>JANBXA010000734.1:30850000-31020000 GCA_030556225.1 Cricetiscus sungorus
AAGTCCCAAATCTCTTTAAGTCTCAGCGCCTGCCTAGGCCTTCTCCGAAGGCGTCATGCCCTCCAGCCTTTGCCCCCAGCTTCGGGACCTGTGGGCCAAAGACAGTCGCGCAGACCTGAGCCAGCCGAGAGCGAGCTGAGCCGGGCGAGCGTGGGGAGCCCTGCGACTGTCAAAACAAGAGGAGCCTCGGGCACTCACAAGGGGTCTGACTCTAGGAAATTTGGGGAAGGCTTGTGATTGAAGAGAGAGAAACAGGAGGGGACAGCTCTCCTTTGTCTTCTCTCGGGTTACATCATTTTCTAATTAGGCATAAAATTGTGTTCATACACTGGTATTGCGGCCTTCATAAACATCGTCATTACGGTTTATAAGAACGCCATTGTGGGGAGGCCATCCCAAAATAGAAAGCGCTGGGGAGAGAGAGGCCTGGAGCCCAAGAGGCTGGGCTTTGTCCTCCCCTGGGAGAAGATGGATGGCCAGTGTCATACAGATGATGACTTGAAACCATTAAATTGTCAGAGGAGGGAGAATCTTTATCAGCCTCCAGAGCTGCTGGAAAATTCTAGAGACAGCCGCTGCCACTGGGTCTTAGTTGGGAAAAGAAGGCCGAGTGGCTGGGTTTGCCAGGCTTGAGGTAGAGTAGTGCAGGCTAAGTAGAGGGTACAGGGCAGCTAAGGCACCTTGGTGCTCACAGACTTAAGTGAGTCTCTTGGTCCTGAGCTTAGCACCCTTCCCAATCGCAAATCCTAGGCTGGCTGACACACATGCAGCGCCAGAGAAATGAGAGGGGCAGAGAACCCCCGAGCAGCAGAGAGCGGTACCAGACAGGGACAATTGTTTCCATTATTAGCCCCCCCCAGGCCCAAGCCCAGCCTTCTGCTCTGTTGGGGGGCGCCGGGCTAACTGGATAGAGATGGATGGAGGCGCCCTGAGCCCACGCCCAGGCGTCATGTCAGACCTGGGGCAATTACTGTCCCGCCAGGATGGACACACTGTCAGCCACCCTGACCCCAGCACGAGGGCCCACTGGCTGCCTGTTCTGCTGCGGTGATTTTCCCTCGCCTTTACAATAACCCTAAATGACATAAATAACTCCCGTGTGCTTGGCCACATTTGCTTGAGTGCCTCAATTCGCAGGAAATTAAAAAAGATTTGGAAACTACAAATTCTAATCTATCTTGTCTAAGCTTCTGGTATGGGTTCTGGTGCATCTTGGAATTCATCTTACTATAACAAAGATCATTTTGCTTCTGCCTCTGACAGGGTAGGTTCCTGCTTACTTGTGCCTGGTTTTTGCGTGTATCTTTAGTTTCAATGCTCCATCCAGATAGTGGTGGAATCCCCAAAATCTTCTCTGTGGGTGCGGGGGGGGGGTGAGGTGGGCTTTAGACATAGTGCTGGGACATGGAGCAAGGTCACTCCTCTGGAGTGCTGAGCCCTGCTTGGTTTAGGGGCTGTCTGAGAGTTCATCTATTCAACCAGGCCACCAAGCAGGGAATGCATACACATTCCACTGACTTGATCTGGGAAGGGGTGGGCATTGCCTGGGACAGTGCCAGACTGCTGTTGTTCAGTGGGTTGCCAGGAACCAAGACAGGGGAGAGCCCATGGTGGTGAGAGGAGGGTAATGATTCCCAATATTCTAGGAAACTGGTCTCTTCAGTAGAGGAGACCTGGGGATGTCAGAGTTAGCTTTGCTCTGTGAGGCACCTTCTGGCTGATGATGGCAGGTAACAGCAGTATCCTACAGCTGGTTTCCTGCCAGTCACTTCCTGCCTGTCCAGGATTAGGGGCAACTCAAGAACTTCTGAGATGGGCTACTAAAGCCCATCCGGTGTAAGAGAGACTTCTAAGTGTAAAGTTACACACACACACACACACACACACACACACACACACACACAGACACACACCACTTCACAGCTTAAGTTGAGGGGTTGGACCCTTACCCCAATCCCTTTAGAGATGGTTGTACAAAACCTTGGCTAGGCTTTGTTAGAGTGAGCTACTCAGTTTAGCTCAGATCCCTGCTGCCCTCCAATGCTCCCCTTTGCAAGTTTGTAGCTGCTAAGCTGTTAAGATTTTGACATAACAGCTGTATCAAAATCAACACAACACAATACAAATCAGCAAATGGATGGTAAGCTCTGGATTCCACAAGATCATCCAATTCTTCTTATGCTTGCTTTATTTTTATTGAAAAAGGTGTCATATAAATGTCCAAATATGCTGAGTCTATAATCTGAGAGCTTGGTAAACTGAGGCAGGGGGTATCAGAAATTTCTAGGCTACATAGTAAGTTCTCTGGGCTATAGACTCTTTTTTAACTCTCATCTTTTTTATTAATTTATTTTTTACATTCCAATCCCGGTTACCCCTGCCTCCTCTCTTCCTGATCCCCCCACTCACCCCCACTTCCCAAGTGCTACTCAGAGAGGGTAAGGCCTTCCCTAGGAAGTCTATTAAGTCTGTCTCCTAATCTCATTGAGGCAGGACCAAGGCACCTCTCCACCCCCCCCACACCCCTGTGTCTAGGTTGAGCAAGATATCTCTCCATATAGAATGGGCTTCACTAAGTCAGTTTGTGCATTAGTGTTAGATCTTGGACCCACTGCCAGTAGCCTCATATATTGTCCCAGTCACACCATTTTTTTTTTAAAAGCAGAACAATAATAACACAAATAAAGAAACAGGCATTCAAATACTTGGAACATAGTTTCCACACTGTCATTGTCCATATCTTTGTAGGTAGGTGTAAACTGGTAGTGGCTCATTGATTAGTGTCCCTAATTCCATTTATTTATTACTGGTCACTAGTCATCCTTTAACTAATCCCACAGATGCTCTATGATAGCTTCATATGAAATAACAGACGAAACAGAATTTGTTGCATTTAAGGTGCTTGGTTCTCTTAGGAGAAAACTCCCATGTGGAGTGAAGGATTTTCAGTGGAACCTCACCATGAAACCTCAGGCTTAACCTGATCTTACCAATTTCTGACTTAGGGCCTAGGTCAGGTATGGAAAGGCTCTGGACCTCAGTGGTGTTGTTGATGGTGTTGGAAAGTGCTCATGCTTGACAAGTCTCCCAAATTCCCCAGAGGTATTAAATGATGGAATATTAATCCACAAACTGTGGGAGAGCATCATAGTGCCTCCAACAAGCTTCAGGAAGACATTATTTTTTCTCATTGGTCCTCTGAACTCCAGATATTAGAGGACAAAGTACAAGGAATGTGTAGGATGGACACACTACAGATAGAAATCTGACTGTCATTGTGGGAACTTAGACGACATATTTACTTTTGGTGAACCGATGTCCTCTCCTACACAAAGGACACATTAAACACCTGCCTGTGTGGTGAGGCAGAGGCAGGCAGATCTCTGCCAGGGTTACATAGTTAAGATCCTGTCTCAAAACCAAAAACCACCCCAAAACAAGTTACCCTTCTGCAAAATAGCTCTAATGGTCAGTTCTGATGACATCTGAAAACTGAAAAATGTCATGGTAATTAAAAATACAAATAACAACTGGGTGGTAGTGGTGCACACCTTCAATCTCAGCACTCAGAGGCAGAGGCAGGTGGATCTCTGTGAGTTCGAGGCCAGTCTGGTCTACAGAGCTAGTTCCAGGACAGCCAGAGCTGTTACACAGAGAAACCCTGACTCAAAAAACAGCAGCAGCAGCAGCAGCAACAACAACAACAAAATACAAATAACAATCCAGGATTCCACTCTTTTGACTGCCTGGGATACATTTTCTCTTCCTTTATTTTTTTAAAAAATATTTTTTAAGGTGTGTGTGTGTGTGTGTGTGTGTGTGTGTGTGTGTGTGTGTGTGTGTGTGAATGCAAGAACCCATGGAGTCCAGAAGAGGGCTTTGGTCCCTGGATTTGGAGCTGCTGTGAACTTCTCTATGTACATTCTGGGGATGGATCCAGATCCTCTGGTCCTCTGGGATAGTCTATTTCTTGTGGTTCTGCAGGGCCTAGGGACTAGCAGCTAGTCCCCAATTGGAATATTCTGACATTTGCTGGGAGTCAGGATAGCACAGATTCCCCTTGGAATTCAGCATCTACTGTGACTACTAAAGAAAAGACTAAGTCTTGGGGAGATCTAGCATACAAAAATCCTGCTCCAGGTAGCTTGACTGAATTTAAGCATTGCTATTTGGAGTTTCATTAGCAATAAGATTTATTATAGACCAAGAGAAGAAGTAAGAAGCTTTTGAAGTTCTCTGGCTGGTTATATGATTTTAGTTTCAGCAGGAAGAATAAAAGCAACCCCCAGCTGTTCTTTTTGTAGGGTGTTCCTTGCTAGAGATTAGGGAAACAGAGTCATTTTCCTAAGAAGCTTCACCTTTTGGCTGAAATGGAGGGAGGTCAAATGGGTTCTGAGAGGAAGGGCCTTGGCAAGGGTGTGTATCAGAAATGGAAGCCGGTGAAGGAGGAGGAAGGGGGATGGGGACATGGCCCCAACAAAGCACGACCCATCTTTCTCTTGGAAGCAGAAAGCTGATAAGGCCACTAGTCTGGAGTTTTCAACCTGTGTGGCCTGTGGAATTCATCCAGCAGGTTCTCAATTAAGGAGGCTGCCTTTCCTTTTATTCCCTTAACTTTTGTGATAAATGTTAGCAACCCGATCCTATCTGTTATGGTGCCATTATCACAGAATGTTGACTGAACTGGTTCTTTTATCTTCATTATGGAGCTGCCTCTCTTGCAGATTTATGCATTTTTAATATTAAATTCTTTGTTTAAGTCTACTCTCTTGTTGACTTTCATTGACCGACACCCCCCCCCGCGCCCCAGTTCCTAATACTTTCCCATATTTAATATTGAAACATTTCCCCCCCTCAGTGTTCCTCTTGGCTTTGTTGCCATTTGTTTGACGGTTGTCCCTAATGGCCTATGCTGTTTGCTCTGTTCTTGAACTTGGTGGGGTCGCACATTCTTAAACAGTGATGTTCTCTGAATGCCTATCCTCGCTGTCCAGCTAAGTTGCTCTGTGTCACAAGCTCTGCCCTTGTCCCCGCCCCTAACTACCAACTGCCTCTAATCACTTAAACAAACACCTTTCTTAGTGGAGGCTCAGGCCCCCTGAGCCTTTTGGGTTTTGTTTAGCGAACGCTAATGCTCTGCCTGGCCCACCGGCGACTTGGCCTCCCTGACCTGATACATCGCAGCTCTTCTCCTTGGAGCGCGGCCTTGTCCAGCGCCCCCTGGGCCAAAGGCCAGGGTCCGGGCAAGACTGAGCAGCTGCTTGAGGTGACCGCAAAAAGACATCAAGGGCCAATTTCAGTTTGGAGCAGGCAAATGAACGTATTCATATCCCTGTCCCCACCCCACCCCCATCCAACAACCCCATCTACTGCGGGGCTGGGAACAAGACAAAAGGAAACATATTGGGAAGAGGAGCGGGAGAGTCTCATCCAGCACCAGAAATCTTAACTCCCTTCTAGGGGGCCGTCTGTTCAGTTTCACAACACTTACAAGAGCAATTTCCAGAATTGAAGTTGCCTGGTGTTTTGATTCTTCCGTTGCCTGTGCATTTGTGCCCCGAAGGTCCCTTCCAAATGGATACTAATTGTGGGGGCTGCACGCTGCTGGCTGCTCCAATGCCCCAGGGCCCCCGAGGACCTGCTTCTCAAAGCCTTAATTGACAAGGACCTGTCTGTATTTAGGAGCAGCTGGTCCAGAGCGTTGGCACATCAGTGCAATCTTAACGCAGCATCCCTAGCCCCGAGGAGGATGAGGGTAAATGTGGTTAAAATGAAGGAAGATTTATAGCCCGCCCCCTTGGGTAATAGGACAGAAGACAGCTCCCAAGATTTTTCCCTATGAGGGGGTTCATTCATCAGCTCCCGGGCCTAGCAACCTGATAGGAGGCTCGATCTCACTATTATTGCGAATGGGGGAGGGGAGGAGGCGCTCTCAGAACAATCAGGCAGGTGACACTATCCCACTACATTGTATAGCCCCCTAAACCGGACGGAAATTTGGCTCAGCACGACCACAGTGTTCTTGCTTCTGCGGGATCCGGCGGCGCCGGTGCCTCTCTGCCTGGGTCTGGCTCTGGGTTAATGGTGGCGCCGCAGGCAGGCTGGGAAGAGAGCAGAGGGCGCTCTGGCTGCCCTTCCCCGGAACAGGGAGGCTTTCAGAGTCCCTTACGACTTCTCAGGACTTGTTTCAAAGTTCCAAATTGCGGGTAGACTGGGTGACCATATAGATCAGCTTCTCCCTGATGCGTCCCAACTCTTGGGCCGCACGCTGCGAGCGCCTTTCTGAGACCTGCTGGCTCGGTAGACACTGCCATTCAGCTGCTTACAAAGAAGGTTGATTGGTTCAAGAGGAAGCCGGTTTTGTTGAGATGTGTGGGAAATACTTTGATGTCCTCCCGATTCGCACGTGTGAACAGGGATAAAGGGGTTTGGGCATCTTCATTGAAATTTCAAGTTTTTAAAGCAGAAATTCCCCAACTTTTGCCTGTTTTTCTCAACATTTTCTTTTTCTTTCTTTCTTTTTTCCTGCCTTCAGGAACAATGCCAACATTGAAGCCCTCGGTTGGAGTCTGCACAGTTGGAGATCTTTGGTGCCGTTTTAGACATCTTTGGATTTCATCAATCAAACTGACTGCAATTTTCCATAAAAACCCTGAATTTGGGTCAGAAAGTGGGCAAAGTAGATAAAGATCATTCGAGCTGTCTTATAAGATGATAAATAGATATCCTTTCAGGCCAACAATGCTAAAGTGCAGTTTTGTGATTCCCTTCCATGGGCTGTGAATGCAGTGAGTCGAAACGATTTATACATGTTTTCCCATGGTTTAGGGGGTGTCTTTACGTACTTGTCAATAGTAGTCTGACCTTTCCCCCACTGAATTGCTAAGTGTGTTATGGCTTTGGGTATTCCCCCCACCCCTTGGGGTGTATGTGCTTCCTCTCAAGAAGCACACATGAAAAGAAGGCTTTAATATTAATAGAATATGGGTCTGATCTAGACAATTCTTCACGAATAGACCGGTTGCGGAGATCCATGAGATGGTGGAGAATTTCCATCTGCTTCGTGGTTACTCTCAAGCAGTATCTCTTTGGACACCATGCTGGGAAGTGAACTCACTTTCTTAACAACATCGCTGGCACTGTGTCCTTATTCTTGAACTTGACGAATGGATCTTTGTATAAGGTGAACAAAAAGAGACACTAAAAGAAACACAGAAGGCAAGCTCCTTAAGGGTATGGGTCCACTGTTCCCAGAGATCTCTCGGGATGCTAGCTAACACTACTTCTTAGTGGATAAATGTATTTTAAATATTCCATTCTTATTGTTAAAATAAATATTTAGCATACATGTCACTTTTTACACATTAACCGCTTTCTTTCTCTTTTCTTGACTCTCACTCTCAAAATGTGCTCATTTTGATAACCCCTTCACCCCGTGATTTTGGCTTACCAGGTAGTTTGAAAGATTCATGAAGAATCTTCGTGGAGAAATCCTAACTGCCCTTCTTGGCTACTTAAGAAATATCTGAGGTTTCCTATGAGCTCATAGATCTTGCAGGAGCACACCCAAGTGCCTCATAAAACACATTCATTTCTCTTGATATAAGACTCCTTTCCATATATGTCATAGAAACACTATCTCTTTTCTGAGGTTGGCATTCCCAAACTTGCTAAATACCAAATGTATACTGTGAACTCTGTATAGGGAGAATATGGCACAGTGGGAGTTAATTACTGTTATTAACTTACTGGCTTTATTAGTCTTGAATGAAGCACATAAGCTGTGGCTACAGTAATTTAAGCACTCTTTATTAGCTAAAATAATTTGCAAATTTTGTAATACTCTCACCATATAAGATTTAAAATGGCAACTGAAAATTTGGGAAAGATCCTTGCCTTGCCATCATTAGTCTTTAATAAATCTGGCTTCCAAGTACTAAACATTTTAACTTAACATATGGCTGTCTAACTCTTTAAAAGTCTTTCAATACCACTATATTTATTTTATTTTATATGACAATGATATGCATAAGTGATATCATACACTTAAAATTATTTGCCTAATTTCAAACAGACCATTATAAAAGCAAATCCATGCAGAAGAAAAATAATTTTCATAATCATAGCCTAATTTACAAAACACTTTCAAAAACTGCTACAGGCTGTGGTGGCACATGCCTTTAATCCCAGCATATATACATTTCCTAATTGTTCTTTCACTTACTCTTATTCCCAATACTTAATTTACATATACTTATGGTATCCATGAAATCTACTTAATGAGTAAAGAGGCAACAGGAAGGAAGATATGAAGACTGAAAACTTGGATGTTGTATAGCTCAGCACTTTTCAAGAGGCTCTGGGCTCAATCAACACACCCATACACACCCCACCCCAACCATAAGTGAAGTTTATTAATTATTTCCAATCATAATACATGAAAAGCATATCTAAGACCATTTTATCAATAAATAGGATGGTAGAAATGTGTTCACCATTAATGTGTGCTATAAACACCTGTTTCATAACCTCATAAACTGTGTCCAATCGTCATTGATAAAATTTCTTTTTTGAAGTTTCAATATGCTGTGGGCAGACAGTAAGCTATTTGATCACGCTTATTGTTGGTGAGAACAGGGACCCTATTGATTAAAGGGAAAAAAGCCAAAGCCTTTATGTGGTCTACTATGTTGTATACATAAAGTATAGCATGCAGGGCAAATGGGTTTATGTACATTCAAAGCTTCAGATGTGAGTTGTATGACTACATTTGTGATGTAAATCATTTGGGCTTGTCTGGTCTTAATTCTTCTAAGCCTCATGATTATAGCCAGGAAAGGGAACTTGTAGATTAGTGTTCTGTGTTCTAGAGGAGAAAACTAAGGCTGATAAAGTAATAGGGCACACCCTCGGGGCAGTCGGAACAAGTTGCCTCTTCTTTATCTCTGTCTCCTCACTAAATCAGGAACATGTTTCTCTAATTTTCTTGGAGATAAAAAGAGAGAGGGAGGAAACTGAAGGTAAGAAGGAAGAAAGGAAAGAAAGAAGGGAAGGGAGGGGGAAGGAAAAATAAAAAGAAAAGAGTAAAGAAAGCCAGGAGGTATTACTCAGTTCTTGAGGATCACTTCTCCCACTGATAGTAAGCATCCGTTACCCTGATGCCTGCTCAGGCCACAGAAACCACATGGTCAGTTAAACTGAAGCCAGCAGCTCTTTGGAGAGTTAGACAGTAGGAGTTCTTTTTCATGGGAGGATTTTGTTCTTGAGAATTATCTGTACAGATCCCACAATCTTTCCAAATGAGGAAATGAAAATTGATCCAGACTGGGGGAGCATGCGCAGTGAGAGGGAGGAGAAGAGGGAGAGGGGGGACTGAAGAGAGAGAGAGAAATCCAAGGTGAGAAGGAAAGGCCCTCAACTGTGTAGTCTGCCTATAGCTAGGGATTCCTCCCTCTGTCTTTACCTCCCCCCCCCATGGCCACCCACTACATTTTTTCTTTCCTTCCTTTGTTTTTGGGGGCTAGATATGGAACTTGGAACATACTATGCACATGCTCTATGACTGAGCTATAGTCCCAGCCCTATGTAATTCATCTATCCCTATCCTTTTCTGGTCAACTACATACACATTTTAAATATTCCATATAATACCCTTTGTATCCAAATATCCATGATATTTTAAAGCCACCAGCCAACCCAAATCCACAATTGCACAGTGATCAAGTGTACCTTTTCAGGTCTTTTAAGGCTTATGCTAACTTGTGCAATAAGGAATGATAACCTTCATATTTTCAATAACGACACCATTAACTTACTGTCATTACCTCCTCTATGATGGTGATTATCTTGGTAGTTACTGTCAAATTTCGTCATTTTTGAAAATGATGTGGTTTACTAAGTTTTGATTTTTGGGATTTAAATAGCAATATAAAGTAAATAATTTAAAGAAAACATATCTGTTGTTTTCATTTAGCTGGGTGTTTTAAACAAAAGGTATTGAGGAGGAATGCTCTGAGTGACCCAACCCTCTGGTCCCAGTCTACTATGTTTGTAATTTTCAAGTTGCTTGCTAAAAATGGCACATTATCAATTCCTTACAAGTACGCAACACCATTTTACCTTAGACCATTTTCAAATTTTAATAAGGATTTAATAGCTTTTGGTTTAGAGGCAGCCAGAGCAAAGTTGTTGAATTGAATAGGGGCTAACATATGGGCAGGGTTTTAAGAAGCCATTCCCATCCAAACCCCAAAATGGCTCTAATCAGCAGGTACCCTAACGCTTATTTAATGAAGAAATGTGTGAGCAGCTGCTGTTTCCCATTTACAGATGTAGTTAGCTTCCATTGCTCTGCAACAAACCAGGAAGAAGAACAGATTTCAGCAGTAATTTGGGACTATTCTATTAGATATGTAGGGCTGCACCACTAGGTTCATAAACAAGAACAATGAAGCTGGTTTAAGGAAGGAAATCAAATATAATAACCCTGGGAGTGAAATCTGTGGGTTGTGTTTTGGGATCTAGTGCTTTGTTTCTAGGTCATACATGCTTTCAAGTGTAGATTAAGCCTTAATAGCCTTTCTATAGATATATAAAAATCCTACCCGACACTGGGTTTGGACTGACCTCGTGGGAGTATTGCAGATGGATGAGTGAGGTTAGCTTTTGCTTCCCAGTGCATGGTGGGTGTTGTCAGAATCTTAATACTATTCTAGCAAAGCCAATGAGAAAAGTGGTAGGCAACGGGCTGTGGTATAGCTAATTTAAATACATTGTTCTTTGTACTCCGGTTCCAATCCAGGTCTCCTATGAACTTTGGCCTGTGTGTGTGTGTGTGTGTGTGTGTGTGTGTGTGTGTGTGTGTAACTATGGCTTTTGAGCAATTATGAATTGGAGACATGTGCTGATTGCTCTCCCTTATTATTAACACAGCCTGGGCCTCTTTGAAAGGGACACAATTGGTATTTTTGTCCTCCTAATAGACTCCCTACTTAAGCGAACAATTGCAGAACCTTTCTCTGACCTTGGCCTTGGGGATAGAGTTAACTACATTCTCACAGCTTCTACCTGCTCTTTCTTATAAACAGTTTCCAAGTTTGGTAGGGAGTGGGGCTTGCTTGTAGCTCTGAGTCTAGAGGAAATGGCCTACAGTAATATATATTTAAGTTGAGTTAAAATTATATATTCAACTATACAGGGCCAGTACAAATGATGAATCTATTTGGGAAGTTCTTCATTTTTTTTTTCTTTTTAGTCTCATTGCAGCAAATACTTAACTAATTTTAATGCATTAATTGTTGGTTTAAGTATTCTCTCTGTTAGACTCTCAGAAGGCCTATGCATAACTCCTATTATGAAGCCAGAAACGGGGAGGGAGAGAAAAAGAGGCAACAACTTGAGATTTTTTTCAAGACAGGGTTTCTCTGTGTACCTTTGGCTGTCCTGGAACTCTGCAGAGCTCTGTGGACCAGGTTGGCCTCGAACTCACAGAGATCTTCCTAAGGCTCTAGTCAGCCGTTATGACTTAGTGACACCGGTGTAAACAAGGAGTTTTGATTAGTTGATCTGCATTTCTCCTTACAGATCTCGCAAATGGGTTTCCCGGTGAACTGAGTGCCCCTTCAAAAGTCAGGAAATACCAGGAAGGTGGCTGTTAGCTCAGTTCTAAGGACCCTGAGAACACAGCTCCTAGTTCTCCTAAACTACTGTCTCACTGTCTCTCTGAGGATGAGGATCACTTTCCTTTTTGGGTTTCCTTATTGGGTGGCAGGATTCAAGGATTTGTGTTTAAGGCTTAGAAAAAAACATGGCCCTGAACGATGGAGAGACCTCTCTTCCAACCCCTGCTTTCTCTTTGGGACCCACATACTAGTGTCCCCTTCCTTCCAGACCCTTAGTGGCTAGCGTCCTCCTCTGCAGGCCACCAGCCCCTTCTGGCTGCTGAGGGGATTCCGCTCACATCCTAACACCTTGACCTTCCCTGGGGCTCTAGCTGGCCACAAGTCGGCTGCGCGCGGGTTGAACAGAGCCAGAGCAAGGGCTACGCCCTGGAGCTCACAGCCCAGGCGAGTGGCCGAGACCCCGAGGGGCGCTGAGAGGCTGCGGGCGGGCCAGAGCTGGCTGGGGGCACTCGGGGAGCATGCTAATGAGCGGCGCGCAGGGGATGCGCCCCGGCTGGGGCACGCGGTGCCACTCAGGCCCGCGGGGGGCGCGCAGCTCGCAGCAGCCGGGAGCCCGGGCCTCTCAAAGCCCCTTTCAGCAGCTCTGCGGGCTCCTCACCAGAGGAGTCTGCAGCGACATAAAAGCGCATTATGAAAATTATAATATCAGCCACAGAGCATGTCCACCGAGGCAGCTCTGCACCTTTGAGGCATTGAGCCCGGTTCAGCTGGGCCGAGGGGAGAAATATCCATTTGAATTCCGCCCCTGAATGGGGGTGGGGGGGGCAGCGGCGGCGACAACGCCAACAGTGCCTCCTTTATCCGTTTGGCCACTTCTCCTGCTTGCTCATTCCTGGACTGTTGTACCTTGTCGCCTTACGGGCAGGACTGTGGAGCAGAAGAGGCGCGGGCAGGAGTGTGTGTGTGTGTGTGTGTGTGTGTGTGTGTGTGTGTGTGTGTGTGTGTGTGTGGGGGGGTACGGTTCACAGCTAGCTGGCACAAGGAGCATAATCCTCAGCTGCCCGTGAGGAGGATAAATGAGGCCTTTTAGAGCCCAAGGAAATGTTTCTTCTGAGGGTGGAGGAGCTAAGGGTCAAGAACTGAGTGCATTTGTCCCAGGCTGCAAGAAAGGAATGGGTATCCGGCTGGCCCTATTTTCTTGTCTGTGTGCCAATTTAGAGATGCCACCATTAGGGGCATTTTCCCATCAGCGCTCAGATTCCAGCGTCTGAAGCTCTAGCGCGGGAAGGGAGATGAAGCCCAGGTCAGAGTGGACCCCGCCCTCGAGTCACCTTCCCAGCCGACAGGGAATGCCACTTCAATGGTCTGAGCCCCATAAGGCCAGGTCGCTGGACGCATTCTGCCTCCTTGAGATCCCAGGGCGGCACTGGCACGCCGAGGCCCTGAGGCAGGTCTGATCTATTACACCAGATGAGTGGCTCCACCATTGAGTCCTGTCCATTGTCTTGTTAATCACCTTTCATTACCGACTGCTTGAGACCGTCCTAGAGCATTTAATATTAATAAGGGCCAGTGCATCAGCCCCTACACCGAGGTCCTGGGCGACGTAATTGACAGCGCAGGTGTTGCTCAGCAACCTGTTCAGCCAGCCTAGATTTAGTGTCCCAGGGAATGGGAAGGTAGGTGCTATGGAGCTTCAAAATAAGACCTGGAAGGAAACCAAAACGCTGAACAAAAACAATGGTCCAGACAAAGGGGTTGGTTTGGTCTTGTGGTGTCCCTGGAACAGCTGTTTAACTTTGGAGGAGAGGTGAGGTGAGAGATGGGGGTGGGGAGTGCAAGGGTCCACTCTGGTAGGAACTTGACGTTTCCTGTGGTGAAGCCTGCATTGGCTGCTAATAGAGATCTAATTGATGGGTGAAGTCCCATTTCCGCAAGCTCTCCTTTATTGCTCCGTCCAGCCTGTTGCAAAATATAACCTTAATCTGATTTAGCAATTCCTCCAGGATTCGGTGTGAGCTTCCAGCTCAGGAAAAAAAAATCGTTATTAAAAAAGTTAAAGTTACAGACTTGGGTTTGGTGCGTTGCCATTTTAAAAATCTTGCCCCAGGTCCTGACATTTAGCGCTTTTTCTTTTTGTAATCGCCTGATGTTTTATGATTATTAATAACCGCAGTGTGTGGTGATCTACGTACTGAGCATCTGTTGGGGATGCAAACTAGAAAGGTGAAGTGAGGTTCCCACGTGCTTGCGTGGGATGCTGGCTGGACTAGATGGCCAGTGTCAGGATTTGCACACACAATCTAAATGGTTTAGAGGGTTTCCTAATATCATCGTTACCTCAGCGTCCCTCAGAGGCCACCTGGGGACAGTGGCTTTTTATGCCTGGGCAGCCTGGCCGTAGCAGGATGGTGGAAGGGACCTGGGCTGAGGAGGTGTGTTCCTTCTTCTGTTGAAACTGCCCAGTAAGATTTCAATGTAACAGCACAGGGCTTAGCCTGCAGGTTCCTGGTCCATAAAACAGTACGCAGCTTGGGAGCTGGAGGAGATAAAGTTGTCTGTTGCAGAAGGTACAAAATGAATGTTAGATGTTGATAGCCAAAGGCAAAGCTTACTTTCCCTCCCTCAGAATCCTTCTCCCCAGCCCCCCAACCCCCTCCTCCTCTCTCTCTCTTTTTGATAATTTTTATTTAAATTAGAAACAACCTTGTTTTATATATCAACCCCAGTTCTCTCACCCTCCCATCCTCCCGTGTTCCCCCTACCAATCCCCAGCCCATCCCCTCTCTGCTCCCCAGGAGGTTAAGGCCTTCCATGGGGAGTTTTCAAAGTCTGTCATATCATCTGCAGCAGGGCCCAGGCCTTCCCCTGTGTGTCTAGGCTGAGGGAGTATCCCTCTATGTGGGATGGGCTCCCAAAGTCCCCTCTGCATCTCTTGTGGTGGTTAGAGACTGATCTCACCACATCAGTAGCAGGTCAGGGGTTTCTGTTCGCTTCCTCTAGTTTGTTGAGGGGAGTTCCTTAGGGAAGCAATTTGTATGTGGGTATCACATCCCAGACATTGGAACACAGAATCCTATAAATACCATAAATGATAAATACCTTGAACATCTATGTCAACAAAGTCATGTTTAAGAAGAAAGAAAGAAAGAAAGAAAAGAAAGAAGAAAGGATGCCCTGCCATGTGATCCTGATTGAATGTGATACTTCTTAGATTTTTACCTCCAAACACCATGATGAAACAATGTGCGTGAAAGCCCAGTATATTATTTATACACACCAAAAATTCCTGGAAAAATCCTCCTAAAGCTGGAGGAACAGTTTGGAAAATTACAGCAGCCTCTTTTTTATCACATAGACAGATGGGTTTTATGCAAGTCACCTTGATGGTACCTGACTGATTCATTTTGTCTGAGGAGCTCTTTAATTTAGTGTGTCAGGCTTGTTTCCTGCCCTCTAGCAACCTCCTATTTTTTTTTGTTTTTTGTTTTTTTTCCCTTTCTTTCTACTTTTTTAAACAACCAGAGCTCACATTTGTTAGTCTTGACAGTGTTCTCTTTCTGGGAAGCTGTAATCTCAGGTTTTACTGGTCTCCAGTTTCACCTCGAAGTTCTCTAAGAAGAGTGCTTGTCAGCCTGGGACAATCAATTTCCTAAGACATGCTGTATGATATATCCCAGGGTAGACAGCTGACCCTGTTTACCAGAGTGAGGGCCTTACCTGGTGGACCCAGGCTTCATAGGCACCTTCTGTTGCAGGTTCCTGGGGTGGGTTCCGGGCCTGAGACAGAACAGCGGGAACTAGTGCTTAGGCCCAGCTCACTTCTCTGTTCTGTAGTGGGGTTGATGAGTTTAATGAGGCGGAACACCGTGAAGGAGATGTGAACTGGTCCAAATGATTGATGAAGCCAGGGGCAAAGCCCAGGCCTTTCCAGATAAAGGCCCATACAGACGGTGATAAAAGCAGGATAGTGGCAGGGCTGGGCTCCTTCAAAAGCTGTGGCCCAGAGGCATTGAGAGGAAATAGGGCGGGAAGGTGCTCTCTTGTCACCTAATCACTGGCGCACTAAGCCACCAGCCACAGAGAGCAGGGAGGGCTGACTTGGAAATGGGGAGATTGAAGGCAAACTTCTATGCTTTCTTACACACACACACACACACACACACACACACACACACACACACACACACTGGCTGTCTTTTTTCCCTTCTGGTTGAGCAAGGCCTAGATCAGCCTTGGCCACCACAGATACCAGGGCACTCAACATATAATGGGAGTGCTCCCTTCCATGGACACGGAGAGAAGAAGGGGCATGAGTAACCCTGCTTTGACACAGCTTCCTCAGCATTACAGCACAGAGTATCTCCCCTTTGATGGTCCAGAAGGCATTTATTAGAATACTAGTCATTGACAGTGAGAAAGACGATGGAAAAACCATAAACTTACTTCACAATCTCAATGGAGGAAAAATCCAACCGACTGATTAACAACCAACAATGCTCCCTCCAACAATTTCCTTGTTTTTCTCTAAAAAGCATCTAAAATAAAACAGGAGTCATTGACTCAAGATATAACAAAACCAAGAACTATTTTTTCCCATGCAGTACAATATTTTCTAACGGACAGTGTGCTATAGTTTTCACAACAAATAAGGAACACAATGGTTATTAGGCTGAAAGTAATTATGGCATTAGAGTGCATTGTAGCTGGAAAAGCTATGGTATAGAAGGAATATAATATCTGTAGGGCAGGTGGGGGTGGAACTCAGTGTATGATTAATGTGTGTGAGGCCCTGAGTTCAATACTTAGCACCCAAGGACCTGCAAACTAGTAAAACCTTTATGCAGCTTTCACTTTCCAGCTGAGAGACAAGAAAACTAGCTATCTACTCCTGGCTATTGAAGGCTAGGGGCAAGAATAACAAGAATAGCCATTATCAATTCACATAAGTACTGCACGCTAACCAATTGCACCACTGGAGCTCTGACCACCATCAATTCATAAACACTGCAGATATGGGAATATTTTGACCAAGGAGATGCACTTTTTTAAATGTGGAGTTTTAAGTATCTCACACTGGCCCAGAATTCATTGTGCTGAGGGTGACCTTGAACTTTTTGTCTTCTTGCCTCTACCTCCTTAGTGCTGAGGTGTTCACTCCCAAACCTAGCTCATTCTGTGCAGGGAATCAAATCCAGGACTTTTTGCGTGCTGGGCAAGCCATCTACTACTCAGCCCCATTTCCAATACTTACCCTGTATTTTTGAGACAGGGCTGGTTCTACAGCCCAGGATAGCCTTCATCTCCTTACTCTCAAGTCATCTCTCCCATTTTGAGTTATAACCACTGTCCAGAACTTGTTTTCAACTTCTCTTTCATGGCCATGTCTGTATTTTATATTCTGTCCTTCAAAGCTGACAGTGAAATGTCTCAGTGCCCTACAGGTGACATGGCCAGGAGAGATAATGTCTTCTGAAATTTCTTTTAAAGACCTGTCACTAAATCTCTTTTACCATATGGGATAACATTTCATACTTACTCTATTTTTACTATTTATGTGTACCAACTGCTGGCCACCTCTATATTTTTTATTGTATTCATTTATTTATATTGTATATATGATTACAACCATGTGTATGTATATGTGTGTATGTTTGGGCATGTATATGTCACAGTACTTGTATGGGGGTCTGTTTGAGTTATCCTTGCTGTGATGGAACACCATGACCAAAGTTATCTGGGAAGGAAAACGTTCATTTGGCTTACACTTCCACAACACTGTTCATCACTGAAGGAAGTCAGGATAAAAACTCTAACAGATCAGGAACCTGGAGGCAGGAGCTTAAGCAGAGGCCATGGAGGAATGCTGCTTACTGGCTTGCTCTTTCTGGCTTTCTCAGCCTGCCTTCTTATAGAACCCTGAGCCACCAGCCTAGGGATGGTCCCACCTACAATGAGTTGGGCTCTCCACATTATTCACTAATTAAGAAAATGCTCTACAGGCTTGCCTACAGCCTAATCCTATGGAGGCATATCCTCTCCCCTCATGTGTGTGTGGTGTTTCACATGTATCCATACAATTTATTCGGTTATACAAGAGAGAAAAAGGTGTGGACATAGGATAATGCATTACTGTTGAGGATATCTTAATGGGAAAAAAAGTTTTTAAGTTAACCATTTTTACAAGAGGGGTAGAAAGAGTTAAAGGCAGAAAACTGCAGTGGGGTGCCATGAAACACTGCCATTAAAATATAACATGGCCCTTACAACAACAAGCACACAGCAGCTGTGGATACCTAAGTAAAATTGGGGCCTTCAACATTCCATCGTGGATGGAAAAAGAGCCTATGACACCTTAGCCTGTTGCCACTGTGAGTGGCTGTTGGAGGAGGGAGCTTACTGGGTGATTAGTTATGAGAAAGAAGGGTTCAGAGGAAAAGGAAAGGGATGAAAGAAAATAGTGAAAGTGAATATGGTCACGTCATACAGTATATATGTATGAAACTGTCAAAGGAAAACATTTAAAATAATATTTTCTTTGTTTATACAGAAATATCTCAAAGAGTTTTTGAACCAATTAATTTTACGATTCTTTCAAGTGAATATTTTAAGATCACACTTGAAAATAATACATTCATACTTGTGACTGCACTTGAAAAAATGTCCTCAGTGTATAGTGAGTCCTTCTTTCTCTTTCTTGGGCTTCTGAATAGCATGTGGTTGTGAAATCTTTTAAGGAAGAAAATAACCAGGTCTGATAACTATAATCTTGAACATACATAGAAGCTTGCTTGGGATTAAGAAAAGGTACAGTCTATAAAAATTTTAACATCAGAATAATTTTCATAAAAATCCTTGTGGCCACATCATTTGTCAAGCAAGGCTATCTAACTGAAATACCTATTCATGTTATTTGGATGAACTGAATACATTATTCCCTAAAGTTATTTTTATAAAGCTGAGATGGTTTAAAAAAGGTATCTCTGAGTGTGCATGTTTTTAAGAAGAAAAAAAAAGAGGGGAAGTTTAGGCTCTAGCTGTCTAATTTATTCTATGACATCGATTTTACTAATTAAATAACTGAGTGACTCTCCCCTTATTGCCTGTGAACAACACAGAAACACAAGGTTTTTGGAATAAAATGCTAGAGTCTCTGTGTCTCCTTAAGTCTAGAGCACACTGACTTTCCCCAAATTTGGATTCCATTTGTGGGTGAGAATTTCTTCTGGCTGAGGAACTTTGAAGGGCAAGGAACTTCTACAGCCTTCATGGGAACCTCCATAGGCAATAGGTTTGCAGAAATCACTTGGGGGCAAAAACACAGTTGACTTTATATGCAATTATTTTCTAATACAGGCTAGAAATGGATGTATCTGCAAGGCAGTCTGTAATTAGATGCTGTACAGGAAAAGTTCTTACTGCTGGATTGTATTTCTACATCCCCATTTAACTGGATCTTAAGAAAAATTATCAAGGAGGTTACATGCATGCATACTTTTGCGCTTTAAACATGAAAAATTGAAATTATTTCCAAGTAGGGGAACTATATAGGAAGATGCCCTATAAGCAACTGAAGATGTATAAGTGGAGGAAGTTTATTGTACTCATAATAAAGATGTTAAGTGTGAGGAAACTTTCCTGGGAATGAGTTTTTTTTTTCTCTTACACCTCTATTAGATATTATAAAATCCTATCTCTACCCCTCCTCTTCTCCTTAATTCAAGTTTCACTTTTTCATTAAAGGGAAAATAGTTGATTAATGTATCCTCATTTACTTTGTTTTAAGGAAGGTCAAGGGAATGAGCCTAAAATTGCATTTAAGATTTTCAGGAGTTGCATTTTCACTTACCTTTTTTTCCATAATAAAGAATATTATTTTATTTGCTTCTTCAAGCGTTATTACTAAGTTTTGTGTCCCTGTTTGCATAACGGTTTCTTTACACATATTTATTCCAGAAATATTTTATTTACTTAAAAGTACATAGTGAGATTATTTTCTCATTCTCTGGGAAGTAGCTGGCTGTGGAAGAAAAATTGATGAAACTTTTTATGTGCTTTGTCCTCATAGGGTCTCCAGGGAAATCTGGAAAGAAATGACAAAATAACAGCCTATAGTGCCTGAAAAATCGCATTTGTTCAAGTGCAGGATGGAATTTCATAAACATTGGGATTTACATAACTATTTATATGACTCTAGAGTTTCATAAGCAGCCAGTATTGATGTTGGATATTTACATGGCTATAGTTTCAGTGCATTTGTTTGATAGTGATGCAGTTGGTTTTGTGTTTTTTAAAAAGAGGCTGTAGTAGCTGCATTCATATTGTTTTTGTTTACACATCTCATATATCTTCTCAGGTGAAAATAAGTTAAAATTAAGAGACCTCAACCCATAGCCTTCACTCAAGAACGTGCTCCTTAAATACCCTGATAATGTTTTGAGATTCCCAAGTTAAAGACACCAGCGAGACGTGAATGTCTGACTCCTAGCGTCAAATACATTTTCCATTTGGTGAATAACAAGATTTCTTCCCAGCTATTAAAATGTACCCTTGATTTAATTTACAAGAGAGGTTGATCATTAACTGTGGTTTACAAAGACCTTAGCTATGCAATGGTTTGAAACATGCACTTTCATTGAAACATGCACTTTCAAAGTTCAGAGCTTCATATTCACATGATTCACTTTACTTATATGAAAGTGCCTTTTTATTCACAAAGACCATCTAGATAATCATTGTTTAGGAAAATAAGTGTCATCCAGAGTCTAACTTGCACGCAGTCTAGATACACTTCTATATTCTCTAATCTAGAAATGTCCCAACAGGGCTTTATAAAAAGCAGTATCTAACTCCACTTTATTAGTAAACTATGTAACTATGTTGTTTTTAGTAGATCCTACACTATCATGTAAAATGACTCATTTCATATTCTGTTTCTTTGCTGTGATTTTCAGTGTCTATTCTGGCTTAAGAATGTGTCTTTAAAAAAATTAAGGAAAAAAATTAAATACCCACTGGAAGTGAATAATGCACACACACACACACACACACACACACACACACACACACACACACACACAGAGAGAGAGAGAGAGAGAGAGAGAGAGAGAGAGAGAGAGAGTCAGAGACAGAGACAGAGAGAGAGAGAGAGAGACAGAGAGACAGAGAGAGAGAGAGAGTAGCTGGGGAGGGTTCGTTTGCTTTGCCTTCTTCACAAGCCACTGCTGTCAGTGGTCAGTTATAATAAAGGCAGAACAAAGTTCCCTGATGTCTACTGAAAAATAGCTGCCTGCCGTTCCTTTCAATTGCTCCGTTGCCCAGGCAGGCCGGCCTCCAGCCAGAAGCCAGCAGGCAAAATTTAAAAGCCACGCTTCAAAATGTTAGTAGCAGCTATCAATACACCCATAACTCTTAGCCCTCCAGATATGGGGTCATCTTTCAATACTACCCCACTGTCATATACAACGTTTGTCTTGTCCAACATTCAACTGATTCTGTCAAACTATGGAGAGACTATATAATACACATATACAATAGCACAATGAAAGCAATAATCTCCAACCCAGTTTCTTTATTTATTTGAGTGCTATTACAAAGTTTCCTGCCGTAGGGAGATGCTGTGATGTGTTTAGCCCGCAGTGGCTCAACACTCAAAGTAGTCGGTGCTTCAGAGGGCTGAAGTAGAAGAGACAGCACTTGCTTTGGTTTTTAACCAAGGATGTGTGGTTTCCAGCATTTTAATAACCAAATTTGTTTTCCTAAATTCTAAAACCAAAAAAAAAAAACCAAATAAAGAAACCTAGCTTATATTATATAAAATCTATTTTCTGTTTCACTTAGGAATGTGAAATAGGCTGATGTTTACGAATCTTAGAAAAATAACAGGTTATCTAAAATAGCATTTGACTCACCTTGATTTTTTTCAAGGAAGGGCTATGAGTGAATTCTTCCACCCAAACAAATCCAATTTGCCAATGTATATCTTGCTTTATTGTAATGGAATGCGATTCACAAAATTATAATGAGATGTGGAAGAGATGCTTGTCTTAGAATTGTTTTCAAGTTGTTTTTAATCCTTGTATAATAGCTTCTGGGGGAAAAAGTTGACTTTGGGGGCATGGGGCTTTTTTTTTTTTTTTTCTCCTGAAGCTACACCTGCTCTAAGTCGTGAAATGTCAACAAGTCGGTAGAGAACATTGAATTATTTAGTCACTGGAAAGGTTGACAAGGCATTTATGTACAAGCCTGGATGACAGGATGAGTGAATATTGAGGAGGACTGGGCTCAATCTAGCACAATCATATAAAGCATAGGTTTATTACAAGAAACAAAGACAAACATTCAGAAGCTTTGGAACAAATACTTTCCTAATTGCGATTTGTATGAAGCCAGTAGGTAAACAACACTGTTAATGTTTTTAGAGAATTGTCTCATTTCGTGATGAATTCACAGTGTGTCTGAGCAATAAAGAACCTACTTTGGCCATGACAACTTCATAAGAAAAAAACAAAACGAAACAAAATTAAAACAAAACAAAACAAAACAACAACGAAACAAAAACAAAAAACAAAGAAAAAACAAAAAAATAAAAAACCGAGGAAAAGAGGCAAGAAAGAGATTGTTTGAGGCAATCAGGACACAGCCTTAGTTAAAGAGTGCATGCCGGGATCAACACGACAATGATGATCAAAACACAAACTGAAGAAAGGGAGAGGGAAGAACGGTGAAGTGAGGTGTAACAGATTCTTGGTAATTGTTCTACACCACCAAATGGAGCGAGTCGCTCAAAGCCGAGTCCGTCTCCTTCCCAGTACGTTCCGAAAGAAAATGAATCTTGTTAATATCCTCGCAAAAGTCAGTCCTCTTTCACCGATCAAACGATGCTCTTTGTAACAGAGCTGCAAAGTACTTGGGGTTTTCAGCCACACTGTAATATTTTTATAGCCCCGCAGTCACCATCTATTCCATATACACAAACATCCGCGTACCCAGAAAATAATTGTGGATAATTCAATGTTCAGATTCGATAATGGATGCTCAAATAAATATGAGAATTCCAAGCAAATTTGTGCAAATGAAAAAAGATTTCCTCTGACATAATGGCATGGTGCAAGGCTGTGTGTAATGAGCTGTAATTTGTCTGGAAGAGCATTTTAAAGGGGTTGATCCATCCACTGGAAGGGCTGCTGGCCGTTCCAAGCCTCACAGCACTGAGCCGGCCTGACTCGTCTCAGAGGAAATTACACCACAAGCAGGCCAAATTTCTGACAACTTCCATAAATTACTTCAGATTTTCATATTTCAAATTTCATCTGCATTCATCATGTGAGTTTGACTGGGGAAGCAACGTCTAGGAGCAGCTCGGCTAGCATTCAGTGCAGCCGTCCCAGGAGCCTGCCCTGGGACGAGATAATTGAATTTGGTTTTGATTAGATTATTCCTGCTGCAGTCTACTGCCAATCTGAGGTATTGTGCCTTCTTCTCTACTTAACCTTCCTGCCCCATGCCTGCTCCAGCCTGCATGCAGCTCTCTGTATTGCAGAATATATTTGAACAATCAAAGTTAGGAGTTATTATTTTGCCTTCCATTGTCCATCCTTATAAAAGCACACATCCTTCACTGGGCTCCCTCTTCCCAGAAATCAGATTACTTCTTTTTTTTTTTTAAGTTTGTAATATTGTTTACCATTTTCAGTGGAAAGTGCCCTGTAATTTAGGTGGAAAATCTAAAATCATTACTAAATCTTGGCATGATGCAATAGACCATAAATAAGGATCATCTTTAAAACAACTATAATCATCACTCAGCGACACACGAGAGACTGAAAACAGGTGAATAATGAATATGCCCATCCATTAAACTAAAAATCTATTGTAAACTAAAGTTATTTTTCAACCCTCTACCTAATGGTCAATGAAGAGGGCCCTCTGTAATCGGTCTTCTAAAGCAGGCTATTAGAGATTCAGAATACAAACTCTTGGTAAACACGCAAAAGCATAACCACTATTAACTTAGGAGAAATCCTGGCACAACAGCAAAATAATCTGGGAAACAGAGGTAGGGAATTTAATTTGAAAACACAAAATGACGATTAACAGTAAATACGGACTGTGGCTATTGCTCAATGGCTAAGTACCACCCGCCCATTTTTAGAAAATGATGGCATTTATGAGAGATTCAATAACCAAAGAACACCAAAAATGTTTGTCACTGACTAAGTTAGAGGCAGGATTATTAGAAACACAGATAAATAAACAAAGCTAATGTTGTTTTTTTTAAGTGATATCTATCACTTCCTCCTTATTGAGTTATTTCTTTAAACAATATAAGTTTTTTTGATGCCATGTGTCTGAACTGAGGGCTTTGCCTTCTTTATTGTTCTCCATTTTGATGAAAAAAATTGAATTGGGGTCTGTTATATTGAATTTTGTTCAGTAAATATACTGAAATCATATTTTTGTTAGAAACTATCAATAAATCCAGTATAAGAAAAGTAATAAGATACAAATATGAACAGGACCTTTGCAAAGGAAATATTACAAAGAGAGTGAGCCCAGAAAACATATTAGGGAATGCGCTTCTTCCCTTGTGCTAGGAGAAGATGCAGAAGGAAGGACAGGAAACTGTGTTCTTTTTAATACAGATTCAGTACTTGAAATAAAAACAATTCTAAACACTGTATCAATGGTTCAATCGAATCCTCTTCCTGACCTTGCAGTTAAAAGACACAATAGTTGTGCCCCTAAACCTTTTTCCTAAATGAAGACAAATCACTGAAGAAATATCACACTTGATAAATAACCATGATTTCAAGATTATGACAAGCTGAAGTTTTCTTTGCACACATTCTAATAGAATGCATATAACAGTCTCAATGCTTCTTGAAGTCAACTTACTAACATGAGACTAAATTATCTGTATTCAAACCTCTATTATGCCCTACCAGTAGTAGCAGGAAAAAACCATCGCAAGGGGGTAACAAGATCTAATTTATTATGGCTATATCTTTTAATACAATGAATGGTGTTTATTCCCCCTAGTTTTGGGCGATGTTGGAGGTCAAGAGAAAAGGAAGCATGTTGAATGCCTTTTCTTTCCATTTGTTTAATTGAATCAATATTGTGGGTTAGAGAAGGAATGATACAGGAAGGAAAACTGACTTCAGCAACTCCATTCAGAAATTTCCCAGCTTACCTAGTAACCTTTGCTCACTCCAGGAAATTAGAGAGGAGCTGTCAATCACTCGAAGTGCTAAAAGCTTCC
Source organism: Cricetiscus sungorus (assembly GCA_030556225.1). Lineage (NCBI taxonomy): Eukaryota > Metazoa > Chordata > Mammalia > Rodentia > Cricetidae > Cricetiscus > Cricetiscus sungorus. The sequence continues at coordinate 30,874,886 of JANBXA010000734.1, forward strand.
ACAGTATCTTCAGTTTTGTATGTCCTCATGGAAGGAGCACCACAAACCCAGGAAACATTAACGGACAGTCTTTATTGACTTAGATTTTTGAACAATATTTTCCCTTGGATGTACATGGTCACCATTCTTAAATAACTTTTCAATAAATGAAGCGTAAGAAGAAAAAAGATGTGATTTGGTATTTGCAACTTGTCTTAAGGGTCTCAAACTTGTTCTAATAAAATTAAATGTGTGCCCTTTCAAAGCACTATCAAATCACGCTCTTGAAAATCACCGTTATTTAATGCGGGAGCCACCGGGCTGTTTGGCAAGGAGGTCTGGCAATTAAGCTTTTTGTACCCGGTATTCAAATTTGAGAATGTCACTTTATTACTTTGATTTTTAATTATGGACCATGTCAGCAGAAAGACTTCCAGTGAGTGCAGTTAAAAAAACAAAAAAGAAATTCCTGTCTTTCCTGGAAATGGCAGTCGATGAGAAAAGCTGCATTCCTAGAAATGTATAATTTATGATTGAAGTAAGAGGCTCCTGTGGACCATCGGGAAGGTAGCTTTAAACCGGGATGGCTCACATGGCCAGGTGCCTTTCATGGTTTTGCTTTGGTGTGTGATGTGGAGGAGTATCCTGGCCACTTCAAGTCTTGTAAGATGAGCTTCAGGAGAAATGCAATTAACTACACATTTGCTCTGCGGAAGGGTGAACTCATCGTTTTGACTGAGCAAGACTTTGGTTGCTGTTAAGGAGAATTAAGGCTTTACTACGGTGAGTCATTTCCCCAAAGACAGACCCCCTTTCTTGTTGTTGTTGGTTTTTCGAGACAGGGTTTCTCTATTGCTTTGGAGCCTGTCCTGGAACTCACTCAAGACCAGGCTGGCCTCCTACTCACAGAGATCTGCCTGCTTCTGCCTCCCAGGTGCTGGGTGGGATTAAAGTCATGTGCCACCAATGCCTAACTAGATCCATTCTTTCACAGGAAAACTCCATACCATGCTGAATAATTCCGAGGCTGTCACTTTACATGACTGCAGGGACCCTGTCACATAGCCTGCTGTGAAGCTGTATTCTTGGAAGCCATTTTTATGGAAGTAGGTGTCCTTGAATTTAAGGGCTCCCATGTAAGCCTTGGTTGAACCATCTGTGCTATGTTTCTTTATGCAAAGGAGACAATGATGAGGAGAGTGTGGGAAAGGAGCCATTTGGCCCATTTTCTCTATCAACTTTACCCTTCCACTCCAAGTAGAGTTTTCCAAGCAATTATGAGTGAATACTTTGAACAATCTGGAACTTTGAAACCACGGAAATCTCTGCTCTTAGGTTTTCACCTCGTTCATGTACTCAGAGTACCTGGATGCCAAATCACACAGGTATCTCTCTATTTGTGACAGTGGTGATGTGCCATTGGAGATGGGGCCCAGATGGACCTATTTGTCCTGGAGGTGGTCTGCCTGAGTCCAAGGGAGGTGTTCTTGCTCTTTGAGAGACATAGGTCAGAAAATTGAGTTTCTATCATGGAGGTTTAAGTAGAAGTCATTCCTTATTTGTTGAATCCTAGGCTTGATTCTTTTAGATCTTTAAGGAATATGAATTTGGGCTATAAATTTTTGTGGTGGAGGATTTTGGCTATAAATTATCTTGGTGTAGTCATCTCCCTTATCCTCCATCAGTACCAAGGCTTAAAAAAAAGACAGTTTTCTTTATCCTCTTTGGAGGACAGGCTTATTTCCAGCTCATCCCCACCTTTCTCTCTCATCTTCAGTGTCTCTTAAGGCTATGAAATATCAAACCCCAAGTCATGTGGATTCAGTAAAATGCTTCCCAGTGTGGTCCTCTGGATTCCTGTTGCTTTCCGGTCTCATGATGTTACTTATTTGATACATTTGATTATTTATTTATGGATTTTAAAAAGTTAAGGACATTTTGGTGGGGGGGAATAAGGTTTCTCTGTGTAGCCCTGGCTGTCCTGGAACTTGCTCTGTAGATTATGTTGACTTTAAACTTGGAGATCTGCCTGCCTCTTCTTGTTTTTGTTCTTCTTGTTCTTCTTGTTGTTCTTGTTGTTGTTGTTGTTGTTGTTGTTCTCCTCCTCATCCTCCTCCTCCTCCTCCTCCTTCTTCTTCTTTCCCCAAACAGTGTTTCTCTGGTAAAACACTCTGGGAAACTATTTGGTAGTGTGTACTGAAACTGGTCCTATGCACACTATGACCAACAACTGCATTCCTGGGTATACAGACCAGAGAAACCCCTAGAGTGATTCTCTAGAGGACACTTATAAGGATGCCAATAGCAGCCTTATTAATATTAGTTGTGGGGTTCTCAATGAGAATAGCTCCCATGTTTGGTTCCTAGTTGGTGGAATTGTTTAGGAAGGATTAGGAGGCATGTCACTTCGGGTGAGCTTTACAGTTTTTAAAGCCCATGCCAAGCTCAGGCTCATTCTCTGCCTCCTGCTTGTAGATCAGATGTAAGCTCTCAGCTCCTGCTCTAATACCATGCCTGCCTCTCTGCTGCCACACTTCCTGCCACAATGGTCATAGACTAACTCTCTGAAACTCAAGTCTCCAATTAAATGCTTTCTTTTACAAATTGCTTGGTGTCTCTTCATAACAATAGAAAAGTAACTAAGACATTTGCTGTAATTAGAAACTTTCAAACACTGTCAACAGGAGAAGGTCTACTATGTAGACTATGGCATATTTGTACTGTGTGCAATATTTAAACTATTACACAGAGACTGGGAACAAACAAGGTAAAATTGCATTCAACGAGATAAATGTATTGTAGAAGCACAGCTAAAAAAAACCCAGATACAAAAAAAGTACTACATTTTATTTATATATCACTCAAAGTCAGCAAATTACTGTGGTCTCTACTCTGTTACTGGAAGGAAACTCAAAGGAGACATTTTGAAATTGTTATTATTATTTTTTATTCTGGGTGCTGGTTACACAGATCTATTTAGATAGTGGGAATTCACCAAGGCCAAGCACAATTATTAAGACATGTGCCCTTTTCAGACTATACTATACTTTCTTTTTAGGAGTTTATCTAGAGGAAAAAGTGGTCATAGTAAGTGGTTTTACCAAAGTTCAGATAATGAAAGGAAATTGTATTCATCTTCATATTATAAATCGTGCATCTGCTTGGCCCACAGTAAGTACTCAAAAATATTTGTGGAATTCATATATTTAGATAGTATGAGTCGTGTCTGTGTGTGTGTGTGTGTGTGTGTGTGTGTATGCATATGAATACACCCATACACACAATTATCAGTTGACCATCTTTTTTGTTTACGTTAAAGAACAAGTATATAATCTGTATATACCTATAGAAATTCAATTGCCCTTCTAACAAATGTACATTTGTTGCTTTATTTATTCACACTCAGAAAGCCAAGGAATAAGTAAAAGAGGTTCACACTGTTCTCAGTGTAGAAGGGACTAGAATGTCCTTAGGAGACAGGTGTGAATGAAAGCAACCTGTAAATATATATCATTTATGTTTCAGGTGATTTGGCCTTGAAAATGAGACTTCTTTGAACAACAGCAAAAGTAATTTGCCTAATGGGAAGGCATGGGGGAAAAAGTCTTTAGAAAAGTTCAGATTATATGTGGACACAAAGGACATTTTACTTGAGGAAGCCGAAGCTCATAACAAAATACTGTGGCCCTACAAGAGATATGTCAGAACAGAGCTGTGCAACCTTGCCCAACCTCATATCCCCTGTTTTGTTTTTTTCATTTGCAAAATGGGAAACAGGTTTCTTTCCAATTTAAATTCCTGTCATTGTGTAATATTATGTAATTGTTGGAAAAATTGGCTTTTGAATTGCTTTAAAATATGAAATCTATACCATTAAAAAGAAAAGGTGATGTTCTAATTTAATTTCTGTTGTTGTGATAAAAATGTCCTGACAAAAGGCTACATAGGGGAGGAAACTGTTTATTCAGCTTACAGTTTCAGGTTGTAGCCCATGGCTGAAGGGAAGCCAGGGCAGAACTCCAGCAGCTAGTCACGTCACAGTCACAGTCAAGAGCAAAAAGAGAATACATGTGTCCTTGATGCTTGCTAGGTTGCTTATGCTTGACCAGCTTTCTTCATCCAGTTCAAGAAATGGTACCTCCCGCATTTAGGGTGGGCCTGTCTACTTCAACACTCAAGACAATCTGCCAAGACAGGCCAGCCTAATATAGATAGTTCCTTATTGTGGTTTAATAAGGGTCAGGATAAACAAATAGGCCGAATAGATGTTTATTAAGGGAGAAACAACTCACAACACAGACAGATGAACACAGCAGTTAAAACTGGATGCTCCTCTCTCCCTGTCCCGCCAGAAAAGAACCAAGCCCCACAGCTCACTTCCGCCCTTGGCTCCACCCTTCAATGGGTGTGGTCAGTGCCATAGAAGCAGACACAGTGAATATCCCACTACAGTTCCTTATTAAGAGTCTCCTCCAAGGTGACTCTAGGTAGTGACAACATGACATGTTTTTGTGGAATGTTATTTTAGCCAAGTAAAGATGTGTTACTTTTGTTTATGTGATATCTGTTTAATTATATCAAGATGTGTTACAATTGTTTCACCTTCTCTGCCTAAGGCACTTGATTGGTAAAGAGCTGAATGGCCAATAGTTAGGCAGAGAAAGGATGGGTGGGGCTGTCAGGAGAAATCTAGAGAAGAGAAGGGTAGGGAGTGAAAGAAGAGAACAAGGAAAAAGAGAGGGACACGTTTGGGGCCAGAAGCCCAGCAGACATGAGAAGCAGTGAAAGTAGGATATACAGAAAGAAAGAAAAGTGCCAGGCGTTGATGGCACACACTTTTAATCCCAGCACTCGGGAGGCAGAGGCAGGCAGATCTCTGTGAGTTGGAGGCCAGCCTGGTCTACAGAGTGAGTGCCAGGACAGGCTTGAAAACAATACAGAAAAACCCTGTCTCAGAAAGAAAGAAAGAAAGAAAGAAAGAAAGAAAGAGAAAGAAAGAAAGAAAAGAAGAAGAAGGAAAGGAAGGAAGGAAGGAAGAAAGAAAAGTAAAAAGCCCCGAGGCAAAAGATAAGATAAAAAGAAAATAAAAGCTAGCCAGAAATGAACCTACGGTAGGCTGAGAATTCAAAAGTATTAAGTCTGTGTGTTATGATTTGGGAGCTGGTTGGTGGCCCCAAAAGAAAAAGCCTGGTACAACATACAACATGTAAACTAACCAGCCCAGGTGGTGTACCAGGTACAGGCATAAAATACAAGGATAACTTTGATGTCACTTAGCAAACGCCTTACAAAGGATTAAAGATGATTCAGAATTAGAGTGTTCATTCATTACACTTTTCCCTGCATCTTCATCACTGTGGCAGAGAATGGATAGCTGGCTTTCCACTGAGCCTGTTTGCTGTTCTTTTTCGTGCAGGTGTGGCCAGACTCAGTTTCTTACTGTTTATCTCATCCTTTCCTGCAATCTTCATGCTGAGGTGTGCTTCCATGTGGGCTATTTCCTTTCTTCCCATGGTGTGGAGTGTCTGAAGCCTCACATTAATAGCAGGTCCATTGCTGGAGGGATTCCCACCCGGAACTGGCCAGCTGCTGACTGATTAGGAACACTTCTTTTTTTTTCTTCCCATAAGCAAGAAGACATCATATTTCATGTATCATATCATTTGAGTTTAACTTGTAGAATGCCTATTTAACCAGACAAACCCTTACAAAATTGAAATACAACTTTAAAAGAGAAAATACAGATTGAAAATGCCATTGCCGGCTTGGCCTGGTGGCTCAGGCTTGTCATTGCAACAACTTGGGTGGCTGAGGCAGGAGAATTGTACATTTGATGCCAGCCTGAGCTAGAGTAAGTTCAAGGCTAGCCAGGGTGCTTAGTGAGACCCTGTCTCAAAATAAAAAGTAAGAAGAAAACTGGGAATATAACCTAAAGGCAGAACACTTGCCTGGCAGGAATAAGGTCATGGGTCCAATCCCCAGGAATGCAAGAAGATAAACAAGGAAAAGACTGATGATGAAGAAAGCGAGTAAAAAAAAAAAATAGTGTCACTATTTCTCTTCCTTGTAATTTCTCTGTGAAGAGTAGGGTTGCTACCAAGATGGAATAGCACTCTCCCCACATTCTCCAGGAACTGGACCAACCATTATTCTTCTGACATTAGGGAAGCATCAGGGTAAGGCACCAAGGCTAAGCCCCCAATTTACCCAGTGCCTCACAGTTTTTATCCATAAGGTAGAGCTAGTATCCTTCTCACTAAGCCATCAGCAGTAAAGGACGGTGGCTAAGAGCCTCAGTTGGGGTTAGATTGCTATTTTGGGGTTAGCTTTGCTAGTTTGAGTGTATGAACATAGGGTGAGACACTTACATTCTTTATGCTTTAATTTACCCATCTGTAAGATAGGGGTGCTAATATCTCCCTTGGAGGTAACTATGAGACTGTGATGTTAAGATGGCCATATTCACACCCAGGGGTTTCACATATGGCCATATTCATGTTCATGGGATTCACATCTGTGGGTCTGACAAAACACAGCTTGAAAACATTAGGAAAAAAACCCTCTTCACTTATGGTGACCACGTGCAGACTTTTTCCTTGCCTTTTCCTCCGTGAGCAACATACTATATGGCAGCTACATTATATTAAGCACTGTAATGTCCAGAGACCTACAAGACTGACCCCAACTAACAATTTGAGCAACAGTAGAAAGGCTACCATAAATGCCCTTCCCTGATAATGAGATTAATGACTAATTTATCAACCATCATGGAGCCCTCATCTAGTAGCTGATGGAAACAGAAGCAAACATCCACAACTAAACACTGAGCTGAACTGGAGTCCAGATGCAGAGAGGGAGGACAAGACCAGACTGCAGAAACACATACAGACAGCTGACCTGAACAAGGAGGAGCTAATGGGCCCCCAGACTGATAGCTGGGAATCCAGCATGGGACCAACTCAGACCCCCTGAACATGGGTCTCAGTTAGAAGGCCTGGGCAGTCTAAGGGACCTCAGACAGTGGAACCAGAATGTATTCCTGGTGCACAAAAGGACTTTGTGGGCACACCCTTCATGGAGAGATACTCCTTTAACCTAGAGATAGGAGAGAAGTCCTAGTCCCTATCTTAAATGACTTGACAGATTTAGATGACCTCTCATGGAGGGCATCACCCTATATGTAGAGTGGGGGGGATAGGAGGAGAGAGGGGTGTATGTGAGGTAGGAGAGAGGAAAAAAGGGAGGGAGAGGAAACAGGGATAAATATGTAAAATAAAAATAAAAAATAATAAAAATATTAAGCACTGTAAAGATTGTTTAAAGATATATGGAGGATGTGTAAATAAAGCATTGTTTATCCAATAAGAGACTAGAACATCTGTGGGTTTAGTATCTCTAGAGTTCTTCAAACTAATCTTTCTCAGATACTGAGGGACAGAGGACCACACATTCAAAGGATGTAGGACAGAGCCTGCTACGGAGATGTACACATTTTTGTCATTGCAATGACAAACTAGAATGTGGATCTACCTTCCTCAATATTGTAGACACTCATTAAATGGCAATAATGTGTGACTCAAGGATGTTTGGTAATACTCATTTGCACACAAAAATCAGAATCTTTGCTTGACACTTTCTATATGCATGATACCTTGCCATCTAGAAATTTTATTCTAGCCCATTTCAGTTTATTCAGTATGTGTTGGTCCAATGTGAGATAATGTGATTCCATGATCTAACAGGTATTGCACAGAGGAAAAACATGACATATAGAAAGAAGACAGTCTTCTCTGAAACTTAAGAGTTGAGAGCTCATGTGTGATGTTTCTTGTCTTCATAGTCAGGGAAACCCAAACTCTGTGCAGGAACCTATTGCTAAGCCTGAGTGTGCTTGACCCCAGAAGTTCCACTTAACCTCTTCCTGCCTAGTTATTGGTCATTCAGCTCTTTATTGAACCACAGTGACATCTTCACACAGTGTAAGGGAGTATTCTGCAACATCTTGTTGTATCTTTTAATCAGGAAAACAATTTGGACAGGTATTCACATAACAAATATGTATTTGTTACATACATTCAGTATTCACATATAAGTACACATATTCACTGGTGTTCTTATGTGGTATTAAATATGATACATACATGAAAATAACTCATTGTATGAAATTTATTCCTAACTGTGATGGCTTCATACTATTAGTCAATACCTTAGGACTCAGTCCTAGGATAAAGTTCATTGTTAGTTAGAATAGAATATATTAATATTTCAATTAGGATGACTTCTTGATAAATTCAAAATGGTTTGATTGACACATTAGGTCTTTTCCTCCCCCTTTCCTTCATTCCTCCCCTCCTTTTAATTAGTTAATTATGTCTCAGTACAGGGTTTCTCTGTGTAGCCCTAGCTGCCCTTGAACTAGCTCCATAGACCAGGCTGACCTCCAACACAGGGATCTGCCTGCCTCTGCTTCCTGAGTCTGGGCTCAGAGACATGAGCCACCATCTCCCGGATCCGTTTTATTTCTTAAGACAGGCTTTTGCTATGTAGTGCAGGCCGGACTTAAACCTGCAGGCCTCCTGCCTTGTCCTGGTTTTCCAGCCTTATTCTCTTGAGTACTGGATTATAGCCTCCATGCCTCATCTCTTCTTTTTAGTTGTTAGCTTGTAACTAAGGAAAAGCCTTGCTGGGAGCAGAAGGGAATTTAATTGCGTAAGATCCAGTCTGTGATCTTCTAGAAAACTGCATTCCTACTTTTCTAGTTTACTTAAAAGCCTCAGGGTGGGCTAGAGAGGTGGCTCAGTGGTTAAGTGCTCTGGCTGTTCTTCCAGAAGATCCAGGTTCAATTCCCAGTAACCACATGGTGGCACACAACCGTCTATAATCGTATTGGATGACCTCTTCTGGAATACAGCTATCCATGTAGAGCACTATACATAAAGTATAAATAAATACATTTATTTTAAAATGTCTCAGGGCTGGAGAGATGGCACAGTGTTTAAGAGCACTGACTGTTCTTTCAGAGGATTCTGGTTCAATTCCCAGCACCCACACGGCAGTTCACAACTGTCTGAACTCCAGTTCCAGGGGATTCAACAACCTCACACAGACATACATGTAGGCCAAACACCAGAGCATGTAAAATAAAAATAAGCTAATAGAAAAGGAAGGACATGGTCCTTAATCCATGAAAGTGACCACAGTCAACATTGCAGTTTCAGTATGTGTCCACAAGAAAGCCTGGGAAAGAATTCTCTAGATGCTCATGACCTGGGAAGACTGGGTACATAGCTCTCTGGCTGAGGGATAACAGTATCAGGATCCAACCATCTGTATACCTTGTTGCTCTTTCATCCCTTACACTGGGCTCATACCTTATAGAAACATGGCTGTTTCAGTTACTGCATTGTGTTGAATTCCAGTCAATGAGGAGCAAAAGAGAAAGTGAAGAAATGCTGTTTTTCCTGGAAGAGAACAACGTGGAAGTCGTTCAAATTAGGCCTTAGTTAGCCACATGGCACTCCCTACCTACAAAGGAGCATGGGAAATGTAGTATACGTTAGTGCCTAACTCCAGGTTTCTTCTACTAATGGGGGGATGGTTATGGGGTTACAATGGCCATTTTGTAAGGATTAAATGACATTTTTAGCACAGAGCTCTGCCCATGATTAAACAATAAATCAAAAGATAACTTTCAGATTTTCATTTTTTTTTTTATTAAAAAAATTTGAGCTGTGAGTGGTGGAGCATGCCTTTAATCCTAGCACTCCAGAGACAGAGGCAGATGGAGTGGATTTTGTCTCAAAAAAATAAAAATAAATTTTTTTTCTCTATTTTTTTGAAAATAGGGTCAAACCATGCAGCCCTCAGCTCACTATATGGACTATACTGGTCTCAAACTCCACCTTCTGTGTCTTCAAAAGCCTGGATGAAAAGCAATGCCACCTTATTCAGCCTTAATTTTGTTTTATGTATTTATGTCTGTGTCTGTGACTGTGTGTTGCTCTGCCACATGCATGTGTCTTTGCAGAGGCAAGAAGAGGATTTCAGCAGCTAGAGCTACAGGCTGTCATCACTGCCTGATGTGGGTACTGGGAACTGAACTTGGGTCCTTTGTAAGAGAAGGCAATGCTGGAAACTGATGAGCTTTCCTTCTGGCTCCCAAAGATCACTTTTTTGTTATTATTATTAATCTCTACATCTTTCCATTTCTCTTAAGCAAAGTGCATATTGACTGATTGCTCAATTTTGTAAGCAGGCTCTGTGTACCGATCTTGTGGTGAGAGGTCTGGGTATGTATGTCACTAGCCGTAAGTAAGGGCTCTGAAAAGCAGATGCATCATTATTTACTTGCAGAGCATAATTTTTACTCCTTTTGTGTCTATGCTGTGAAGTCTTTGTATCACAACAAGTGAAAAAATGGGGGGAAAATTCCCCCCATTTTTCAGTGAGTATGAGAAAGAAAAGCAACAGGAGAATCTGGGGGAGGACTCTTAGAGGGGACCAGAGACGAGAAACGGGAGACGTAAACAGGAAGAGCTTAGACTGTGGAAGTAGAGGGACCTTGTAAGTTGGTCAGCTTCTGCTATAACAATTCTCAAAGGGGTTGGAGAGATGGCTCAGTTGTTAAGAGCACTGGCTGCTTTTCCAGAGGATCCTGGTTCAATTCCCAGTACCCGTGGCAGCTCACAACTGGCTGTAACTCCAATTCCAGTGGATTCAACACTCTCACACAGACGTACATACATACAGGCAAAAGACCAATGCACATGAAATAAAAATAAATAAGTTATTAAAAATTAATTTCCAAAGCTGGTGTGTTAAGAAAAAAGAAAGCATGTTTTCGTGGGACTGATGAGAAGGAGAGCAGTCAAGAGGTCCAGTGACATCATGCCAGTGCACCCAGAGACACTCAGCATCACATCCACTGAAGCAAGCCACATGGATAAGGCTAAAGTCAGTGTCTTGAGTGACTGTTTTCCATCTTACAGGCAAGCACTGTAAGGGGAGGACATGAATAGATATGAATAAATAATTGTCTTCAATGCTAGAATTGAAATTCCTAACATGCTGTACATAGGAGGTGAAGTGCTTAGTTTTTTTGAGGCCCATTTATGAAAAGGGACCATAACTACAAGATCCAAGTTTGAATGAACTAAAAGAGATGTGTCCATGAAGCCACTTCCCAGTGACATTAGATTATTGATTAATACATGTTCTGTTAGTGTATTTTGCAGCCCACAGATCAGTTGGGTTGGAGGGGGTGAAGCTTTCAGATACTCAGTGTAGTCAGTGGCCTCCTGGATGGGCAGCCTGATAGTGTGCTCACTGTGTGAGGAATAAAATTTTATTTTCCTTCCTTCATCCTTTTTGTCCCTCTTAATATATTAAGTCACTGTGCAGGTTTAGCAGGTTTGAGACTGGAGTGTAGCTCAAGCTGGCCTTACACTTATGATGTTCTTGCCTCTACTTCCCAGCTGCTGACCATAGGTAGCATCACTACATCAGTAATATTATCATTTGTTTCTATGATGCATTAAAAACACTAGGAAACCCTAGAAAATAAAGTAACTAGAGGTTTTTGGCTTAATCTCATTTAGTTCCAGAGGCATCTGTCACTGCTGAGAGATGGTGAGGTAGCCGGAGAGGCTGTCTTGAGGGCTATGAAGTCACCAGCTAAACAGAATTGCCCCTCAGAGCAGCTTCAAGAAAATTCCTCTTATTGCTTTGCTGTTTTCCTCTCGGTGACCCTAGTGAGGTCATGACCTGCTCCCTGCCTGCAATTTGAGAAATCCTGGAGGACAGTGTCCAGAGCCCAGCTCTGTGTGACCAGAGCAGAGTTGAGTCTAAAAATATGTCTTGCTATAGAACACCAATTGTGGCTGTTTCTACAGTCATTCTGGAGCTTATTACAAATCCATCCAAAAAGAAATTCCTGGCATTGCATTGGTCTGGGAGTTGCTGGGGAGACAGAGCTGTTCCCCGTCTGGTTTGTGATAGAGGTGGACTTGCAGGGTCAGGCACAGGGGCTGTCTATTGCTGCTCAGGCTGTCGTGGGTCTCACTGGAATCTGTCCTGGCTGCAGTGATACTGTGTTCCTATTACCCACACTGAAAACCTAGGAGAACAACCCACATCATTGGAAAGCATTGTCCACCCACTGCTTTATTAAACCATCAAGCAAACTGTTCCTCTGCTGTACATAGAGGTATTTTTGACTGTAATTTCCTCACCTCCAGCATAAGTATAATCAAGGTTTAATTTCCTACAACAAATAACAAAGAACAAAAAAAATAAGTCACAACAAAACAAAAAACAGTGAGAAACCAACAAGGAAAGCCAGAAAATATAAATCAGAGGAATAGGATCAAGTTTTCTACCTTAGAAACAGCTGTAACATAAGTGATTTCATGGCATGACCATTGGTTCACTCCGCATGGATTCTGCACCTTGGTATTCATTGCCAAGATTGACATTTCTGGGAAGTCTTTTCTATGTGATACCCTAGAGATACAACGATAAAGCAGGCCTAGTGTCCAGCCTCAGGGACTTAAACAGTAGGAGAGAAGTTTTAGAAACATTCTGACATTCTTGATCACCTTTCACTGGTCTTGCACCGACTGAATAAATGTGACCTGAAAATTAGACAGTAATTCTATACACATCTTTTGGACACAGGATCTCCCTTTGTAGCCCAGCCTTACCTTGAGTTCCAATCCTCCTGTCCCCACCTCATTTAAATACAAATTATAAAAGACTTGTTCACTTAGTGCCATGTCTTTAAACTCCTGTGTCCCAATAAGAGTCTCCTATTATTTTTCCTTGGAGGAAGAAACAAACAAGCAAAACATTTGGCTAGCAGTGCAGTTAAGAGAACAGGGGAATGGACCCACCTATACTGTTGATAGGGACCTAAATAGGCTCAGGCTTTCATGAATGACAATCTGGTGACATGCAAATGCCCTCTGATGGGAGGAGGTTTTAAAAATAGATTATGAAATTGTCATACAAGGAAACACTGTGTGTGTGCCATAAGGATACTCCAGAAGGAAAATGAAGTAGAATGTGTTATTATATGAAAAACATATTCCAAACGTCTGTTCAAGTGTTCATGGGGGGGTGTAGACACACGAAAGCCTGAAGAAAAGAGAACATCGGTACTGGTAACTTCAGAGCTAGAATCAGGGATGGTTTCCAGGATTTAACATTTTCTGCAGGGAACTGCTACTATTTCTGCCATACCAGGAGGTAGTGGAGGAGGGCTTGGGGTTTCTGCTGAAAGTTTGGCTTTTGTCTATGTTCATACATTTGAGTGTGTGTGTGTGTGTGTGTGTGTGTGTGTGTGTGTGTGTGTGTGTGTGTGTGGGGGGTACACATATGTGTGCAGTTGTGAATGTACACGAGCATGTCCACAGGTGTGGAGGACAGAGTCTTCCTCAAGAGCCTTTGAGACAGTGTGTTTCATGGCCTAGAATTTCACCAAGCATCCAGAGATTAGCCAGTCCCTGCCTCCTCTCTTCCTGTGACTGGGGACTGCAAGTTCACGCCATCTACATGGCTTTTTACTTGTGTTCTGAGAATCTGATTCAGGCCCTGCTTTGTGGACGAGCTGTCTTTCTAGACCCGTTTTGCTCTTTAACACATGAAAGAGCTTTCATAAGGCACTTGTCCTGCCTTCCTTAACTTACTTCTTTCAGAGTCTTATCACAGCAATGGGAAGGGAAACCAACGCAACAGGATTTTGCCAATGCAGGCTTTGGGTAGTGTAGACACTGGGCCCAGGGAGAGGTAGCTTGACCTTCCCTGTTCCATTTGTACAAGCCATAAAAGTAATAGAGGACATAACAATGGGGGAGACGATGATGTCAGCTCTTCTAAGCAAATTGTGTTCTCTTTGATGATTTGATATTGGAAATCAGGACCACGGGTAGATGTGGGATGGCATGCTAGGTACCAGCAGGCCCAGGGTGGGGCTGGTAATGGGGAGACGGTGTGCCTCCATGTCATTGGGTTGTTAAAGCCTCAGAGTTGGAAAGGAATGAAAACTTCAGGTTTCCAAATAAGAGTTGTTTCTTCTATTCTACATAATTACAGATTTTAAAATATAATGAGAAGGAAAATTATATAGTGGACATTGTTTTTCTTCCCTGTTTTCTTTAGATTCTCTCTCTCTCTCTCTCTCCCCTCAGTTTAGATATGTGGGTACCTTAGGAGTCAATCCTGAACTCCCTGGCCTTCCCACTTCTCTCTTCAGAGACCCTCATGCAGGGTTCCTTATTCCCATGTTTGCTTTAGAGCAAACAAAAAATATCACTCTCTTATCCCGAGTATTTTTTTTCTGGGTTTCTAATGATTTATCTACGTTTTTGTTATCATACCTTATGCATTTTGGCAACTGTATTGTATTTCATTAAACATGACACAGTGTATTTGTCTACCCTTCCATAACAGAACGTTTAGATTGCTTTGGACTGTAGTGGGATATCTACCCCACCTGCACCTGTAGCACTGATCACGCCTGTTTGGGCGTGGTCACAGGTGCGGACTGATGGTCAGGGAAGGCTAGGTCTGGGGTCCCAGACCCCAGCACAAGCTTGCTTCCTGGTCGGGTTGCGGAGAGCATCTAGGCGGTCATCTGTGTCAGGTGTAAGTGAATTCTCCCCGAATAAACCTCACTTAACTTATACTGAGTCCAGTGTATTTTGATTCCCACATGGTATTAGGCTTTGTCTTTGTTTCACTTTTCCTAACCATGCCACAGTGGATACTCCTGAGCTTACGTACTTATCCAAGGTGTAGAGCTGGAAACAGGGATTGATTGCTTGGTCATAGGATAAATAAGTGAATCTTAAGCATAATTAAGAATAGCCAAGTGGCTGTGCCAGGCACAGACCCCCTTGATTAGGCATGAGATTTTGAACTGCAATTCTTTTCCTTTCTGCCAATTTCAAGGATATGCGATGGGCTTGCCTTCGCATATTTTATTTTCCTAACTATCATGGGGGAAAGCATCTTGCTAAGTATTTATTGGCCATTCCCATTTCTTTTCTTGCTAGTGACCTCTTAACCCTTTCATCACTTTATTAATGGGTTGTTAACTTTTACTTTATTCTGAGCTTCATCCCCTCCAAAAAAAAATAAGAAAAGGAAACTCATTAATTCTATATGTTTCTTGAATGGCAAATTGGGTGCTATAAAAAGAAAATGAAAAAAAATATGTAGACACTTCCATGCCAATACTCCATGTATGTTACTGTTGAAAATTTTATAGCACTTTTGATAGTAAAAAGAAGAAATCCAGTAACAGTGCATCAGCATTGTAGTAGGATGGAGTTTTAACTTCATTTATATTTTGTTCTCAAGGTTTATATCAGATTTTAATTAAAATATAAAATGACTTGGTTATGATTACTGTTGTATTTATTGTCCCTCGATTAGTTAACCACTGTGTGTTCTAAAGTTGAGAATAGAGACAAAAGGAAATGGCTATTCTCCCTCAAGATTTCCTTGCAATCCCTCTGTAGCAGGCCTTGCCGGATGGACCCGGGCACACAGAGTGACTCATGCATTCATAGGTCTTCCAAGCACCCCCTCCCTACCATGGCATGCCTTTCATTAGTTTTCACCCAGCTGGTCCGAGTTGCACAAACAAAATATTGTATAAGATCAGCCCATTGATGGTAAATTCGGGGACAATTTTTGAAAAACTCTTGCCAAGTTACATACTGACCTCAGGGTCTTTAAACCAGCCAAAAATGTTAAGTAAAAACTGAATTAAGTCTATTATCACAAATGTGTGCCCTATAATCTGATGAGCTTCCCAGATGTCCAGCCTGAGACCATCTGCTGTTTGTCTGTGGGTACACACTCCAGAGCATGTGACACACTGAACTGAGGGCAGCAGGGCCACAGTGCAGAGCTGCCTGGCTCGGAGCTGCCTGGTTCCTCCTCAGACAGGAAGCAGGCGAGGAAAAGCACAAGTAAGAGGGTTCTGTTTTGAGAGTTCTTCTTTTTGAGGTCATCTATTTCTTTATATTTAGTGGATCAGTTGATTTTATTTTGGAGTCTAATAGCTTTCTCTAATATACAACAATGGAGTAGATAGGTACATCTCTTTCAAAGGCACCAGAGTGATTACAAATATTGAAAAGAAATCAAAGCTAATGACAAACACTAGGGATGTTGGTATCTGATTTAGGCCACCATGCTTTGTTCATTATATCTTGTCTCATGTCAGAAATCCAAGATATGGACTCTCAGAAGGAAATGCATGCTAAGAAGTTTATTCAGAAGCAGCCTCAGGAACAAGGGATTTAGTAAGAGGGAGGGGGTTGGATGGAGAGACAGGGATAATTGAAGCTTCCACCACACCTACAGGAGGCTTGGAAGTTAGATTAATTCTGGGTGTCAATTTGGACAAGCCCAGGTGACCATTGCCTAGCTAAACCTCGGGATCTATGTTACTGTTTCATCAAAGATGTGATTAATACATGAACTGGTAGACACTCAGTAACGAAGGCTTCTCTCCAAGGGTGTGTGTGGCCCTTAAAACTTTAGCTGAAGGGTTTCAGAACACACAGCAAGGTTTTCCAAAGATGAAATTCTTGGGATTACAACACAAAACTCTGCCTGAGTTTGTAGTCTGTTGTCCTATGGAATTCAGATTCAAGACCTTTCCCGGAATTTTCAGCCTGTTGGCCATCCTATAGTTTTCAGATTTTTTTCCGAGCCCTCACACTTATGTGAACCAGTGCCTTAGCATTGCGTGGTCCCCATCCCTCCCCACCTGCCATGCCTATGTCACAGTCTCCCCATCTCTCACTGGATCATGAGGATCAATGTAATGACTCTCTTATTATGCTTTTCCAAATTTCACCCATCTGTTCCCCTCTCCCTCACAAGCTCATTCCTTTACGGATCGGCTGTGGATGCTTTCATGATTCAATGGCAGGGCAGAACAGTGGAGAGGACACAGGATGTGCATAGCCTAAAACATCTGTTCTCAAACCTTTTACAGCAGTGGTTCTCATCCTGTACGCAGGTCGGGATGTGTGTGTGTGTGTGTGTGTGTGTGTGTGTGTGTGTGTGTGTGTGTGTGTGAGAGAGAGAGAGAGAGAGAGAGAGAGAGAGAGAGAGAGAGAGAGAGAGAGAGAGAGAGAGAGACCCTTTCACAGGGGTCACCTAAGACCATCAGAAAACAGGAGATATTTATATTACAATTCATAACAGTAGCAAAGTTAAAATTATGAAGTAGCAGTGGAAGAAATTTCATTGTTGGGGTCACCACAAGATGAGTAACTGTATTGAAGGGTTGCAGCATTAGGAAGGTTGAGAACCCCAGCTGATCTCTGTTACAGAGAACAGCCATTTTAGACATGTAGTTTACTGTTGTTTACTCCTGAATTACTTTTTTGGTCATGGAGCATGTCCATCAAGTCTGCTACCTCTGTGAGCCTTTGGTTTATTTCCTCTGACATTTGGTACCCTACTATGGGTCATCAATCTCTGCAAACTTGCTAGAACTATCACAAAGACCAGTGAGTCAAAGTGAGAGACAAGGAGTTAAAGTCCCGACAGGCAAGCAGTCAGGGAAAGGGGACACAGATAAATAATAAAGGTGGAGCCAGGTGTGGTGGTACACATCTTTAATTCCAGCACTTGAGGGGACAGAGATAGATGGATCTCTATGTGTTTGAGGTTAGCCTGGTCTACATAGTGAGTTCCAGGACAGCCAAGGTTATGTAGAGACCCTGCCTCACAAAAACCTAAATAATGATAATGATGATGATGATGGCAAACATCTGGCTGCACCCTTGCCCCCCTGAATGACACATGTATCTAGGTAAGGTCACTCACTGTCAGAGTTCTGAGGCAGCTTAAAGAGCCTGGAGACAGAAAAGGCGAGGCATCCACCTTAGACAGGCAGGACTATGTTTCCTGGCACACACACTTTAATCCACAGGGGCAAGGGAGAATGACTTCAACATGAAGAAGTTGAGCCATCTGTTAGTGGAAAAAGATGGCTGAAACCCTTTATAGGGGCAGAAATGACTGTAGCCATAGCTTCTTCCTTAGTCCCTTCCTTCCAGTTTGACTTGCATGGCTGCAAGGGAAGCTGGGAAGTGTAGTCTTTTAGCAGAAAATTCATTCGAAACTCTAGGGGAATATTAAAAAAAAAAAAAAAAAAAAAAAAAGGAGGGGGAGGGGGCATCGTGATGACGCGGATTCCTTTTTCAGCTGTTTCCCAAAGAGCAGGGTCCTTGTTGGAGGTGGGTAGTTCTTGGTCCATTGAAGAGGGGGGCCCTCCAGTTACTTTGTAGTAAGAGCCATTAGAAGCCCCTACGTGGAATGCTTTGTTCAGATACAGGAGAAAGCTCAGTAAGTAAAGCACTTAAAAGACAGGGCATACATATGCAAATAATAAAGAGGAAAGGAGTGATCAAAGGGAGGAGCCAGAGTGGTTCAGGGGAGAGCCAGAGTGGGAGGAAACCGGAAACCCACATAGGAGGAGGCTTGATGTTGGATTTTATCTGGTCCCAGTGTCTAGGACCCCACCTCAAACCGGTTAGGATTTGTTGGTGCGGAAGCATCATGGTTTGCTGAGGAGAGCATGTTCTATCCTTAGCAGCAGTCAGTTCTGGAGCCTTTTTATTTTCAGGTACTGCAGCAGTCAGGGAGTAGAGGTGGTCTTGAAAGATGTTAAGCTGACCTGAGATTTCTCTAAGGTTTTTTTAAGAGCTAGAGAGATAGAAATGTTAATCAGTACAAAGAAGGCTGTTTTAGTTGAAAACAATGCCCAGAGTGGCAAAAAGAGGGATGTGGTGGATGGCCTATGGCTCCTTAGTTCTACTTTCAAAGGTCACCTTTGAAAGCTTTGGGGGTTGGGGTGGTGGTGGTGCTGATCTCTTTTAATGCTTCAAGCTGACAAATGGTTGATGAGGTGGGCAGTGGTCGGATTGCCCCACATGTCTGGTCCCATAAAAATGTCTTGGCTTCATCTAGGCTTAAGGTCAGAGAGTTCAAAACCATTCTTACTCTTCCAAGGTTAAAGTCATAAGACCTAAAGGTCTAAGGCATGGCTACTGTAGGATGTCTTATCTAAATAACAAGAGACTTGCTCTGCGGTGTGGTTACTCTTAACCCTCAAGGCCAGATAATGAGAGATTTAGTCTTACCCATGGTTACCAAATAGTAGGAGAATTAAGGAAGACATTCTGTTTCTTCCTTGTATCTTGATGAAGTAGTGTTTCGCCATGTTCCCCCTTTGGTTGGGATATTTAAGAATGTTGAAGAATAAACTGGGGTGTCTAGTATTTACTGGATTGCCCTCCTGACTCTGTTCTGTCTCTTCCTTAGCAGCTTTACCCTCAGTTTCTTAATCCTCCAGGCACAAACACAGGTTAATACAGACTGGCATCACAAAGATGGCTAATACACCCAGAAAGAGGGTCCACCCAAGGGGCCATGATAAGGTTGGGCAAAGATCCAGAACATAAGTCAGGAGGTAGTAACTGTAAAACCTTATGGAGAACATTAAGAGACAAAGTTGATGAGGAAAAATTTTGCATCAAAATTAGCATAAGTTAATATAAGATTAAATCTAAAGTTAGCATAAGGTTAAATGCGATTGTAGAACTGGCTGAATACCAGAATTCTGCAAAAAGGATATGGTAACTGTAATCAGCTGTTTGTGTACATCAGACTCCTGCATAAGGGACAAGTACCAGGAAGTCTTGTAAAAGAAGTCAAAGTCAGCACCTAATTGACAGTTTAAAAGAGAAATAGAATCTAGCAAAGTTCCAAAGACACCAATTGGATGTTCTGAATAAATTTCCAAAGATGTGTGTTTGATGACAAAGTCTTTGGCAGGCCCTTTTAGTCAGGACTTTGGAATTAGCAGGGAATGATAGCTATTTACTATGCTGCCCAAGGACAGAGCTTTCGAGTTTTCAGAATTCAGGGAAGTTGGTGGCAAATTCCCTTCAGGATTTTGTCGTTGTTTTCATAACCTATCAGACATTTAACCTGTAGCGTTGATTCTTTGGTTCTTGTTTTCATCATTTGCCCTGAATGACTCAAGTGCTTAAGATAAGGGGCCCACAAATGTTTCCTTCCACCTGTCTCTTGCCACATTTCACCAGTTGCATTGTTACAGAACACAAGGCCATAGCAATCATTTCCCCTACACTAAGCTCTTCTGTGTCAGCCAGCTAATGGGTGGCCTAGTGCTAAAATTTTATTTCAGAGTCTGATCTTTTGGACCTCTTTTTGCACAGTTAACTCAGTTCCCTGGAAACAAACTCTGTGAAAGCAGACGGGAGCTGGCATTGCCAAAGACACAGTCAGGTTGTTCACCAGACAAAGGATGGTAGCACACTTTCATTAATTTTCTGAGATGTGCTAACATCTGTTAGTTTTTTTATAGTCCGTGTACAGTTTCATATATTTAAGATTTTGTTGTCGTTGTGAGAATTCTGACCTTAAAGGTACTTTACTGGCCTCTGGGCTATGTTCTAGCTGGTGGGAAACTAATGTCAGATCACATAGGTAGAGGGAAAGAGGGATTGCCTTGGAAGAAGAGGATTTAAAAGTTCTGTAAGCGTGTTTAGGGGTTCATGCTTGCCTAGAGAGACAATATGAACAAGAAATGAAGGAGAAGCCAGCATGTAGCCACCAGACTCTATAGCCCATGTGGCTGTACAGTCAGTAACATGGCTAATCTATGGAGCCGCTTCTAATTGGCTCTTTAGTATCTTGCTCTGAGATTGACCCTCAGTGTCTGGCTACAATCAGGAGAATAAAATGATATTTTAAGTTAATCAAACAAATCATTTACCTTTTTTTTAAAAAAAATATTTGATTATTTAGTTTTGTGTGTGTATATACAGTCTGTTTGTACACATGTATGCAGTACCTGAGGAGGCCAGAAGAGGGCGTCAGATCCTTAGAACTGGAATTACAATTAGTTATAAGCACTTGTGTGGGTGCTGGGAACCAAACCTGTGTCCCCTGCAAGAACAGATGTTCTTAACTATTAAGCCATTTCTTAGCCTCAAATATGCACTTTTTAAAAAAGTCTAATGTTGAGTTGTTTTGAATGATCTGACAAATGAAAACAGGTGCATTTTAGGAGTTTAAATTAAGAACATTTTAACTACACTAAAAACTAGGAGGAGAAAATGAAGTCTACATCTTGAGATGGGCTTCTTCTTTAAAAACAAGAAATCCAAAGTATTGCTTTGTAAAAGTCTACTGATTTGACTTTATGTTAAATTCCTTGAACTTGGTTGGCAAATTTGTGTACACACACGTGTGTGTGTCATTTTCAGGTTCCTTTACCTTTTTTTTTTTTTTTTTTTTTTTTTTGAGACAGGGTTTCTTATTGGCCTGGGACTTTTGGAAATAAGCTAGACAGGTTGACTGGAAAGGACCCAGGGATCCCTCCATGTCTGATTCCCATCTCCATATTGCTAGCAATACAAGTATGCAACTTGTGTACAATGAGACAGCTTTTCATTGGGTTCTGGGAGTAGAACTCTGGTCCTGGTGCTATGGAGTAGGTTCTGTACAGGTAAGCCATCTCTCCAGCTCAGTCAGTACTTTTAGAAATAGGGTCTCACTGTAGTCCATGCTGTCTTTGACTTTGAAGTCCTCTTGCCTCGGGATCTCCAGTACCAGGATTACAGACACACGTCACCATAGTTAGATCTTTATTTGGCAATGTTTGATCAGTTCGTCTAATGTTGGACTACCTGGATTTGATTCCAGACTGCCCTTCATTAGCCATGTAACCTTGGATAGGTCACTTCAGCTCTTTGTTCTAAGTCTTATCTGAAATGTGACCATAAGAACACCTTTTCAGGGCTCGAGAGATGGCTCAGTGCTTTAAGAGCCCTGGCTGCTCTTCCAAAAGATCAGGGTTCAATTCCCAGTACCCACATGACAGCTCACAATTGTCTGTAACTCCAGTTCCAGGGCATCCTACATCCTCACACAGACATGCATGCAGGCAAAACACCAATGCACATAAAAAATAACATGAAACAAAACAAAACAAAACACATTCTTACAAGGCTTTTGTAACTATTAATTAGTATTGGTAGAGTATTTATTTATTTTTAAAAAGGTTAATTTTATTTTTATTTATGTGTGTGTGTGTGTGTGTGTGTATGTGTTTGCGTGCTTGAATGAATGGGGTGCCCATGGAAGGCAGAAGAGGGCATCAGATCCCTTGGAAAAGTGGCTCTCAACCTTCCTAATGCTGTGATCCTTTAATACTCTCAACCATAAAGTTATTTCATTGCTTCTTCATAACTGTAACTTTGCTACTGTTATGAATTATAATGTAAATTTCTGATATGAAGGATATCTGATATATAACCCTCAAAGGAGACTTGATACATAGGTTCAGAACTTAAGTCACAGATGGCTGTGAGCTGCTGTGTGGGAGCTAGAATTGAACCAGGACCTCTGGAAGAACAGCCAGTGCTCTCAACCTCTGAGCCATCTCTCCAGCCCGAAGTAGTTAATTTTTAAAAGAATAGAACATCAGATCCTCTGGAACTGGAGTTTACAGGATATTGTGAGCTGACATGTGGGTGCTGGGAACCAAAACTGGGTCCTCTGTAAAGGCAGTGAGCTCTCTTAGCCTCTGGGCAATCTCTGTGGCCTCATATTGACACCTTGATTTGGACTTCTCAGCTTCCAAACCCACTAGCCAACTACAGGCCCAGCTTTTCAAGTCTACATTGAGGGTAGCTACATCTTAGGTGGTAGCAGAAGAGGACTCATTGTGAGGGTTCCAGACTGTGAAATAGTGGCTGCTTCTACTGAAAGTGTTCCCCTTCGCCTCTTTGCCTTCTTGCCTGCTAGCCTACAACTGAGAAGTGATGGCTGCAGCCACAACACCAGCCCTAAATTATGAAGGCACAATCCCATCGCACTGAGAATAGTGGCAGAAAGACCTAGCTAGGATCTCTGGAAATACAGCGGAACTCTCACTCATACCCCCCAAAACACTGTTACATTGGAGTGAAGCCAAATTTCTCTTGGTTAAGCTACTGTTACTTAGATTTCTGCTGTGTGAAGCCAACCTCTCCTGATATGTAACTGTACTCACAAAATAATTAATTGTTAATTTTGCTACTCATTGAGTCCTCACTCTGTGTAGATAGATGCTGAAGAGTTAAGGCGATCCTTGAGAATAATTGTCTCTCTAGGTCAGTAGGTCTTATGAAGATGAGCTGTGGCTACAATAAACCCAAACGAAAAATCAAGCAGAGTGACAGTCTGGAGTCTTCCTGTGCTTGGAGACAGACCTGTCTAATGATCTGCAAATTTATGCTTGCTCAGAGAGAACAATGAAGCCACCTGAACTACTTTCAGCCATGGTGGTTCTAGGATTGGGAGAGTTTTGGGAAATTATTTTGTTTGCTTCCTGTTTATTGGCTCCAAAATTTTTCTTCCTTTCATCTTTTGTTGGAAATGGCATCACTAGTTAGCCATTAGCCTCACATGAGTTGTCTTTTACCTCTGTGAGTGCGATGCTGCTGTAAAGCTGGCTATCCTTGAGGTGCTGGGGAAACTGAAGCAAAAAGAAACCAAGGAACCAGGATGGCAACAATCACAGATTCTGCCTTTAAGGACAAATTAGCCAGACAGATGGGGGCCAGGCCTACTTCTGCAAAAAAGAACTGAACATGATGTCAGAAGAAGTCACTCAGTCGTACAACTGAGCCTCAGTTACTGACTTGGTACCAAGTACAGGGGAGGGCATCAGAGTGGTCCTGCCCTCATGTTGCCTAGAGTTAACAACAGTTTCCCCCTGACACAAATGAAATTCCCATCCTATCTTTAAAAGTGTGCAGATAAGGCATTTTGATGGGAGTTACAGGTCAAACTGCCTCAATTTGACCTTTGACTCAGGGTAGCCTCATTTGTAAAAATAACAGATGGAAAAAAAAAAAACAAAAAAAAACTTAAGGGCCAGTGGGTTGGCTCCCAGGGTAAAGCGGCTTGCCACCAAGCCTGAACCCTAGAATCTACATGACTGAAGAAGAGAACTGATTCCTGAAAGTTGTCTTTGACCCTAACCCAAACACACCTATATTATGGTACATATATGCCCTCCCCACATACAAATAAAATAAGTAAGCAAACAAATACAAAAAAATAAAAGCAACAGATTAACTTTCCAGAGAATATTGTCACTTTACATGAGCCATGCTTGATATATTTTCATAGCAGCATGACACAGATAGACGTGAGCCATAACACTCATTTCTCTACAGAACTATTCTTCGCCATAGAAATGCAACCTAGGGTACTAGATAGAGAAAAGCCAAGTTCCCCATTCCCACCTCCCCCTCCCTTCACAGCACCCGGACATGCTCAGGGAACATCATATTCACCAGACAGGATTTGTTGTTGATTATTTTAGTTGTTCAACATCTGAAGCATAATTGAGATAAAATGTGGGTCACTGAATAAAAGGCCGGAGACTTGTATTTTTCCTTCAACAGCAGCCCTCAGACCTTTCAATTTATCAATAGTAGATTAAACACATTACCATTTTGTCTGTTTCCTACAGCCTCGAATCCGTTTGAAACATTAAAAACACCTCATACAAACTTTATTTGTGTGTTCGTATTTCTTTCCAAACAGTATTGATTTGATGCCATTTCTTCTGGCTGGATTAAAAACAAAGAGAAAGGGAGCAGAAACAAAACAAACAAACAAAAAAAGGGTTGCCTTCTTCTTTTAAGGGGAGGAAACCAGAAGTCAGATCAACAGTTGTATTCTTTTCAGTTCATTTGGGTTCTCTTTCCCCCTCCCTGACCCCGATCGAATTTATTTTTGCATTAAATAATTCAGCTCCCTTCCCTTTGTCATGGGCTGTATTTGGGGAGATGAAGACAAACTGCTTAGACCTTGAAACGCACATGGGTTCCTCACTTAGATGGCGTCTGTGCAGACTCCCAACTCCCTCCACGTTCTATAGGGAAAAAACAGGGCCAGGTGCATTTCTCCCCAAATCGAATTAGCTGCAAGATGCCACATCCAATTGTGGCAAATTGATGTGAGAGTTTGTGATTTCTGCGGTGGCTCTTACAGCAGAGGTCAGCAGGCAGAGCCACAGACACCAGGCAGGGGGTGCGGCAACTTGTGGTACAGACTGCTCTGACAATAGCAGAGATGTAAAACGCAATCAGCTTTTTTTGAAAATTGCAAGAGAATCCAGTTGTAAGTATGTATTCTAATCGGATTTACTGTGCCATCATTTACCTCTTTAGGATGTTAACACAACATTATGCTTAATTGAAAAAAACTGGGTAGTTTGCTATTCAGATGGGATTTTTCCAGCAACCACCCCACCCCATCTAAGCTGAAGTCTAATCAGAGACAAAATATAGGATCCTCTAATCACATAAGCAAACAGTTTTTAGATTTCTGAAATAAAATTTGCTTATTTACTACTGGAAATTAGGTAAAAAATGTTGACATGTGACAAATTTGCCCTTCTCCATTGTTGTTTTTAAAGATCTCCCCTGACATTAACAGGTTTACATCATGCATTATGACATTTAATTAGTCGTAGTTTATTTAATTAGTATGGCAAGACATCTAGAGCAACACAAAGATTTTCTGCAAAGCCCGAAAAGGAGGCAGTGGTTCTATACATTGTAGAAGCTGGCAGATGCAAAACAGTCTATGGACAGCTGTCTCTGCTTATCCCTCAAAGACTGCCCTTGCAGAGAACTGGGAAAACCTCAAAATTGCAAACACCATTTCAGGATGCTTTGTCAAAATTTATCTGTGGAAGGAATATGCATAGTTAAACCAACTTAATCCAAGGCATATCTCTGCAAGAAATTCCTTCTACTTCAGGAAGGCTTGGAACCTGCCTTTCATACTTTCAGGTAGATTTATTCACCTGTAAATAAATAAGCCAGAGAGCTGGTTCCTTGGAGGTCACATCCTGAGGTTGGAATCCTTTCTTCTCACAGCTTTTCTCTATGTCTTATGGACTTCTAACAGGAACTGATGATTTTTCTGTCCACTCTAAATTTAATTCTTGACTATATTGAACAGTCCTGAAGGTTTATGTAGGAGGCCAGGTGCTAAGTATACTTGTGTATTTTATCTACTAAAACACAGATCCATTGCTATTCCCATTCATTTGATAATGTAACTGAGGTTCAGGGATAGTTACCAACAGCTTACAAATACATGACAGAGTCAGGAGTCAAACCCAGTCCGTGGAGCAGATCCAGGCCCCTGTTGTATAACTACAGGTTCTTTGGAGGGCAGATTCACATGCACAGACAATATGTCTGGTTTCTGCCCTATTCAAACCTGATTCTTCTGTTCTGACCCCAAAGCCTAAGCCTTACCCAGGCCACCTCTCAGCCTCACTCTGGTGATTAGTTGTGGTGGGTCCCATCTTCTGGAAAATACATGAACTCTAAACAATTCAAAACATCACAGGATAGCCATAAAAAGAAGTCTTAGGAAACAAGCCACCATGGAAATATTTCAACTTTCAGGTTTTACATATATATATATATATATATATATATATATATATATATATTTCTGTTGCATGCTGTAACCTGGTAATAAAACCAAGCCATCGTTCTTGCCCCATTTTTTGCATAGTTTTTTTTTTGTTTGTTTGTTTGGTTTTGTTTTGTTTTGGAGACAGGGTCTCACTATGTAGCACTGGCTGTCCTGGAACTCCCCAAGTAGACCAGGCTGGCCTCAAACTCACAAAGTTCCTCCTGCCTCTGCCTCCCAATAATGAGGTTAAAGGCATGTGCCACCAACAGCCCAGCTTGCACAGTTTTAAATCTTTAAAAATTTTCAAATTTCCTTTTTAAGTGCTGCTGTGAGCTCAAGCGATGCCTCCAGACAGACTTTCTTTCAACTTCTCTCCTCAGCACAGGAAAGAACAAACTTTGTTTCATTTTTAAGAATAAACTATAATGTTCAAAGTCAATGGGCCAATTGGACGGAGGAGTAGGGAGCAGGATGACAAGTCTACCCCCTCCTCTCAACTGCACAGATGAATCTCAGGGAAGAGCTTAAGAAACACTCCCATGTCTGTCTAGGTTTAGGGTATTAGACAGATGTAGCTTTAAAGCTACATCTTCCTGTGGAAATATACCCCATGTATGTGTAGTCACTTAAACTACTCCTAAGCCCCCTCATGGACGGGGAATACAGATGTCAGTTTTATGCCAAAACACCAGGACTCCAAGTGCATTAAGAAAATCATCTCAATGTGGCTTTTCCTAATGCAGAGTATTTTAAAAATGAAACAAGGCAGATACAATGGCAGAGGCGCCACAGATTGAATAAATATCACTTAACCAATTACCAATTATCCATGCTAACGAAGGATGAGACAGAGTCCTGGTAATTAAAACCCCAAATAGACTGAATGTTGGTTTAACCAGCGATTCTTCTTTTGCAAGAATGTCTAAGGGACAGCCATAAAATGACTGATCTGAGTTTTACTTCTCTGCCTCCACCTGCCCACCCCCTGACTGGGCTCTGATGGGCAGCAGAACGGTCAAAGGGCAGACAGC
The DNA here is from genome assembly GCA_030556225.1 of Cricetiscus sungorus. Classification (NCBI taxonomy): domain Eukaryota; kingdom Metazoa; phylum Chordata; class Mammalia; order Rodentia; family Cricetidae; genus Cricetiscus; species Cricetiscus sungorus. The sequence goes on from JANBXA010000734.1 coordinate 30,902,452, forward strand.
TGGAGGGAAGTCAAAGGGAGTAGGGGGGACCCACAGAGTGGAAGCTCTGCCCCTGGATAATTGAGAGTTGATTGGATACACAATGGCATCCCATTGTCTACTTCTCGTTTTGGAGAAGGGCCACAGACAAGTTTGACATAAGTAGCTCCCGCCTGGCCCTTCCTCTCCTGGGCCAGCTGTGGGCATTCACTGGTGACAACCATGTTCAGCACATTCCTGGCTTTAGTCCTCTGTCCTGAGAAATCAAGGTTTGCACCAGAAAATTCTGGCCATGTGGGAAGATGGGCTCTGTCATTTTGCACATTGGCAGCCTGGGTCAAAGCCTCTTGAGATACATCTGGAAGGGAATGCTGAGGGACATTTCCAATCTGATGCCGGGAGCTCCAGGGTTTGTCACTTCATGGGCCTCCATCCCACCCCCTGACTTCCTGGTCCTGCGTTCCCCTGTACTCCACTAATGCCTTAGTGTTTCATCCTTTTTCCTGTGTCCTTGCCTTATCCCTAACATCAGACTCACTAATGTCACAGTGCATGTAACTAGAGCTGGCATTCTGGGTCTCTATGGGACTTCACCATGGCAGACACAAAACCAATATGCAACCGGATGTCTTACATTGGTTGTCTGAGCCACCAGACTGCTTCCCTGCTCACTCGGCCTCCTGAGCTCAACCATTAGGAACCTCTTCCTTACTTTTGAATCTTCCAGGCTTCATCAACTAAAGCAGTGGTTCTCAGCCTTCCTATGCTGCAGCCCTGTAATGCTGTTCCTCATGTTGTGCTGACCCCCAACCATAACATTATTTTTGCTGCTATTTCGTAACTGTAATTTCACTCCAGTTGTAAATCATAATGTAAATATCTGATATGCAACCACTGTGGAAAGGTTGTTTGATCCCTAAGGGATTGTGACCCATAGGCGGAGGACCCCTGAACTAAAAGTTTAAAGAGGGACTCTGCAGAGGATCTCCAAGACCTTTCTGGACCTGGCACACAGTTGGTATCTATACCATAGGTTTTGTATGTTTACATGTTCCACCAGAAAGACAATCTATCTCTCAGGGGTACATATAAAGGTCTCTGAGGAGCCCAAGTATAAAATGTTAATTATGCAGTAATTTACACATTAGAAGTTGCTTTTGGGTATTGTGAGCTTGACTCTGTTCTATAGGTTGGTGCAATTTGCAACAGTGGTTCCAACAGAAGCTCACAGATTCACCAAACTTGCATACATTCCCTTCTCTATACGATGCCCTTGCACACCACATTTTAGCTTGCACACTGGCATTTACCTTACATCTTATTGTATATCTTCATGTACACTTTGCCCATTGAAGGAATCTCATGCTTCCCTGTGTTCTCGTGGAGAGTGTACCTTCCTCTGTCACAGCCTCGTGTTATAGCTGTTTGCTAACTCATCATTACCATCTACAAAACCAGCAGTGGAAAGCTGCTGTCCACAAGTTGTAAAGGAATATCCCACAACACAGGAAGCATTTAGGGGTCTTTAAGAGATGCCAATAGTTGAGCCTCTCACTCTCAGAGATGCTGATTAACTGGAATAGGTGAGACCTAACACCTCCCACATGACTATAGAACCCAAGTATTTTTGGGTGACAGCACTGGTTGTGTCTCGTTTGTCTTTGTAACCTGTGCACCCAGCACAGCACACGACACGTAAGAACTACTTAGTGAATAGATTTGTTGGTGTATTCCTAGCAGATGAGAAAGATCTGTACAAAAGAGAATGCTAGGCTTCCCCTAATACTAGTTTTCTCTTCCGCAGGAGAAGTAGTAGACCTTATGGCTGAAGATACAGGGCTGCTTAGGGGGAAAAACTGCTTCTGGCTTTTCTGGTAAGTATGAGATTAGTCCTGGTCAACTGGATACAATCAGTAATAGTGGGCGCATTTCCCAGGTCATGCTTTTCAAGAGTGGCCTTGTACTTCTGTGTCCCTCTTCTCCTACTCTGCAGCTGGAAGTTCGACATGTCTCAGTAGATCACTTTGGACCACAAGGATGAGAACCACATAGTAAACGGACCTAATTCCCCCTGTGTGGAGCCTCCAAGATCACCTTCAAGAAACCAATGGGCTGAAGTAGTCATTAATATTTCAGTCCTATGCTGTAACATCAAAATAGTATAGTGTCTGACCAATTTGGAAAAAATGTTAAAAAAAATTCTGTCACAAAATCTCATATCCAAGCTTGCCAATATTAGCAAACCTGTCCTAGCTCATGTCCTGGCCAGCCCTGTGGAATGACAGGACTGATCTCCAGGTCACTCATGTCACGGTGTCCTATCTTTTCTTTTTTCCCCTAGAATGCTTATTCATTTATTTATTTAAACTCTTAAGATTTATTTATTTATTTATTTATTTATTTATTTATTCAAGATAGGGTTTCTCTTTGTAGCCCTGAGCTGTTCTGGAATTCACTCTGTAGATCAGGGTAGCCTGGAACTCACAGAAATCTGCCTATCTTGACCTCTCAAGTGCTGGATTAAAGGCATGTACTACCACCTCCTAGCTGTAAACTTTTCTTTATTGAAAGGCATTTTTTTTCATACAATATATTTTGATGACAATTCTCCTCCCCCAACTCCTCCCAGATCCTCTCCACCTCCCTACCCATCCAACACCTCCCCCCTTTTCTCTCTTTCTCTCTCCCTAGAAAACAGGAAAACAAACAGAAACCCCCAAACAAACCAGAATAAAGAAAAAACACAAGACACACACACACACATCAAACTTATAAAAGCAAAGCAATATGAGAAAAATGCCTACAAATTACTTCATACATGCATATAATGTTTTTTGATCATATTTTTTATTCTCTGTCCAATTCTTCTCATCACCATTATTTCCTCCAAATTTCATTTTTAAAAAAATCTCCTGAGTCTACTTAGTGCTGGCTGTACATGCGTGAGTACAGAACCCCTCAGAAGGTGCAGTTCTGAAGAAAACTGACTCGTCCACTCTGAGCAGCCTTCAATCGTCAGTAGCTCCTCCACTTGAAAAAGGATTTCATGATCACCTGTTCCATCCATGCTACGATTTTGTCTGGCTTGATCTTGCTCAGGTTGTGTGTGTACAGTCACAGCTATTGTGAGTTCTTATATGCAACTGTTTTGTTGTATTCAGAAAACACAGTTTCACTTTCACCATCCACCATCTTTCTGTCCACTCTTCTGAGATGATCCCTGTGTCCAGGGAGGAGGGAGTATTAGATAGTTGCCCCATTTAGGAATGACAGCTCCAAGGTTTCTTATTCTCTACCTGTGTGATGGCCAGTTGTGGATCACCATGTTAATCTCTATCTACTGCAAAGGGCTTCTCATCATTCTTGTTTTAATGGCCAAAACCCTTGACAAGGGTTACAAGTCTTGTTTGGTCAGGCCATGACTGATTTCCAACCTAATTCTCTACTCCTCACAAGGCTCTGTTCATATCTCATGGGACTTCCCTTAGCTCCTCAGATGAATTGCTCTCTCCTCTCACAAGGTCGTTAAATGACCTGTCCCTTATCTATGTTTCCACCTGCTGACCCTAGATCCCAGTTTGGGAGTTATTTCTTCTGACTCTCAATCTCCATATCATACACATCTTGAAACTGCATTCCACACAGTTGCATCATCGATTTCCTAGTGCCTAGCAGAGTCTAGCATGGAAGTAGCTGCTCCAATGAATAGTGATGAAACAGATGAGTACATGAGGAAACTCAAGAGGCCAATCTTTTCCTTCTACTGTAGGCCAGGCAGGGGCAGAGGAGATGGAAAGCATGGGTTAAAACATCAAGAGAAGAGGAGCTTCATTTCTCAACACTCTTCCAGAGAGCTTCCTCCCCTGGGATCAGGCTACAGGAAGGTTAGCCAAGCATGAGCTCACTAGCCTTAGTCCCAAATTAAGTTGTTCTTGGCACGATAGCCACCAGATCACAAATAGGTGGACTGGCTCTGCTTCGGGTAGCAGCAGTTCTTCCTTGAATTATGATGAATGGGAAAGCAGTAATACTTTTCTTTCCTATTGCAAGCTCATTCACTTAAAAGCCCCTGGCCTGAGCTTCCTTGACAGACAGAAGGCCTCACCATGACTTCTCTTGCCTGAAATCATCTCCCCCTGGACATGTTCAAAGTACATGTCCCTAGGGACTTTTATTCTCTCTTTCAGAGAGATTTGATGAGCTGTCCCAACTGGTAGAGTCCTTACTCCTTTCCCTCCTTGAATTTCAGGAGTTTTGTAGGAACACATTCAATAAACCTTCAGAAGTTGCTTAGCAACATTTATTTTTATGAAACTATACTATCTCTTTGAAAAGAGTTTATGTTGATTAAGGGTCACAGTAGTAACCTTTTATTCTTCAAACTCAACAAACAGACCTCTTGTTTAATATGATGATGACACAATGGAAGCATGTATGGATTCTCTGGTTCCTTGCTGACCTGTAATCCTATACTCCATGACTGGGGCAAGAATAGAGTGCATAAAGTCCTAAGACATTTCACTCTGGGATTAAAGTTGAAAGTGGCTGCCAATATAGCCCACCATAGGGTCCTAACTTCCTTGCAGTGAAAAACAATAGATGAGACCTGAATCTCCAAATTTCCCGAGATAATGAAAACTCTGTGAATTGGAATCACCTCTTTCATCTTTAGTTATAAAAACAAAAGCCAAAACAAAACAAAAAACCCAAAACAACAAAAACCCATCAGTTCAGTTAGAAGAACCTTGGGTGTTAGTCCCACATTTTATTCCATTCATCTGGTACCTCAAATCTACCTACATCTGACTACTTGATTTATTAATCAGGAAGAAACTTACAGGCTTATTTTTCCTGGGGGACAATGGCCTTTGGGAGTTTTGGAAAAGAACTGGTATATTTGTTTGGTTTTTCCTGACTACACATTCATTGACCTATCCATCTCCACACCTATCTGCCTAACTACCGAGCCTCTGTCTTCCCATCTGATTAGCCTTCCAGGCAGCAAAGGCAGAAATTGTTCATATGTTAGGCATTAGGCTAAATGTGTAATATAAAGATAGATGCTAATAGTAGTGTAAACTAAAGTAATGATGAATTTTAGGGACAGACTCTCTCCTTGGGTGATACTACCACATCCCCATCAGGATTCCTAAGGCTCTTCGTGGGCTTTTTAGTTGTTTATTCATCACCTAAAATTTACCCAGCACCTTCTATCAAACACAGAGCAAGTTCTGGGGAGGTGTCAGTGATAGATATGATTGTTTACCACAGGGAGTTAACTATCCCTGGGGCAAGATAGATGAATGAAGGAAAACACCTAAACATAGTCCTAGAAGTATGACCATGGTGTGTGTCATGATATGAAGATGGGGAAACTCAGAAAAGGGACCTTGGCCTGAGAGACACTATGCTGGGTCTAAAGATGGCAGTTAGCCAGGTGCAAGAGAGAGAAAGAAGGCATGTACAGAGGGGAAGGCTGCGGGGAAGAAGTAGAAATTTTATACTGATAATAAAAACAAGAAAGTGTGAGAAAGCAAGAAAGAGCAATTGGAGACCTGGTGGGTAGTGGATATGGCTGCATCCTGGAGCTCAGGGGATATGTGCTTGCATCTAGGGAGGGAAAAAAGGAAGCCTTGAATGCCATGTTGAAGTTAGACGGTATTAGGAATGTAATGGTGAGTCATTGAAGGATTTCAAGTCAGAGGAGTGACATGATCAGATTTACCTTTTAAATGATCACCGTGACATCAGTGTGCAGAATGCATTGGAGCGAGTCCTGACTGGAGACAGAGAGGCCAGTTAGAGCACCATGGCAGTGATCCAGGTGAGAGATGATGAAATGGGGATGACAATAGGGGACAGATGTAAGAGCAGTTTAGGATATACAATCAGCAAGAGCTGGCCACAGTCAGGCACTGATTGCTGAAGGAAGACGGCTTCTAGATTTCCAGTTTATGAATGAGAAGGGAGGATGGGGGTGGCGGGAGGGAAATTATGAATTGGGTTGGGGACATTTTGAATTTAAGATTATTTGGTTATCTGGAAATCAGTTCTTGGCCGTCTTCATTGCCAGCCAAGGCTTTCTCTTTTGTAGCATTACTCACCCACACTTCAGCTACCACTTCGTTTCTAGACCCTTTAAGTCTTTAAATTATCCTGAGTCTCCTTTCCGGGCTGCAACTTTCTGAATCCAAGCACAGATTTGGTATTTTCTTTTGTTTGGAGCTCTCATTTCTGGGACAAATAACTGCGTGCTAGGAATGTACCTGGCCCATTAAGCAAATGGGAAGCCAAGACAAGACAAGACACAGAGTAGGAACAAAGATTTGCTGAAGACAAAGGAGCAAAAGTGTACAAAGGAATCTTAGGACTCAGCAATAAGAAAGCAAAAAGGTGGGTCAAAGATCTAAACAGACAGCCTAGTAAGGAAGATAAAGGTATGAAAAGATACTATAGATATGTTATTGGGAAAATAGAAATTACAAAAGATATCACTGCACAGCAAAGAGCTGATGAGGATGCCAAGCAATGGAGCTCTCAGTCGGCACTAGCGGGAATGCAAATGGCACAGGTCGGGGAAAATAGCTGAAGTGTCTTCCTCCAAATCAAACATTCTTTTACTATGTCACCTAGAAATTGCACTCCTTGGAATTTACCCAGATGAAAACCATATCCTCACAAAAGCCTGGATGCACAAAAGTGTTTGCAGTGGTTTTACTCATAGCTTTTAAAACTTAGAAGCAACCATGATGCCTTTTGGTAGAAAAATGGATTTTAATTGTATATTTAGGTGCTCTGATATTACTCTCTGTAATGGAATGAACTATTAAGCTATGGGTAGTTAACAGCTTTCTCCAAAGACTGAAATGTTCCATCCTTCTGGGAAGTGCCTTAAGCTGGAAGGTAAACAACTTAAATAGCTTCAGGAAGTTCCTGAAACTGACCAGATTCACTAGGCCTCTCCCTGCCAGAGTAAGCAATAAAAGCTGAGAGTTCCTGAACTGAAGCTGAGTTGAAGAGAAGACACTCAAACAAGATTAGCTGCAAAGAAGACTCTGACACCAGACCAGCTGCCTGGTAGAAGAGAAAAGTTGCCAATCTTCCTGAAAGAGGTTTTGACCAACTGAGTCACTTGGAAGGGGCACTCTCCAACCTGTTGAGCTGCATGAAGGCTGTGCAGTATGCTCCAGGGTCCCAGCTTTTGTGCACTGTCACCCATGCTGGGGTGGGCTTTGGTGATACAGCTGTCTTTGAGTCATTTCAGCTCCCGTGAGTAACCCCTCATCCATATGCCTGTAAGAAACCCTGATGAAACTCATTGTTCACTGAGTTGAACTTTGGTGGTATCCTTATTTTGGACTGTTGTGAGATGCCTGCCTGGGGTGAGTAGGCACGTGTGTTGCATCTGCCCAGGGAAAGTTTTGTCACACAATATCATGAACATTTTGGAAGGTCTATAGATGTATATTTCTAAGTTAAAAAAATAATAAATAAAACTTTAAGAGGTTTCATATTTGACTTCCAACTATATGAAAGTCTGGAAGAAGCAAAACTATGAAGATGAAAATATCGATGCCTGTCAGGGTTATAGGGAGAGACGCACAAACAGATAGAACTCAGAGCAGTCTTAGCATAGTAAAAACTAGCCTGCTGTTGGTCATAATGATAGGTACATAGCACTATATATTTGTCAAAATATATAGAACGTACAGCACCAGGAGGAAAGCCTGGGATAAACTGGCTGGTGACAGCTGAAGCAGTGTGGGCTCACTGTGACAGCAGATGTACTACTGCAGGGTTGACAAAGGGAAGCTGTCGGGTGGGACACGTGCTTGAGAAGTCTGTATACTTTTTGAAATCCAAACACCACCCTAAGAGATAAAGCCCATTTTTTCAGATGTGGCTAGTGTTGTTGTTTTGCAGCTGCTAGGGCCTAAGAAACACAAACACGAGATTCAGCGCCCACGTGGAGTTTATTGAGAGAGGGGAGAGGAAAGAGGGGGGTAGCTGGTGGCCAACCAAAAGCGGGGCGGGGGGAGAGAGAAGCAAGAGAGAGGGGCAAGAGAAAGAGATGCGCTTGGCGTGCTTGCTTTAAAAGGGGAGCTTGTGCATGCGTAACCTGGTCTCTGCCCAGCCAGGTAAAAGCTAGGTAAGGCCTGACATAGTGATTACGTGGCCATAGGCGTCCCGCCCAGGGGCGGGGTCCACAGACTGCCCAGCCTCAACATTCCCACCTCTTATAACTATTAAAAAGGTGGGGGTTGGGCATGGCCCAACAGGGTGAGACTGCAGGTTTCTAACAGCTAGGCCACATTGAGATCTGTTGAAACTATAAAATGGACTTTGAATTTCAAAGACTTGTGTGAAGGAAAGGATATGAAATTATTATATTAATACTTTCTTATATGATTGCATGATGAGAAGCTTTCATGAAGAGTGGGTTTGGCATACACTAAGTAAATACACCATTAAAATATTTTCAGTGTTTCACTTTTACTTTGAAAAGTGTGGCTACGGCTAGGGATGTAGTTCAGTTGTCAGAATGCTTGCCCAGCATGCATCAAGTCCTGGGTTTGATTCCTACACCGCATGAACTGGATGTGGCAACGTATAACTGTAATTCCAGCACTTAGGAGGTAGAAGCAGGAAGATCAGGAGTTCAAGGTCAGTATCAGTTACATAACTTTGAGAATAAGTTGTTTTAGGCATAAGAATCTGCCTAAAACAACAGCAACAGCAGCAGCAACAACAACAACAATAACAACAACAAGGTGTGACTACTTAGGAAATTTTAAGTGCCGTATGAAAACAATTTATTTCTTTGGGACAGTGCTAGCATGGAGTATAAATAAACAAGTGTCAGAAGTCAGTATCCCTAGCTTTCAGTCTAGGAATCATTCTCTTAAACATAGCTGAAAAGCTTGCTCTGTGAGGAAGATAACGATGGCTGCTACCCATGGGAAGCTTACAGTCTTCTATCTTAGCTTTGAAAACTACCCAGCACCTTAACCACTCAAAAAAAGTAAGTTTAATTTCTAGGCCAAAAGAACATATACTCTGATCTCTGCTGTTAGGATAATCAAGAACATTTCCATATATATATATATACATGGATGTATATATTTACATCCATGTAATCAGTCTAATAATTAACCTTGAGTGAGCATTGTGGTTGTTCCAGGAGGTGAATAGGACAGCTTTAAAGACAATACAAACTTGAATTTCTAGCAAGATAAGTAGAATAGACCCCAGGTGGTCTGTCTGCCGATAAGCGTTTTACATTTTGACTGACTGCTGACTTGGTTTAAAAAAAAAAAAAAGATAGATTTCAGTTCACTCTCTTCAGCCAATACTGTTGAGATACAGAAGTAAAACAGGTAGGACAGAAGAAACAATCAAATAAGACCCAGAGAAGAACCTATATTATGGTCTACTGACAGCTTTCCCAGTGCAGGTGAAGGGTGGCCCAAACTGAACCAAGGCTCACCAGCTGAGGACCTATGGCTCAGGCCCTTAGCTGCTTCTGTCTGTGAATGGATGAAAGGAAGGAAGTGAGGCTAAGCTTACTGATGCTTATCACAAGAGCCTCTGAGAGAACATATGCCCTGAAAGAGGTCCTCAGGACCCAGCCTCAGCCTCTTGCTTTGCAGATGCAAGAAAGAGCAGCAGGGGAGGGAGAGACACTGTTGAATCTGCTGGTGCCTGCAGTCCTGGGCTGTATTAGAAGCCCCAAGGGAATAAGATATCCCCTCCTTCCCTCCCTCTTGTGAGAGATTCTATTTGGCAGTGTTCCCTCCACCAAGGAAGCAGTCTGTAAAATTATTTTTACTGTTTCAAAACCAATTTAAAGAAAACTGTCCAAACTTCTGTGCACGGTTCTGTAAAGACGAAATGTTAGGAGAAATAATTATAAGAGAACATTTGGTATTTTAGAACTGTAAAGATAGTTCTTTACCTAATTTTCCCTAAATTCAAGAACATATATATGTTACTGACTAAGATCAAATCCTATTGCTTAAAACACCAAGAGACTTATAAACTTTTCTACTTAAGAAAATCGTCACACTAAGTATTACTTGAATATGAGTGTTACTGGATCTGGAATAGAAATAATTCTTCACATGTATCCAATAACTATTTCCTGAATGGCAGCCATACGCGAGGCATAGTTCTGGGCCTTGGGGCACAGGAATGAAGACAATCAAAGCCCTTCTGAGTAAATAAACATGGAATGTGGTGTCATATGCACTTGTACCTGGGGATGACAGGGTTTGGTGCTGTTAGAGTGGATGGCCAGGGACATGGTGGCTGCAGATATCAGGCTCAAAAGCATTAAGGAGTGAGGAGGCAATCCATGTAAGGAATGAAGCCTGGGGACACACTGTGTTCTTTGAATCTGCCTCTGTGAACAAGAGCCATCTCTTTATACCTTACACAACTTGTCATGCTCGGGCCATCGATGAAAGAGGAGATTTGAAGGATGGTGGCTGTGCTGGAGAGAATCTTGGGGAATGCCAGGAAGAACCAAGGTAAGATCTTTAAACGGCAGCATCAGAGTTCTCTGATGAATTTCTCACTTGGTATCTCAGGGTTGTTTGTTGTTGTTGTTGTTTTGTTTTTGTTTTGTTCTTTTTAAAGTTGGCACAGTTAATGTTTTGGAGAGACAATTCATTGTTTGGACTGGGGGAGGGTAGTCATGCACACTGGGAGATGTTTAGCAAAGCCCCTGGTATCTCCCATTTATAAGAGCCTAAGATATTTCTACTGGGATAAGGAGACAGAGACACCTGAGGTTTAGAAGCACTGTTCCAAATACTGGTGGACAAAGCATTACTGAAGAAATTTCATTACAGGAAAGGCATTTAATCAACATTCATTTCAAATCTGATGAAAAGGAAGCTAGGTAGGTCTGGTAACAAGGTACCAAGAGCTCTTTATGGGCAGTAAGTCCCTATTAACTTCAGCTTCATCGCCAAGGTTTCAGTTACCCATGGTCAACCATATCTGAAAATATTAAGTTCAAAGTTCTAGCCAGGCATGGTGGTACATGCCTGAGGTTAGAAGGCAGAGGCATGTGGATCTCTATGAATTCAAGGCTAGCCTGGTCTACAAAAAAGTTCCAAGACAGCTGGGGCCTTTACACAGAGAAACTTTGTACTGAAAAAGAAGAAGGAGGATGAAGAGGAGGAAGAGAAAAATTCTAGATGTAAACAATTTATACATCTAAAATTACATGTGCTATGAGCAAAAGGAACACTTCTGTTGAATGCTGTGTCTTGCCAAGGATAGAAAGAAATTGTCTCCTTCCCCTGTATATCTAAACACTATTTCCACCTGCCCAGAGCTCATCTTAAAGCCATCTTAGCTACAGGATGACCTGTCATGGTACTGCAGAGCTTGTGTTCAAGCACCATTTGTTTTATTTAGTAACAACATCAGAGCCCACCAACAGTGGTAGTGCAAGGACAGGTCAGAGAGAAGTGGCAGATGTTGTCCTTGAAGCAGAAAGGTAAAAGATTCCCACTTAGTAAGGAAAAAAAAAAAGGTTTGCTGTATGCAGAACTTACTAAGATCTATAATAAGAACACTCCCAGTTGTGTGATGTGCAAAAGCTACCCCAAGAGTGTGTGCAAAGTGCTTTGTCACTCACCTGGCTCCATCCCATCATCCAGGCATCATGTAATCTCACAGCATCACAAGAACAATGAGTACAATGCAGTAGGATATGTTCAGAGAGAGGCTCTAGTCATAGCTGTTACGACAGCATGTTGTCAAAATTATTCCATTCTATTATTATTTGTAGCTGATCTTACTGTGTCTCACTTATTAGTTAAACTTACACATAGAAAAACATGTAATATGTGCAGGATTTGGTACTATCCAAACACTCAGGCAGCCACTGGGAGCCTGGGGACATAGCCTCCCCAGTAAAGGAAGAATGACACATTAGCTTATTCAGTCCACAAAAATTTGATGAGGAAGGGATCACTACTCCTACTGAGGCTTCTAGAGACGGGTGGCTTCTTTAAGGTCACATAGCTAGAGAACAGAGCCAAGGTTCAAACCCAGGTTTTTTTTTTTACTCCAAAGATCAACCTTTGTTCTGGCCCCACACTGTCCAATATTGTAGACATAATCATATGTACCCATTAAAATTTAAATGAATTGAAATTTAAAATTCAATTGTACTTGCTACATTTCAATGATTTAACTGTGACACGTGACTAGTGACCAATGCCTTGGACATGCATATGTAGCATGTTTTCATCCTCCCAGGAGGTTCTTCCAGACAGGACTGCTGTGGGTAGACCAGCTGGCTCAGAAGAAGGTGGAGGTGTAAGATGCTAGAGTGGATAGTCTTCATCTCCTTAAGCTGCTACTCTTTCCATCACCCTCTCTCCTGGAGGACTCCTATGATGACCTGCTTTTGTGCAGAAATGCCTGTAAGAAGCAGGAATGATCTTGGTGTTATGGGTTTTGCTTTTGTTTGCAGAAAATGTTCTTAATAGCAAGAGACAGGCCTGGCTGCAATTCACTGGAGAGAAGTCTATTTTTAGACCTATGTGGGCAGACTATGGCACCAAGCATTTCTTGATCCTGTGAGCATGAAAAAGGAAGGAAGGAAACACATGGTCTTATTGAGTACAAGCAGAAAAATTGATGTCAGAAATACTTCCTTTCCCTATTTTATATATATGGCCTCACAGACTGTAAGATGTAAGCTCAGTGTAGCACAGCACACCAGAGACAATTATAGTCTCCCAAATGCTACCTGTCCTGGCACAATTAGAGTCCAAAAGATGGAGACAGAGCACAGTGAGTGACAGACTGGCACCCATGTCTCATTGTATTACTTCATCCTGGCCTCAGAAAGCTTTTTATAATTCCCTCTCATCCACTTAACTTCATTTCAATCTTTTTCAGGAGTACAGTACTTTAAAAAAGAAAAAGAAAAAAAGAGCCATGTAGCTCCACATTGTTTTTAATAGAACAGAGCTTGGCTGTCTCAGCAATCACTCCAGTACCAGTACCAAGATGAAATCAGTGTGAAACTGAGGCAGGAGAAGACCATGTGGTGGAGGGAATTGCCTTTGAGTCAGTGGTGACCTTCCAGGGTCACACTAGGACAGGTCACATGGGAGTGTTCAAGTTGTCTGCTTTATTAAATCAATTTAAAACACACAGGGAAAAGAGGAATATTTATATATGTAGGAGATGAGACAATGTGGGGGGCACGTTTGTCTTTTGTACAGCATTGAGCATTGTTCTGCATCTCCACACATGCTTTCTCTCTGACTCATTCTGTCCTCTATTTCAGCTTCCTCTCCTGCTGGGGTGCTTGGAGGGTCAGTCTTTGGGAGATACAGATGCTGGCCTGGGTCTGCTGGAGGGATGTGGTGGCAAGGGAGGACGGGTATACTGGACTACAGCTATAGCTCCCCTATCAGCTACTCAGAAGCTCTGGGTACCAGCTGTAGCTCTGAAGCAGAGGAAATAGGAAAGCAGGGCAAGAAGTCACAGAGTGTGAGTGAGCAGGAATTCCAGAGTTGAAGGATGCCTGGATGGAGGCAGTCTAGTTCCTCCCAATGACTTGATCTTGCATCATTTCTGTCTGCAAATACCATCTTCATTTGTTCCACTTACCTCATCTTCTTTTCCACCCTCCTTTAGTTTTCCAGGTAGCTTACAAGCTCACTGTCTCTGAGTAATATATCTTAATGAATGTTGGCTGTGTCTTCTAATCTACCAGCTTACTGTTTACTTTAGTCGTTTCTTATTAGAAGGCAATATTGTATATCGCCAATGCAGCAGATACATATATCTCCTTCTTTAAAAAAGAACACCTTCCAATCTATTTTCAAGTATAATTTAGCAAGTGTAGTATTGCACTTTTTCCCTTTCTCTTCTCCCCCAAGTGTAGCCTTCAACTCACAATTGTCATTGTGGGGAGGTAGTTGGAGGAACAAAATAGAAAACTTTTTGTATGGTTCAATAAATTTGTAGTGTCTCAGGATCATGGTTGCTTTACGTGGAGTCATTTTAGAGCTAGAAGGGACCTCAGAAGTCATCCAATAAGCCCATAAAAGGCCCAAAACACTAAGCACTTGATAGTTATTCACACAAGCAGCTTCTACTTGTCTGAAACAGGCAAATAGAAGCATTTGGACACAAAATGCAACAGCCCCAGGAAAGCTCGCAGAAGTTGTTTGTTTAAAATAAAAGTTGTTGTCAATCGCCTTGGTGGCTCTTCACCAGCTAAAGATAGAAAGGAAAGTGAAATGTGAAATGTTTCCATGCTGTAACTCTCCTTCTTTGACAGAAACCATCTATTTCAATATTTTTATTCACCTTGACCAACTCTTCAGGAATTAAATATCTCACTGAACATTGTAACAATAAAACTGATCTTCAGTGAATGTGGTCATGTCTATTTATTTAGAATTGACAGGGGCTTGAGGCAAAGACAAAGCCAGCAGTGCATTATTTTTATAGGAAGAAGTGTTTATAAAACATAACCATGGAATGCAGTGCGCATGACAGGGTCTCTCAGCCCCCTGAAACTGAAGCTATTTTGTATTTCTGTCCCTGGGGGAGATGAATTTGTTGATGGAGAGGTTGTGTAAAGAGAGGCAGGGCAACATAGATGAGAACAACGGTTCTCAATCAGTGGGTTGTGACCCCTTTGGGGGGGTTACATGTCAGATATTCTGCATATCGGATGTTACATCATGATTCTTAACAGTAGCAAAATTATAGTCATTAAGTAGCAATGAAGTAGTTTTATGGTTGGGGGTCACCACTACATGAGGCACTGTATTAAAGGATTACAACATTGGGGAGTTTGAGGACTACTGGATTAGAGGACTGTCTCTAGAATGCAGAGGAGCCAGCATCCTGACTCCTTCTCCTACTATGTGCATAGTCACTTGCACTGTGGCTTACTTTTCTTGCTGATAAAATGGGTACAAGAGCAGAATCTATTTCAGGTGGTTTTTACAAGATGTCAAATGAGCTAGTAAATTTGGCTTAACTTTATCCTACTAACTCAGTACTTGAGTTGCGTAGCTCAAGAAATGGCAGCTCTAACCCTCCTTGCTTCCCTCAGACTTGGATGGAACAAAAAATGATCTGTTGACTCTGAAGCTGAAGGACATATGCTAGCAGTTGCTTTTCCTGGGCTTTGGCCACATAGCATGGCTGTAGAGTGGTCATCAGTACAAGTGGTATGGTAGCAGGAATGGTGCATGGCTTTGGAGGTTAAGTAGAGGGCACAGCAGCCTCCTGACTCTTAGTTCTTTGCTCATCAGGAAGCCCCAGCTGTCATGTCAGGCAAAACTCCGGAGAACTCACATGGACAGGGGAATGAGAGAAACAAGTCAGGCATTTGGCCTGAATAACAGAAGCATTGACTTAACTGAGCTCCTAAGATACCTCAAGCAGTTCAGCTATTTGTCCTTGCAAGACCTTTTCTTGTTGGGGGACTATTCTTTGTACCTGACTTTTCTTCTTTATGGTTGACTGATCATTTTCAGTCTCTCCTGCCACTATTTTCTCTCTTACCCACTGTTTGGGTAATGGGGACTTGATTTGGAGCTCCTTGGGGTTTTGGTTTATAGTGTCCCACTAAGCATTTTTAATTAATTAATTAATTAACTAATTAACGAATTAATTAATCCACTAAGCATTCTTCTCTTCCATAGAGACTTAAGTGGCATCCTTATCCAGTGGTTTACACATTTATTTTTATAGCTCTGTCCTTTCTGCTGGGCTCTGAACTTATTACATATTTGACATTTCCACATCATCTATGAGTTCTCACTCATGTCATCAGTGGGTGAAGCTGAAGGCTGAAGGCTGAAGCTGTGTCAGGTCCTTTGGCCACAGTGTCTTGACTCTCTTCCACTGACCTCATGAGAGGGAGGGAGGTTCTAAGAAGGAATGTATCAAGCTATGAATTTAGAAGCTGAAGATTGTGTGGGACCCAGTCTTGTAAATTACACATATCACTTGAGCTGTATTTTGTCTATCAAAGTCAGTCCCAAGGCCATGAAGAATCAAGAGGAACATATAGAATTTTTCTCCACTTTCTTTTCTTCTTATTCAAGTATGTATCATGGAATGAGTATATTCTCTCTATAGACCCTTCCTTTTCTCTCCCCTTTCCCATTGCACCCTCTAGTTTCTGTGGACATTTCACTTTCCTTTCTTGACTCTGTCTCTCAATAGCAGGAGCAGATCATCCAACAAATCATTTGTAATAACTAAGAAAGGCAATCATTTCAACCTTAATCTTTGTTGATGACAGCATTTCTAAAAGTAGAGTAATATCACAAGGGGATTGCTCTGGACATAATTTCTGCATAATGAAATGTTTTTAGGAAGTCGGGGTTGCCATTCCTCACTTCCTTGACCATTGTTAGTTTGTGTTCTCCAGCTATACTGTAAGCTAATTTGGGGTTTTGACTTTTTTTTTTAGCTACAAAAAGAACGAGTGAAGTCATATGACTTCTATTTTTCTTTCTGTCCCAAGACATCGTGGTGCTGTGATTTCATGCCACAAGAACAAGAGATTAGCCTGTATTTATAACAAATTCAGTATTGCCCAAGGTATAAGTTCCATGCATGGATATCCATCTTCTTGTGTGAAAAAAATATCAAAGCTGCTGAAACAAAAATCAAGTTGCTTGTGTCAGCATGCAGATAAAGAGGTAAACCAGGGCAGTTACCATATGTGAGGATTAATATTGATCATCAACATGACAGGATTGGGAAGTACCAAAGAAACAAGCCTCTTGGCATGCCAATGCATGATTAACTAGATTAGGTTACCAGAGTGGGGACACCTACCCTAAAAGTGGGCCTGCACTGTCACGTGGATGGGGCACAGGACTGCTTAAGAATGAAAGCTGAGCAGCAGTGTCCGTTACTGCCTGCATGCTAACGTGGACTGTGGGTGGACTTTTCTGTCCTACCAGCCAATTCCCAAATAACCACACAGAGGCTTATAATTAATTATAAATGCTTGGCTAATAGTTTAGACTTGTTTTTCGCTAGCTCTTACAACTTAATGGACTTTTTACTCATCTATGTGTGTGCTGCCATGAGGCCCATTTACTTCCACTATGAACTTCCCATGTTGCTTCTTCTGAATCTGGTTCTCTTGACTCCCAGACTCTGCCCTCCTTCTTCCCAGCATTCTCTGCCCTGAAAATCCTGCCCAGCTATGGAACAATCAGCCATTTATTAACAATGAGAGCAACATGTCTTCACAGTGTAGAAAAGGATTATTACACAGTGTGACCAGCTACTTCAGGCTCCTGGTATAACTTTCCTGACATGATAGTCTGTACCATCAAACTGTTAAACAAAATCAACCTTTGCTTCCAAATCATTTTTGTCTGGTATTTTTTTTTTTTTTTTTGCAGTAACAAGACAAAGGATTAATATAGCATAAGGCTTGGAACTAATAGTGGGGCTAGTAAGAGCCTAACACTGGGCAGATCCTGATGGCCCTCATCCCAGGCCTGCATATCAATAGAGACTTGGGACAGCTTCAGTGCTGGCAATGTACAAGAGATCTGGCATTGGACATCAGCATTGCAGGGAACCCCATATGGGGACCCCTATCTCCCGGCTTTACTTTTCTTTGCTATGATGGTTTGAATGTGAATGTCTACTATAGGCTCAGATGTTTGAATGCTCAGTCCCCAATTGTTGCTGCTATTTGGGGAAGCTTAGGCTATCCTCAAGAAGCCTAGTTGTGGCCTTCTTGGAGGAAGAAATTCACTAGAGGAAACTATGAGGTTTTTGGTTGTTCAATACCCAAATGATGTTGTATATCAACCAAGAATAGTTTCAGAGGACCTGATCTCACCAAATGGTCAAAATACAGTACCCAGAACCAACCAGACAGTAGTAACTGTGACCAAACTCTTAGATGGGGAATTAAAATCAGTTGCTTTAACAATTCAATGGGTTTCAAGAACACACAGAGGTGTAATTCCATACTCTTAATGGAAAAAACTTAACAGAGACATTCAAACAAGTAAAAATAGGGCTTGAGATGTAGTTCTGTGACTAAATGTCAAACATTTACTTGCCTTGATCTCTAGTAACACTAGAGAGAAAGAGAGAGAGACACAGAGAGAAGTTTAAAACTGAGCAGAAGTCTCTGATCAGAGAAATGCTCTAAACAAAGTTAATGACATAGTAGAAGTAATCCACAGACACAGAAGGAGACATCAAAAGGAGGAAAGAATTAGTGACTTTAAAATTAGGCTATTTGAAAATACAGTTAATGGAAGGGAAAAAAGATCAAATTTAAAAAAAAAAATCTCGAAAGACATCACATAACTTTGCAATAGCATTTGAGGGTTTGGGACAGTCACAGTGGTGGAGAGCTTGTTCACAGACAGCCAGAAAGAACGTTTCAAACCTAGGGGAAGATGTAGAGTCCAGGGAAAGAAAGGCAAAACCAAAAAGCTAATTTCGACTCAACCAAGGTTACAGTAAAGAATTCATAATCAAGCTTCCCTTCCAACCATTAAACATGAAGAGATTCTCAAGGCAACAAGAGAAACAACTAACACACGATAGTGTCCCCAATCTCCTGACAGACAACTTATTCGTATTCATATTATTATTATTATTATTATTAAAAATAATTTTGTTTGTTTACTTTATGTGTATGGGGATTTTGTTTGCATGTATGCCTATACATTATGTGTGTTCCTGGTACTTGAGGAAGCCAGAAGAGAGCATCAGATCCCTGGAGACTGGAGGTACAGGTATGGACAAGGATTCACTGTATAGCACTAGCTGGGATTGAACTTGGGATCTTGGGATCTGCCTGTGGCAGCTGCCTATGTGTTGAAATCACAGGTATGTCTCACCACACTCAGCTCTATTTATAAGCTTAATAACACAAGTGAATAGCTATTATACTGTATCATTTATGGAGTGACAGAGAAAACATCATACATATACAGGGTAGATGCAATCTTTTCAATTGTGTTTGATGCCTGGTTGGTTCATGGGAGTAGGAAGATAAGAGGGGAATCTGTGTACCCTTTTCCTTTTTAGTAGCTGGGACAGAGAAGCCACTGCATCAGTGTGAGCCCCCAAGTGTCTGGTAAACAAGGGCCACTCATTCACCCATTTCTTTAATAAACACACTTCAGTGTGTTTTAGTGTGAGTGGTCACAGATTACTTCAACCATGTTACATAGGCTTTATTGTGTTTTTCAAGATACTTCTAATATTCTAATATTACTCTACTGGCTACAAAGGAGAAATAAACATGGCACCATATGCGGGGACATTTTCCTGATGAAGATGTTACCTCCCCTTTGCCTAGTACAGTGCTACACAACTTTGATTTCAACACTCAAGAGGCAGAGGCAGAGGCAGACTGATCCCTGAGGTCAAAGCCAGTCTGGTCTACATGGAGTTCCAGGCCAGCCAAGGCTACATAGTGAGATCCTGGCTAAACAAGGAAAGGAGGGCAGGGGTTGTGTATGTGTGTGTGTGGGGGGAGGGGGTGGGGGGGATGAGGGCAAACAATGTGTCTGCAGTTTCCTTCGACTTTCCTGAAACCAAGTGTTGGTTTATAAGCTATGCTCAGTGTGCCGAAGAAGCCTCCTGGGGCCCACCCTGCTCTGTGCCCTGGACTTGCCACAGCCATTTGGATATGTATTTGACAAAACCACTATTTGAGGCCTTTTGCCTGTACTAGATGTGTTAAAGCATTGTTCAGCATTACTGGACAAAGTTAACCAAGCCACGCCCTCACATGGCCGAGAAGCTGTGAGCCCGGAGGGCTCTTGCAGTCACAGTTATTATCAGGGCAGCCTTAAATTCATTCTAGTGGCTGTGTTAACCAGATAATGTAAGTATGCCACTGAGTTTTTTAAGAAGTTATTTCTAAAATGGGTCAAAAATTTGTGACTTGGTGTACAGAACACAACTGAGCTTTGTCACTTTAACTGCATTAGTCAGCAGTATGGTAATATATATATATATATATATATATACCACATATATATATATATAATATGTATATATGTAAATACATATTATATATTTCAGTGAAACATAATGTGTCAAGAGCCAATGAAATGCAGAGGACAATACGAAATCCCTACTTATTTAGAATTCAGGCCACTACCTGTCAAAGGTTTCCTGTTTCCTTCTTGTCAGCTGGCCTATTATCCTCTCTCATAAGAATTCAGTGACACTTTTCAATTTGCTTCTCAGTGCTAGGAGAAGCCAGAACCCTTGGTTTCTTGACTGGGGTTCTTATCAAGTGTTAAGTGAGAAGGTACATGTCAGTAGGGACTTGGCTTTTGTGACACTGCTTTGTCAAGGCCGACTGTTGTTTCCTCATTGAGTTAAGGCAGGTACTGACGAGGCTTCTTTGCTCTTTGTTCCTGAGCCCAAATCTTGCCTGGTAATTTCCTCATGATTCACTTCCTATTCACTTCCTATCTTTCTGTAGAGATGCACAGCTCTGGGGTGGCCAGCTCAGTGGCAGGGATGCTTAGCATGAATAAGATCTTGGGGTCTGTCTCTAGCACTAAATAAACAGACAATATGGAAAACAAATGTGTGTACTCTACAGAGAGATGTCAAAAGACCCATTATAGATTCAGACAGAAATGATATTCTACAAACATATTATTTCAGAGAAATTAAAGATGTTGACAATGGCTGGGTGTTGGTGGCTCAGGCCTTTAATCCCAGCACTCAGGAGGCAGAGGCAGGTGTATCTCTGTGAGTTCGAGACCAGCCTGGTCTACAAGACAGTTTCCAGGACAGTTTCCAAAACCACAGAGAAACCCTGTCTCAAAAAACAAGCAAACAAAAAAGATGTTGGGGGGGGGGCTTAGGAGCTGAGTTCCCGGCCGCTCTCTCATAAAGTGGATGAAGGGACTTGTCGTAGCCTGGAGAAAACAGGCTGAATGCATGTGCCAGCTTGCATGTCAGTCAACTGTGAGGCGCACACTTCCTCCACCTTGAAGTTTTAAGTGGGCATGAGGTTAGGAAAGAGAGGATTTACCTTCTCCAAGGGAACAGTGCCACACAGCTCGGCATTGACTTAGGGGAGACTCGGAGGTGAACTAGAAATAGAACGGTAGTTGACTGCAGAAAGCTCTTTCGTAAATCACCCAGAGCCCAGTCAAAATGACTAATAATTCTGGAACTGTAATTACCCACCTGTGGGCTTTGTTTTTTTCCTTCCAACTTCCCACTTTTCTGTTTTTCAAATGTTTTAATAATGAGCATGCACTCCTTTTATAATAAAAAATCCAATTAACTTAATTAGAAAAAAATTACCCACAGGTGATGGGAGGTATCTCATTAATTCATCATGGAGCATTACGCTCCAGTCCAGGATCTCTGCCCACTGTGCACAGTTACTGCTGTGTTGCTAGGGCTGAGTTGGGGTAGGGTACCGAGGTGGGTGTAGGAAGGGAGGAAGAGAAGAGAAATGCTGTTTCTAAGAACACGTAAGTTCCTCTGAGTGAGAGCAGTGGTTTTTGATGATTGCAAAGAGGAGAGGGGAAGGAGTGATGCTCCTCTCTGGGAGACTAAATGTCACTAGTGCTCTTACATTTGGAAATTTGTGTTTGGTCTATTTGGGAGTCTGGAAGAAATGTGCAAAAGCATTGGGGTCTCTGTGTTGCATGGGTCCTATAAGCAGTCCAGGGATAGAGTGGCCAGTCCAGCCTCCTCCTGCCTGGGGTCATGTTCTGTCTTCCAGTGCGTGCCTTTCTGGGTGGACTTAGTGGGCATATCAGCTTTAGTACTGACTGAAAGTTTGTAAAACCCATCAGTGTTCGTCTGACTTAGACCTGGTGTTAGTGATTAGTGATTGGGTATCATGGATGAAAACACATGATGTGGATGCCTTCTCCAGGTAAATGTAATGATTAATTTTACTTTCTTCTAAGGGATTCCACATAACACAATTGGCAACCGTTGCATGTCCATAAGGATAAATAGGTAAATAAACACACACAACAAGAACTCCTGCCTCTAAATGGACATGCCCTCCATTTCTCTGATGTGCAAGGTAATTACAACATTCTCACATCAGGGTGCAGGGGAAGGAAGGAGCAGATTCCTCACGGTTTACATGGAGGTGCAGGGCCCTGCAGATAAGAATCAAGATAAACTGGAAGCTTAAAATGCCATATTACAACAAGAAGAGCATGTTCCACACTTAGTAGAGTTAATGTATCCTTCTTCCTAATGACCACCCACTATTGATTAACCCCATTGTTCGTCAGTTAGCTAATTGTAGCCTTTTCCTGTTTCAGGCTCTGGTGTTTAAAGGCGAAATAGGCTCTTTGTTACCCTTTCAGAAGAACTGGTTGCACGTTTTGACTTGGCAAAGAACTGTTCATGGTTTTAGACCTTTCTGGCTTAAAAAGAAAATTCCATACGGCTACATTTAATATAAACAAAGTCACTTCTGTGATGGAAAGGCCACTGTATAAGGCGTAAATCTTCCTGCCTGAGGACCATGAGCACTGATCACTGGGCTTCGTGGGCATTCTAGTCTGGAATGAGTTCTCTCCCCACCACTGGGTCCCCACTGTGGTGGGGGAGGGGAAGCGGTGAGCAAAATCATCAGCCCCTTGGAAGGCACCCTGACCTCCCCAGGAATGAACTTTCAACCTCTTGAGCTGACAGTTAGTGGTGTATTGCACAAATTTTGTTTGAGACTAATTGCAGCTTGTAAATGGGGCATTGTGGCCCTGGATAAGAGCCAGCAGTCTCTCTCCTCAGGGTCACCCAAGTGGAATCTGGACACAAGAAAGCCTGTCCCCTAATGGGCCTCCTCCTTGAGCCCTTCCCAACCTCTGGAGCCCTGGGCTTGTCTCCTTCATCAAGTGGAGAACGAGAGGGCACAGCAGGGGGCTCCTCTGTGAGTCTCCTCAGGGAAAGCCAGGCTATTCATAGTGACTTGCAGCTCCCTCAGGAATCCCACAGACTCCCAGGGCTTCCCATTATCCCCCCACTCAGCAACTGCCACCTTTCACAAACCCAGGGACACACATGCTGTTTCAAAGCACAAAGCACTTTGAAAGTTACCCGTGTTACCACCGGGGCAACAACTGAAAGCTGGAAAAAGATTTCCCTAGCAGATCAGCTACTTGTATTTTTGTTTCACAAAGTAGTTAGACTTTGGAATGGACACATAAGCCATCCAGTGCGTGGCGTGGGAAGCCGCACTTCTTGGTGGCAGGACTAGGAGTGATCTGAACATCACACTCATGAACAAGCTGTCTCCACCTGTGACTCATACGCAAGTCAGCAAGACAAAAGAGGCAGCCGAGGGTGACCAGAGTGGTGGCTAATATCTTCTGTCCCGAGGGCCATGAAAAGAGCATACGGAAGTATGTGAAAGTATAACGTGAGTGTTCCAGGCTAGCAGCATATTGTCCTCAGTTAATCTAATTTGTCAAATTGTTCCTGGTGCCTTAGAGCTAAAGGATGATGCTCGGGCCACAGTGTACAAATCCCCAGCCATCTGCTCTGACAGCTGTTGGACCCTGAGCAAGAACTTGTACCCCTGGCATCTTGTGAGAGTGCTTGGGCACAAGAGGAACTAGGACAGTTCAACCAAGTGGCCAGAGGTTAGCACTACTGTCAGCATTGAGGTAGAAAGGGCTATGAATGACACCAGCAGAGGTATGCCTAAGAATGAGCAAAATCCCATCACCCCCGCCCCCCCATGAGTGTCCTCTGAATATTTTCTTAAAACCTCAGCTTTGTCTTTAAAATAATCAATGCAGTTAGTGCATTGCTTAGTTAAAAGCGAGCATATCTATTGATGTTAAAACAGGAGCTAGGTGCTTCCTGTCAATTTAGAGAGATCTGCTTGGATGATCTGCCAATTCTTTCGAGAGAAAGGGCTAGGATTAGCTTTCAGTTTCAGTAAATTATTTCCATGAAAGTCATTTGCCTCTAACACATTACTCTTTGTGGGCCAGCTTCTAAGCCTAGTAGAGTTTCCTAAGTGGAGTTAGAATACCCAGTTATCCCAGTTATCCTAATGGCATCATGGTTTGAAAACAGAAAATTCTGCCTTCTGTTAAGTCTCTTCTTCCAGGAAAAGAGAGATGACTAGTCACAGTACCCAGCTATTTGCATTCTGTTAGTTCATTTTCTGATGCTATAACTGAATACTCAAGGCTAGGTACTATAGAAACGTTTATTTAGCTCACAGTCCTTGAGGCTGAAAGTCTAAGCTCCACTGGTTAGACTTGGATAAGACTCCACATTGTTGGATCCCACCCCATTCCTCCGAACCCCTTTCAACTCCATTCCACCCCACTCCATCCCAAACCCTCTCAGACGATATCAGTGTGGGGGAATGTATGCTAGAGGGAGAGAGTGAATGTTAGGATAGGGAGCCAGAGCTAAAAATGATGCTAATCTTATTCTTTTTTTTTTAACAGCTTCCTCAGGTAAACTCCCAGGCATCCCACAGGAATCACATTAATCTCTAAAGGAGGTACCCACCAAAGACCCAATAAATCTCCAAAGGTCACAGCACCTTTGTTTTCATTTTAGGATTAACTTTATACATAGGAGCATTTTGCATGCACGTATGTATGCTCACCGCACAGATGCCTAGTACCCTCAGAGTTCAGGAGGCAGTGTTGGGTCCCCTGGAACTAGATTGGTGTCAGCCACTATATCGGTGCTAGAACCCGGGTCATTACCAAAAGCAACAGATACTGTTAACTCCAGAGCCATCTCTCCAGCATCCAGCTATTGAAAGGCCCACTGCTTCTCAACATGACCCAACTGGTGACCACATTTCCAGTCTAAAACCTTTGGGGTACAGGCCCAAACCACAGAGCCTTGCAAGTCAAGACCCTGAGCTTGAGAGTACGGTAACTTGACTCACACTTAAAGGTCTTCTGAATGTGGGCTTAGCTATTTCTGGTTGGTCAGTTTGTTTGGAAATTAAGAGTAGAAGGACCCTGTGTGGCATTGGGTAGATGGGTGAGTTCAGTGCCCCCAGGATGCAATTTAGTCACCGTCCCTGGACATTTGATGCCTCTTGTGTTAATATTTGTTCCGTTTCCTCAGTTTCTGCCAGACAAATCTTTATAAATATTTTCTTGGGACATTTATAAATTCTCTTTTATGCACTTGGAAGCATTGTAGAAAACAGTGAATATTTAAATTGTGTATGCCTCTTTACCACAGTCTTAGGAGACCACAGTCATTTTGAGCATTACTGTGTGTCTATAACTAAGCGTTTGCACACAGATCTGTTTATTCTACTCAGTTTGGCCTAAGGCAGTCCTTTTTAAACTGAAATGTTCTAATGAGTGACAGTTATGTTGCAGATTCGGGTGGACTGAGCCGGGCCTGAGACTGCAACCCTAACAAGGGCCTAGGCGGTTCTGGGACCACGGCCTAGGGTCCCTACTGATTCTGTCTGAACTCTTTTTTACCTTCAGGAAATCTCTGTAAAAGAGGGAGAAAAGGGGGAGAGGACCATGCTTATAGTCTTGAAAATAATGCCTGTTGAAACAGAGAACTCTGTGTGCTCTAATGCTCCAAACAAATGCAATTAGAATTGACCCAAAACATCAGTGTACCTAGGAAAGGAAGTCAGAGGGAGGGAGAAGGAAATGAGGCCAGTATGCAGCAACTGCAAGGTCTGTGGCTGGAGGGAATCACTCTTTTTCAAAGTATTGGCACTTACAGATTTCCCCCCTCCCCACTGTTCCCAAGGCCTTACCAACCAGGGGTTTCCTTTCCAGAGGTTGTAGGAAGTAAGAGGGGAGCTTTTGGTAGGAAGGGAGGAGATGTTTCATTCCTTTCCAATTGGTTTCAAGAAAGGCCCAAATATGGATGAAAAATGAAGTTTCCTTCGAGGATTGTACCAGTCATTTCATGTTGGTTATGGCTTTATTGTGCTGCCGAAGACACACAAGCAGATAATGAAAAGCCTAAGTAGAAGGGGAAATGTCATTAAGGCAAATGCCTGACAGGAAATGGATGGTGCTCCATCTCTCTCACACGCTTTGGTACTGTCTACAATAAACCTCGAATCCAGTTCAAGCACTTTCTACGGTATACACAGCCCCGGTTAAGGAGGTGACACATTAAGGGGCAGAAAGGGAATTCTGGGATTAAATGTTTCAATTATTTATGAACAAAATATACGTGTCACAGAAATGGATGGCATTGTCCTCCAAATTACATCAGTCATGACCTTGGGGGAGTTGATGTTCTTTCCCCAGAACAGAAAGATCAGAAGATGAGTACATGGCTATTAAATTATCAAATAGCAAAACACACACAAAACAAAAAAGAAAAACTTCCAACGTGTGCTTTGTCCATGAGAAAAGTGGAGCCAGGGTTCTAGCTGATGTGATATTTACTTTATTCTCTTACAAAGCTTTTAAACAAAACCAATCCCTCTGTGCCTCCCCCCAAGTTATTTTTTTTCCCCTACCGGTTATCAATGCAAGGAGAGCCCAAATTAGACCTCATGTTTCTTTGTGTTTCTACAAAGGATGAGAACATAATTGGGATAAATCAGTTTTAATATTTTTCCTTGCCTTGGATTTCCCCTCTGTTGAACCATCTCCCTTATTTCTGGTGTCAACTGCTGGTCGGTCATACCCATTCTCTTATTGCCAGTATGTCCTGTAATTGGGACTCTTTCTTTGCTCCTCACCAGTGTGAGCGCCTCAGACACGCCAGCACTTTTGAAAACTGTGCCTCTCCTTTGTCCCCACAGGGTGAGAACAACACTGTCCTATGTGAGGCTCTGTCTCCTTCTCTTTGTCTTCCCATGAGTGTGTGGTGCCTAGTAGAGGGGAGGATGGGCAAGGGACCACCCATGGGGTCAGCCTGATTTACCTGTCCCACAACACACTCCAGCTCAGAACCATACACATATCTCTAGGTTGTCACAGCTCCTAAACTCTCCCCAGATTCTACTGTCACCAGTGGATAGCCCAACAGAACCGAATAGAAATGACCCTCTAATTTTCTCAGAAACTTGTGCAGATGAAGTCATCATCCTACTTAAATAATGTCATATATTTAATCTTAGAACTACTTTTTCTTTTGAAGTTGGGGGGGGGGCTCTCACATAGCAGCTCAACTTTGCCCTGTGCTTGCTAAGTATTCAGGGATGACCTTGAACTTCTGATCCTCCTGCCTGAACCTCCTGAATTCTGAGTGGTGGGATTACATGTATGTACCCCCATGCCAGCTGTGATTTCTGCAGAGGGGTTCAGCTCAGTGGCAATGCACTGTCCCAGAATGCACTGAGCCAGGCTTTGGTGGCTTGATCCCATCTTGAAAAGTAAGTAGTCATAAATTTATCTTCCTCTTTCCTGAGTAGGCATTTCGTGTGTGTGTGTGTGTGTGTGTGTGTGTGTGTGTGTGTGTGTGTGTGTGTGTGTGTATGCAGCACTTTTATCTGTACTAGTCCGTCTGGGCTTTGTTATCTTTTCAGCAGAGAGAAAAGGGTGACAGCAAGACCTCTTGCTCAGATCTCTCTGGCTAATATAGGCTTCTAGTAATTAAAGAAGCACTCTGTTACAACCAGGTGTAGTGAACCCCACCGTCGTAAGAAACATACAAAACAGGTTGGCTTCACTGGCATCCATCATCTGAACATTTAATTTTACTTGATAGCAAGTAAATTTTACTTGATATCAATTTTACTTGATAGCAACCTAATGACCCTGAAGGTCATTAAGTTGAGTTCAGGTGAATAGTGCCTATCTGACTTCAGGAATTCCTAAGTCTTACTGGGTATCTCCTCCTGAAGTTTTGATGGGTGACATAGCTATATGTCAACTTGGCAGCCTAGAATCTCCTGGTGGCGGGGAGTAGTATCAGTTGAGTAATTGTCTTTATAAGTTTGCTCTATGGTTATGCCTATGAGGGACTGTCTTGATTGCTGATTGATGTAGAAGGACCTGGCCCACTGTGAGTAAGCAGATGGACCTGGGTTGGATAGTGAAGTTTAAGCAAGTCAGCAAGCAGCTTTGCTTCAGGGTTTCTGCTTCAAGTCCTCACTTGAATTCTTGCCCTAACCTCCCTCAATAATGGATTATGACATGGAATTACAAATTGAAAACCAAATAGACACTTTCCCCCTCTCAATTGCTTATAGTAGACCTATGCAAAGCTTCAAACATATCATCCTATTTAATTCTCCCAATAGCCATTTATGTTGGCTACTGTTGTTCTTATAGGCAAGAAAGTAAATGCTTAGACAGTACAGGGACTGGTAAAAGCCACACAGCTTGTGAGGGGCAGAGTCCAAGCCATGCTGTGGATTCCAAATTCCTTACTCAGTTACTCAGATAAGGTATACTCTCTTGCATTTGTTCATTTACTTTTTTTTTTTTTTAACACCTCATACTATAAATAGGTGCTGGAATTTGGAGTTCAAATGTCTCCCAAAGGCCTTTGTGTTAAAGGTTGCTCCCAGTCTATGGCACTTTTGGAGAAGATTGGGAAATCTAAGGGATGGGGCTTAGTGGAAGTAAGTTAGATAGTTAGTTGGTGGTATGCTCCTAGAAACAGATATTGGGACTCTGGTCCCTACCCACCTTAAGGTTAGATTTCTTTCCCCATAGACAACCCACTATCTTAGTACTGGCCCGAAGCAATGGGGTCAAGCAACCACGGATGGAAACCTCTGAAATCAGAGTGGGAATAAACCTTGGTGTTGTTGCTGTTGAGTATCCGTCTGTTTACCTGTTTGTTTTTGCTTATTTATTCACTTGGTGGCCATGTTGGGGGATGGAATCCAGGGGTGTATATAGACTAAGCTAAGCAAGTTCTCCAAGGCTGAGCTATGTCCTCTGCCTTTTGCCTTTTGAAAATGAGTTTGAGTTAGTAGTAATTCAAAGCTCATTAACACAATGGGCAAATGCAAAAAAAAAAAAGTGTACACCTGAGTTCTGCACATTAACAAACTCAAGGGGAAGTCGCAGGGACTCTGCTGCTTTATATTGACTATTTTGTATATTTGGCCTTGTATTCTAAACATTTATTCTAATTATTAAATTACCTTTTCCACACCTGAAATGTCAAAATGATGTCTTGTTATTCACTCCATTTTCTTGTCCTTCCTTGTGTTGTTGAGAACAAAATAGCCAAGATACCCAATATTTAAAGCCCAGACAGGATCAGGAAGAATGTTCTATTGTAGCACCCTGAAGTAAGATAGAGGGCAAAATCAGTGCCATTTTGCACAAAGAGACCAGGTACAAGCTGGGTCCTGGCTATGCCATGTGCTGAGGCTCAAAGCCAGCATCCTGGAAATTAAGGAACACTGGACACAGGGGCTGTAAATGAGGAAAAGAGAAGGGCCTGTGCTTTGTCCTTTCCTGCATCCGGTTACCACCTATTTATTAATCTCAGGAGCCCACAGTTCTTTTCAAAATCACTAAGCATAAGAACCTTCTTAGACACAGGAAGGAAATATGGTTGAATCATGGTTTGCTGTAACCTCCCTTTCTCCCCCTCTTTCTCGCTCTTTTCCTTTCTTCATTGCGTATCCTTGCTCTGTCATCTAAGGAACCTAGAGGGGTAACAAGGGATGAAAGACACCCCTGTCCTTGACAACACTGCTCCCCCCAAAGCTGAGCCCTAGATCTTTCTGCCTTCAGAAACCCATGGCATCTGTCTCTGTTAATGATTGTCAGAAGGAGGCTACAGCTTTAGACAAGGCCCAAGGACAGACTGATGGACCCCCTAGCCTGAGCTCTGACTCACAGACAACAGAGACCCTTTGACTCTCCCCTTCCTGTTGTCTCGGGTTACCCCTGGTGGAGCAGGGGCTGGTGAACCCAGTCTAGGAGGGCACACGAAGACAGAGTGAGTAGAACAGTTCAAATTGGTGTTTCTCTGAACTCTGGGCTAAGAGTAAAGCCCCGTCTCCACCCATGTAACCTAGAGCTGTGCTATTTAACTGGGCAGGACTTAGTTCTCCTGTCTAGAAAATGGTGCTGATCGACTGATTCTGTCTTAAAGAATAGCAGAACCTATAAAGCAACATAGAGTACCTTGCCAGTCAAGCAGTCCGTGTGCCACAATGACACTGCCATCCTCATAAACATAGCAATCTTGACTCTTTTGGGGCGAAAACACTCCAGACTATTTTTGTGAGATCGTTTAAGCTGGCCCATTTATGCTGGCGGTTTGACTTGCTAGCTCTCCCTACCTTTCTCCAGAAGTCTTTGTTTTTCTAGATTTGCCAGCCCTAGACCCTTTTGTTTGAAGGGTACTCAGACTAGTGATGACCCTCCGATGATTTTTTGTTCTAGACAGAGGATCTATCTAGCTGGAGAGAAGAGAGCAGGAGTCTTAAGAGTCCTTTATGATGGGTCTCTCCTATCCCTCCTCCTATCTCCCCTTCCCCTCCCCCCTATATATGTTTAAAGTCATAGGTAGAAGCTATTTTATTCTGTCATCATTTGTCCTAACCCAGTCCCCTTTCAATCTTGAGAATCCAAAACAGAAGAAAGTGATTCTGGGAGACCTCCAACTAATAAGAATCTGTAGTTCTGTGTGGTTGGTATTTACAATGGAGTGCAGTTGCAGGGGAGCTAGGAACATACACACGCAGGCACACATGCAGACAAAAGCATTCAGAATCCTAAGGCAAGAGAAACAGGAGTTCATGGCCAGTTTAAGCTACATATCAAGTTTTTGTCTCAAAAAAACTCAAAACCAATGGACTAGACACATGCAAGTGTAGTATATTCTCATTAGGACAATAGAAAATACTCTCCTAAAACCAGGCTGAGGTGGGCAATACCAGGACAAGATCTCAGAAGAGTCCATCTTGCAGCTCACTGTGTCTCATAGTGACCTTGTTTCAATAATACATGTCATTGTAGATTAAAAAATAAAAACAAAACCAGAATAAACTTATATCTTAATACCAGGGAGTGATTTTAGGGTTAAACGGCACCCTTTGCCAAGTGTCTGCACCATGGCTTTTATTTTAAGAGATTTCTCAACTGCCAGTCATTTCACCGAATTTCTCCTCTTGAAAATTAAACTGTCATTCTTATGTGACTGAAGCGAGATATCATTTCTTCTAGAATTTAGATGAAAAAAATTGCAACTGTTCATTTTAGTTCATTTAGCAGTCAGAAAAATTTAAATGGCGAACTGTTTCTCAAAACTATTTGATGTAGGGGTTTTTAGATCACTAGTAACAGTTATGGTTAATTGCTCAATGATTCACTTGGCCCAGGTCTCTCATCAATTGTGTACACAGCTTTTTGAATTGATGTGTTGCTGACATTCCATCAACAAACAAGCCCTTAAAACTCAAGATCATTTTTAATTGCTCCAGAATTAGAACTTGGCTTTTGAATGTATTTTATTTGCAGTTATTTGAAAATTTTGTGTACATGGGTAGATTCCCACTTGCTCTCATTTCATTTCTCTGCCACTTTCACAGGCAGTTTTTTACATGAAAAGTCCTGTCACCCAAAACAACCTTGCCTTACTTTATAATTCCCTTTTAATGGTCTTGTGTTCCAAGTTTAATTTCAGAATGGATTGCTTACATTTCACTTACAAATCTCCCTTCTAATCATTGTTATTAATATCACAATTTGGTTGCAATATCTGTAAGAGCACAAAATGTGTCCTCTTAAAGATGCATTTGCCAGCCACCGAATTGCATACATTTCAATTACCACTCTGCCTCATAATTATTATTATTAATATCACAATTACTATTGCAACATCCATAAGACTGCAGAGGGTGTCTTGTCAAGAGTGCATTTACAAACAGCTTTTTCAGTTTGCTCTTAAGAAAAATGTACCAGACTTTATCTAAATTCAACTTCTCCTACAATTTACATTAGACCACACACTCCATCAATAAACCCATCAAAATGATCTACTGTGTTGTAGACAAAAGTTATTGTGTCAAGTTGACACTAATCAGTTAATTCCAGTAAACCTTCAGATAAACAAAAGCTTGCTGTCTATTACTGATGTGTGTGATGGGCCCCAGTGTATGTCCTATGGTTATACCATCTATAGAGATGTGTCTGGCAGGCATGTGCCCTAAGGCATGTATATGGAAACCCAGACAAGATATATAGCTAATGATGTTGACCCTGACTCCCCCAACAGAGATTGAATTCAAGTCCTCATAATATCTAGACAGCTGATATGTATACTGTGCTAATAATATTAACAATTACTATGCCACTGGGATTCTCCAGGCCCTCGCTTAGTAAAAAACAAAACAAAACAAAACAAAACAAAAAAACCCCAACTATTTCAAAGTTTTTTCCTTTTCATAATTTCATGTTTGTGCCATCATTACAACTATTTCTTTATGAAAACAAGACCAAGGATGCATTTCTGAGTAGAAGGAGGCTTTTTTTTTTTTTTTTTTTAAGATGGAGTACTTATGTTAATTAGCAATGCCATGCAAGTTTTAAACGCCTTCCGGGAAAAGCTGAGAGTACCAGTGGTGATCTGAAGAAATGATTAAAGCCATCATGTACGTCACTGGCAGATTGGCTGGGTACAAACTGAGGAGAGACACAGCTTTTCCTGTTATTGTGGGGGTGGGTCAGGAGGGGGCATCAGGATGAAGCCAGGCTTTCATTGATGCTCTCATGGGCCCAGAAAGCACCCTGCCAGTTCTGTTTGACTGTTGAGCTAGCTGGGGATGTGGGCTGACAGCGGAGGCAGCCTTTTCCCTCCCCTCCCTACCTCTTTTTCTCCTTCTGTTGCAAATAAATGGGAAAGGCCAGGGCAGACTCACAGGCCACAGAAAAGCTTGGGATGAAATGTTGACAGGGGGCACTGTTAAAAATTAAATTCCGCCCTGTTTTGTGTATCATTCTTGTGAGTCACATTCGTGAATAGTAGCGAGAGATTTAATGATCGCATATTCTTTATCTTATTTCCCTTTGGTCGATGGCAATTTTTTTCTGTTAATGTCAACTTAGAGCTCAAAGTAATTTAGTAATTGATTCTAAGCGCAGCAGTTCGCCAATGGCAGCTCTCCATTTGTGGAGGGATAGCTTTGCTAATTTTATCCATCAGAATGAGATTACCATGCTAATCTGTCCCAGCCTCATCTCTTGGTCATTTGGGACCTGCTGAGGCAAATGACTTATTAGACACAAGGGCTTCGTCCATTCCCAGGATCAGGGAAAGATGATAGGAAGCCAAGATAAGGACACACACACTTGACATGCATGCCTGATACTAAAATCGGAAAACCCCTGAACTGGGAGCCTGAATAAGAAGTTACAACAAAGGGAAAACACAATGGATCAAAACATTAAGTTCACTGATGGGAAAGAACAAACAGTTAAGGCAGGGCAGCTGTATCTGGGGACGCGTAATTGGAAACCTAAACATTCACTGGGCCAGGGAAGCCTGATCAATCCAAGGCAGGTGGAGAGAGAGAGGTGCTCTAATAACATTAAGTGGAGGAAACCCAAAAGGGCTGTGCTAACAAAAAGATTGAGGCTCACTTTCCAGGCAATCTGCTCTCCTGCTCTCAGTGAATGGCTGCTTGCTGGCCACATTAGCCATTGGTTATTTGTTTGATTTAATTAAAATGCTCGAAGCAGTGTGAGCCTGTGTGGTAAAAATAGCCTAGAAGTAGTTTGGGTTATACACACACAGTAGGGTATTGTATAGCACAATGGGCTGAAAGTCCTTCCAGTCAGTGAGAGTAAATGGGCACATTCTACACATTCTAAAATGTTTCATAGAATTTCTGAAAAAAAAAATATCTGTTTGAATAATTAAGGTAAAGCGGGGTTTTAAAGAAAAAATATGAGTGTATTAGCTGGGTGAATGTTTATAAAGGCAGAAATAACCCCAGAGAATGCCCATATGATGCCTAGTGGCAGATCACACAGGAAAACCCTGATACTAAGCATATAAATAAAACCTGTTGCTTTGCTTGTCTAGAGAAGGGCAGAGAAATCCATTTTATGAGCATTTTCTTTTCAAAAGACAAAGCCTTATTACCACAATATATCATGGAAATCTAAAACAAAATTATTTACAAAAATAATTCTTTACAAAAATTATTTGTAAATAATTATTTACAAAAACAAAAAAGTTCTTCTCATTTGTCCTATAATTTCAAGTGTTTTATGCTTTAAGTTCTTTGTGTAACAGTGTCCCACCAGACTAAAACTATGTAACAAAGTAACATGAATTACATGGCAGCTGTCCTCAGGCTTCACCTCATTCTTCCCCAGCCAGGGTTTTCCTCTAGCTTTCTAGGCATCATTGAAGAGATAAGACTCCCCCACATTGCTGTGTTGGCTTATACCCTGCCTTGTTAACTGTCTATAATCCTATTCCTGGTTTCAGTTAAAAAAAAATATTTCTAAAAATAACATGAAAAGAACTGGAAGGTCTACAGTGGGCTGATTTTATTTTTAATTTTTTAGATTGACCTATCATATTATTTATCATGACCACTGAGGGTTTATGTATGTATGAATGTATGTATGTATGTATTATTTATTTATTTACCTACTTATTTACTTCTGAGTTCTCCACTTAGTACAACCTGATTCCTGCCTTGCCCTTGGCTTGATAAATTGAGTTCAAACTGCTAACTCTGGTCTTTCAGGATTTTCTGGCCTGGGAAGTCTCCCTCCTGGCAATTTACCTTTTGGGGCTTGGAGCTCGCTAGGTCCCCAGCAAGAGTTTTCACTCTGCTGACTGCTCACTGTGTTGGGCATGGGCCTGAGCTTTTGGCTGGGACCGTTTTATAAGCACCAGGGGTGAAGTGGCTATAATAAAAGCACCAATTTTTATGTGGCAATTTTTCATTGCCATCTCTTTCCTTTCTTTCTTTCTTCCTTTCTTTCTTCCTTCCTTCCTTTCTTCTTTCTTTCTTTTTTATTTTTTAACTAACTGAAATATTATCAGAACACAGCTAAAGTTTAGGCTAACATGGGCTTGACCAAGGAACTTGACAAATGACATTTTGCCCTCTAGGTTCTAATGGTAACTGCAACCAATGCTACTTCAAGACCACCTTATCTTTTCTAGCCACAGCTGGACCTGTTTGAAATTTATGCTATGGCAAATGAGCTTTTAGTGCAGGTCTCAGACACCATGAAAGAGGTTTCTTTGTGTAGTCGACAGCAGTTAACACAGTAGCTTGAAACTGGTCAAAGCCCAGAAAACCAAAGCCTTTGGAGCACTCAGTCATACATGGGATATTGTATCATGCATACTCCCATCAAGGCTCAGGGACGGTTGTGGAGAAGAAGTCAGAGGTTGAACCAAACAGTGTCTTTTGAACACATGAACTCACAACAGCCCTGGTTGCTAGCATAGGGACAAGTCAGCCAACGTTCCAGCATGGAGGGTGGAGGGGCTCACAATTCCCCCACCCCATGGCTGAGGAGCTATTGATAGTTGATGGCTACTGGGAGAGGAAGTCAGTTTTCTTTAAGGTTAGCTCCTGGTAGATCCAACTATCCTCCAGAAGATGGCCCTGTAGAAGGATTTCTTTTGGGCCAAAAACTAGTACCCAAGTCAAGACATGAAGACTTATTAGTTATGAATGCTTAGCCTTATCTTATACTTGTCCCACTAGCTCTTATAACATAACATAGGTTGTTTCTCTCCATCTATGTTTTTGCCCTGGAGTTTTTACCTTTCTTTTGTTCTGTATATCTTACTTTCACTACTTCTCTAATCTGGTTGACTGGCTGGCACTTCCCTCTCTTTATCCCCACCCCCCTCTGGAGCCTAGATTCCTCCTCTTATTTATTCTCTCTGCCAGCCTAGCCTTTCTCTGCCTAGCTATTGGCAGTTTAGGTCTTTATTAGATCAATCAGGTGCCTTAGGCAGGCAAGGTGAAACAAATGTAACACATCTTTGTATCATTAACAAAGACAGCATAAACAAATGTAACACAGCCTTACACAGTTAAAGTAATATTTCACAACATGGCCCCACACCCATGAATATATGCATGGTACAAAATTAACTCAGTGGGCTTTTTTTTCTTTTGATAAATGACAATTTTATTTTTATGCATAAAGGCTGATGAAAAACAACTACTAGTTCTACTAAAACTGAACATCTGAACATTTCAATTGAAAAGTACTTTTTGTTTTGTTTTGTTTTGTTTTGTTTTGTTTTGTTTTCCTAGACAGGGTTTCTCTGTGTATCTTTGGAGCCTGTCCTGGAACTAGCTCTTGTAGACCAGGCTGGTCTTGAACTCACAGAGATACTCTTGCCTCTGCCTCTGAGTGCTGAGATTAAAGGCGTGCACCACCACCGCAGAGATATAAATACCATTTTCTAAAATACAGCTTTTAAACCTCTAACATGCTTGTTTAATTTCAGTACAATGGATTCAAGACCAAGTCATCATCATCATCATCTTCACGTTTTATTTTCAGTGCATTTGCTGACTCATTGGCTGTATTTTGGGATACCTTATTAGTAGAAATAAGATAATTTTTGGACCAATTAGTGATGGATTAATCAGAACATTCTGAATTGCTGATGTTGCAGGAAGTGAAGTTTTCACAGCCCAGGACTGAGAAGCAGGCATTTCTACTGTAAACCTTTCTCCTGTGAGGGACATTGGGGTGCCTACTTTAGTTGAGACAAGCATGGTTTCTGGAGTTGGTGTACTCAGTGTGGGAGTACTTGGTCTCCTAGAAACTGAACCAACACTTAACCCGGGAATTGTTGTTCTTCCTGCAGAGTAGATGCCTTTTTTTTTTTTTTTTTTTTTTTTTGCAAAGACTTAAGCCTATAGTTTGAAGCAGTTAAACAGTACCTATCAGGTGGCAATCTAAGACCTGCACATGGCTTTATCAATGGCAAAGGGATTTGATTTCTTTGACTTTCAATATCTAATAAAAAAAAAAAGCTCTTGGGGGAGGAAAAGTGAAAGACTGGTCTGCAAGGGACTGGATTGCCAATCGCACATCATCTGCATCAACAGTAGCTTTCTTAGCATGGCTTGAATAACTTTTATCATCATCTAGAATTGTGGTCACATATCAGAAGGCAAACTCCAACATCTGATTTATAACTCTGGACACATATTCTGTAATCCCCATATCCTTCAGGATTTGTGCCATCATCTGTGCATCTTTCAGCATGCTCTTGGGAAAAGCCATCTTGCCAAACTCCTTGATATCCAGTGATCAGATTTGTTGAGCTAAATTACCCATATTAATGTACTTCAGTCCTGATCTTGATGCAAGTTTTTTGCCTAGTGTGGTTTTTCCAACCCCTGGTATACCAGATTCACAAAGACTAAAGTCTCCCGTGGGGCATCAGAGCCGGACCCGGCCGCCACCCTCCTTGCTCGCTGTGGCATGTCTGGCCAACCGAATCAGTGAACTATTTTTTAAAGGACATTAATTTGGGGGGAGGGGTGGATCTAGGAGAAGTTAGAGGTAGGAGTGGGGATGAATGCAATCAAATCCCACTATATGCATGTGCAGAATTTTCCAAGAATTGATAAAAACATAGCATTTACATGTTTCTTGTTTTCAAAATGCTTTAGCAATAAAGATGGTCTGAGCTTCTATTTTTCCTTCTTTTAAGGGAGATGCAGGGACTTTTATCAGGGTTGGATTGTCATGGAGCATTCCTAGCATGGCCTTGGATAAAGAAAGATGTTGTGACCCCCTTTACAAAGAGTCATCCCAATCAACTTAGCAGGTGGTCTGTAATCTTCAAGAACATATGTCCAAGGACTAGATGTGTGGCTAAGTGGCCCAGTGCACATGCCCAACAAATGAATAGCCTTGGGTTCAATTCCTCAGTAAGGTGAACACAAACAGAAAGCAACCTAGTTTGTTGAGAGCTTCTGCTGGGCATGGAGGCACATGCCTGGAACTCTCATGCTTTGAGGACTGAGACAGGAAGGATGTAAGCACAGGGCCAGCTTAGGCTACACAGTCACACCCTATTTCACACAGAGCTGTAGGTACAGTCAATAGTAGAGCTGTACCTCCACCCTCACACCTCAAGAACACATGACCACGTATTTTGAATTCCGTGTGTGTGTGTGTGTGTGTGTGTGTGTGTGTGTGTGTGTGTGTGTAAGTGTGTAAGTGTGTTTGGAGATAGGGTCTACTCTATGTAGTCCCTACTATCCCACAACTCACTCTGTAGACCAGGTTGGCCTTGAACTCATGGACATCTGCCTGGCTCTGCCTCCAGAGTGCTGGTATTGAAGGTGTGTGACACTACATTGGCCCTTGAGTTACTTCTATAAGTGAAAGCCCAACAGTCTTTCCCTATTATTTCCAGTTGCTTACCTTCAATCACTATAAGTGAGAATGCCTCAAGAGTTTCTATTGTAGAATGAAGAGGTACAGAGCACACAAACTTTAGTGTAGCCACAGAGTTGCTGGGGGCTTTAGTGTAGCCTTTGGAAGTCTCACTGACATCTGTGTACACACACAGAGGCAGGGGGATGCCAGATGTCCCACTGCATCATTCTCTTTGTGACTTTGAGATGAGGTCTCTTGTTGAGCTTGGAGCTAGGCTGGCAGCCAGCAAGCCCCAGAGATTCTCCTATTTCTGCTTCCCCATGGTGTAGGGATTGTAGCTCACGTGTTGCTGAGATCCATTGGCATCTTATGTAGGTGCTGGGATCTACACACCCATGATCTGTACAATCTCTTTGATCCACCCAGCCACCAATCAGTCCAGTTCCTGACCTTCATTTTTATTGTTCACCTTTTACAAATATCTCAGTTTGATCATGTGGTTTCCAGAGTCTGAATTTCAGGTCTTGTTTGTTTGTTGTGTGCACTTGTATGAGTGTGCAGCAGGAGTGCATGCATCCATTTGTGGAGGTCAGAAGTCAATAAGTATCTGGTGTGGCTCCTCAAAATCTGTCCACTCTTTTATTTTTCAGACAGGGCTTCTCACTGGCCCAGAACTCACTGAATAGCCTAAGTTGGTTGGCCAGTGAGCTCCAGGGATCCACCAGCCTCTGCCTTCTCAGTGCTGGGGTTACAAGCCTATGCCTCCAATTGGTATTTCTCTAGGTGTAGGCTCTGGGGATCAAATTCAGGTCCTCAGGTTTGCAAAGCAAGCACTTTCTCACCTGAACAACCTCTCCTCAGCCTGCAGAGCCTGCAGAACCTGCTCTAATTTGCTGG
The DNA here is from genome assembly GCA_030556225.1 of Cricetiscus sungorus. Classification (NCBI taxonomy): domain Eukaryota; kingdom Metazoa; phylum Chordata; class Mammalia; order Rodentia; family Cricetidae; genus Cricetiscus; species Cricetiscus sungorus. The sequence goes on from JANBXA010000734.1 coordinate 30,941,613, forward strand.
CAGACTGCCAACTTTTCAGTAGTCCAAGTGCAGCTTTTTCTTTATTTGAACATTTCTGCCTAAAACCCTTAAGGGAATCTCTGTACAGTTCCCATTCAAGTGGGAAAAAAAGGTCAGTAGATAAATGTGGGCTTCTTAAATACCATCTTCATATATCTGGTGGTGAAATGATTGGGTAGTTCAGAAGGTAGATACTCTCATTGTAATAAGAAATGGTAGTGATTAATACACATTTGTGTGTGGGTGTCATTGGTGTGTGTGGTGTGTGTGTTATGTGTGCTTGTGTGTGTATGTGTGCTGTAATTTTTCCATTATGTAGAAGAATCCTTGAACTAACAAACACCTTACAAATGTCACATCAGGGTGCAGGGGCATGACCTATAGGGTGAGGCATTTTCTGCTCCTTCACAAGCCACCTCTCACATTTTCCATTCTTCGGTGTGCTTTTCATTTCTTCACTGTCAGTTCTTGACTCTTGCCCAGGTGCTTTCAGGAGCCCAGTAGTTCAATGAAGGGAGCGCAGGTTGTCTGGAGGCTGTCAGAAAGTAAAGTTATACCTAATATATGAAAGAGAAACTGGGGCGAGGGCAAGGTGGCTCAGTGGGCAAAGGCTGCCAAGCCTGAGTTCCTGAGTTCAAGTCCCAGGACACACATAGTAGAAGGAGAATAACGATTTACACATTTTGTCTTCTGACCGCCTTATATATGAAAGTGCCCATATACATTTGCAACACACACACACACACACACACACACACACACACACACACACACACAAATAAAAGTCTAATTTTTTTTTCAGAAAAACAGAATAAATCAGGGCTTGCTTGTTTGATTATACTGACATCTCATCATTTTACAGAGTATTAAATGAGATGTGAATAGCTCTTTTTAGAACATGCTTTTATGTGGTTGGATTTTCGCTCATTTCTGACCCAGGGCTGTACAAGAGGAAGAGGATCCCCTAAGAACCCAAATAGGAATACATTTTCACACACACACACACACACACACACACACACACACACACACACACACAAAACCCAAACTTTCCAAAGGAAATGAAGCAGAAAATTTCCATGCTGTATGAAGAGATCAATTCTAGCAATTTGTGGTGTGAGACTTCAGAGAATGTTACAGTAATGAAATATAATCTGTAGCATGCTAGAAACCCTGTGTGTGAGCACACCTGTATATGCATATGTTAATCTCCAAGCTTGAATTTACAACTGCCAACAAATGCCATGTGAGCTGAGTTTATACTCATGCTACCAGCAATGGCTATTGTTTACTCAGCATTTGCCTTGGGCTAAGAACTTTACAACCAGCATTTTTTTTAACCATCACTGTCATCTATAAAGTTGATATAATTTTTAAAATTATAATTTCATAGCAAAGTAATCAAGACCAAAATAGCTGAACTACCAAAGGTTCAGATAGAGCTGGGATTTAAACCAAAGCCTCTGTGGCTTTAAATCCATGCTTTTGACATTTCCCTGGGTGCTACTGTCCTGTGGACCTATTTCTATTTCTCTCCACTCCCTCTGTTAGCCAGTCCCAAGCCATCCTGCTTTTGGTATTGCAACAATTTCTAATACACCTTCTCCACCCGTATGGTGAAAATTGGGCTCTCTAGGCGACTGTGTGACTTCACATCATTGCAGATGTGATGTGTTGATGCTCCACATCCAGACAGCTATCGTGGTGTGGCCAGGTTGGTCCTCGCTTGCACACAACTGGAGATCTTTTATTTCTGACTGGCCAGGCCACACTGGCTGTCACTAACCTGCCACCTGCCACCCTGCAGACTTCTTTCATTAAGTCTTAAAGAGCTAAGAAATCAGTAAAATTACCAGTAAATAAGTAGAGGGCAGAAGGACATTTTTATTGTTATTTTAAATGTTTTATTGAGTTCACACAAACAGAGCAATATTTTATTTATGAATTTAATATAAATGCCATGAATTATATAAAAAATACACAAAACCTACGCAGAGAATATAAGAGTATTCAAGTCCCACATGGTTTAATTTTACCAATATTCCACAGGAATTTTTTTTATGATTGTTTTCAGTTTAGCGTGGACAAAAAAGGCTGTTGCCTGCCCTTTCCTACTCTACAGTAGGCACTGAATATATGAGTGAACAGGACACAAGGCTGCCCGCCCCCTCCTTTCTCAAACTGTGTGTGACATAGCCTTTCTTAATGTGTGTGGGAAGTCTATGTATCATTCTATATTTTAATAAATTACCTGCTCAAAGTCAAACAAAGGACTCAAGTACCTTCTTAAAAACATTGTACTGATGATGACAATGGGGTGAGGTGGGGGCTTGCGTGCCATAGCAGGAATGTTGAGGTCGGAGGACGGCTTTGTAGAGTCCGTTCTCTCCTTCCACCTTTACATGAGTCCCAGAGGTCATCAGGCCTGTGAAGTTAGCACCCTTTATCTGCCGAGCCATTTCACTGGACCATCGAGTACCTTTAATGTTCTGAACAGAGACTATAAGCATGAATCCCGAGGGCCTACAGGTTGTACACTGAGTGTGGCACTGGCGTCTGACAGGCACATGGTCTCAGAATCCTTCTCGAGCCAGTACTCACAGGCGTGTGGGAGCTCATCCCTCTCTAAAGATTGTCACTAAATGTGTGACATGTCACCCACTTAGAATGGGTGCTGTTGAGGCTTTGGGCCCAGTCAGCATGACTCCACTGATGTTGCCTGGACAATGTACTAGCTGGTGTTATAGCGGGCTTGCACTAGGCCTGCCACTGAGCCAAGTGCCTTCCTTACATTGTCATTCCATACTCTGTGGGAGTACCACAGAGGTGTCTCATTGATTAAGAGCACTGTGCTGCTCTTCCAGAGGATCTGGGTTTAATTCCCAGGACCCATAGCAGACAGCTCACAATTTCCTGTGACTCCAGCTTCAGGGGAGCCAACGGCCACCTGCACTCATGTGTGTGCATGCCCCCACACACAAATTAAAATAATACAAATAAATATTTAAGAAAAAAAGAAAAACAATTATGGGTGGTGTTAGAGAAATAGCTCAACAATTAAGAGCATTTGGTGCTCTCACAGAACCCAGATTCAGTTCCCAGCACCCATGTCAGACAACTGACAACTGCCTGTAACTCCAACCTCTCCTGGCCTCCATGGACACAGCACTCACGTGCATCATAATTCACACAGACACAGACAGACACACAGAGGAGTCTTTAAGGTGCTAGGGAGATGGCTCAGTGATTAAGAGCACCTGCTGCTCTTCCAGAGGACTCAGGTTCGATTCTCAGCACCCTCACAGTAGCTCACAACCATCTGCAATGTTAGGTCCAGGAGATCTGACACCCTCTTCTGACTTCAGCAGCATCATGAACACATTGGTGCACAAACATACATGTGAGCAAAATACCCACACTCATAAATAATAATAAAAATAATTTTAATGCCCAATAGGAGATTTTTGTAACCCACCTTGCTACTTTCTGGGGAGACTCCAGCCCAAATTGTGGCAACACATAGCCTACATCTGGCTCCCTACATCTGGAGAAATGGCTCCCAGAATCAGGGTAGAGAACCCCCTGGGCCATAAAAAATGAGCTCCTAAGCTTTCTGCTTCTGTCCCTGCAGTTCTGGGAGCTTAAGTGTTTGTGAATGCTATTAGAGTGTGTAAGAATGTGTGTGTGTGTGTGTGTGTGTGTGTGTGTGTGAGTATGGGAATGTGTAAGAGTGTTGTGAGGGTATGAGAGCATTGTGTGTATGAATGTGAGTATGAGAATGTGTATGTGTGAGGGTGTGTGTGAGAAAGTGTGTGTGAGTGTATGTATGAATGAATGTATGTATGAATTAGAGTGTGAGTGTGCATGTGTGTGAGAAAGTGTGTGTGTGTGTGTGTGTGTGTGTGTGTGTGTGTGTGTGTGTGTGTGTGTGTGCTTGATTTTGGTGTCTTTGTTTTACAAACAAATGCTAACACAACCTCATTTCCAACAGAAAACTTAATTTACCAAGGTAGGTAGACTAACCTGTTCATGGATATACTAAACAGTGCATGGTTCAGCAGGCTTAGATACATATGTCAATTTTTGCCCTTAGAAGTGTTCTGTTGTATCTGGGTACTATGACAGGATTTCTCTTAGTTCTCAAGACCCAAGACTAAAAGGGTCAGATGTGAAGTGATGGTATTCCACATGACAGAACTGTTCAGGGTTTCCTTAATTCCCAGACAGCTTCAGGGAGGCGGGAAGGGGGGCGGGGGTGGGGAGTTGGGGTGTGGGGTGTGGAGGGAGTTAGTTGTAATGATAAAAATTAATCACGGTCCTTGACTAGATCTTTTGGCCTGGGACAAAGGGCTTTGCCATGCTGAAAAAGAGGACAGTGTAAACTGCCGGCTTGGTGTTAATGTCTTTTCTACATTAAATATGGAAGGAATGAGAATAGCTCTTCCCACTCTCTATAACCATGTGTAATATTTGCTACACAGAAGATGAGCAAAACAACCAAGCTTGTGTCTTTGCCATTGAAACTGAATAAGAGAGGGGAGCAGGTTAATGCAGATTTTTTCCAGTTATAAAACATAACATGTTTATAGGGAATAACTGGAAATCTCAGAAAAGCACAATGAAGAAATATTGCTTACAATCTTGACAAAGGACAACTGTTGTCAACCATTTTGTCTAAGCCCTTCCATGATTACCCTCACTATAATGACATTCACATAGCATTATGCTGTACCTGTTTGGAGCTCTGCTTTCTTTTATTATATTTTAAATTTGTTTTACCCCTGTGTGTGTGAGAGCCTAAAGCTGATGTCGGGAATCATTGTCCATCACCCTTCTTCTTCATTGACTGAGGCAGAGTTTTCTCAACCAGACTCAGACCTGGGAGTGTGGCGAGTCTCCCATCTTTCTCTGGGGATTGCCTGACTCTGCCTGCAGAAGCTGGAGGTGCAGGCAGGACACCATGCTATGTGACTTTCTATGAGTTGAGTTCTAGGGTGAAATTGATGTCACCAGGTGTGACATCTTCAAGCCATCACTGGCTGTTGTTGACAGTTCAATGTCTCCAATAGGTGAACATCTTGTGATTTTTGTTTTGTTTTGTTTTGATTTTTGAGGTAGGATCTTTCTAGGCAGGCTAGGCTACCTGTTGTTGCTTTACTTTTTTATTCTTTGGGGAGCCCGCCACCCAGCTCCCAAATAAATCTCACACAGACACTTAATTCTTTCTCATGAATGCCGAACTTAGTTTGGCTTGTTTCTAGCCAACTTTCCTTAACTTAAATTATCCCATCTACCTTTTGCCTCCGGGCTTTTACTTTTCTCTATATCTGTATATCTTTTCTTTCCTTCTTATTCTATGTTTGACTGTGTGGCTGACCCTTCTTTTCTCACTTCTTCATCTTCTCTTTCCAGATTTCTCCTCCTATTTATTCTCTCTGCCTACCAGCCCTGCCCATCCTTTCTCCTGCCTGGCTATTGGCCATTCAACGTTTCATTAAATGAGCAGGTGTTTTAGACAGGCAAAGTAACACAGCTTCACAGAGTTAAACAAATGCAACATAGTAGAATGCACCACATCTTTGCATCATTAAACAAATGTTTTAAAGCATTTAAAGTTTCCAATCACTGGAATAAAAGGCAAACATCACTGTACCAACTTTACCACTCATTTATGGCTTCATCTGTAATTACCTACTGAGAGCTTTTATCATCTGTAATTAGCTTCTGAGAGCTTTTAGACAGGGCACAACTTTAATCCCAGCACTGGGAAGGAACAGGAATGCCTGATCTACAGAGATAGTTCCAGTCCCTGTCTCGAAAAACCAAAAGTAAACAGATGGATGGATGGATGGATGGATAGATAAATAGATAGACAGATGACAGATGGATAGATAGATAAGTATTTTTTCATTGCCCAGACATAACAATTACATATTTACATGACATTCAAATATATGTATGCAATATGAATGATGGATCAGGATAAGTGGTAGAGCTGCCATCCTAGATAGAGATCATATCTTTGTGTTAGAAATAATCGAAGACCTTCTCTTTCAGCTACTTTGCAACATTCAGTTAATTCCTGCCAATCATTACTTGCTACTGTGCTATGGAATATTAGAAGATGTTCTCCCACTTGCAGATGGACACCTTGGTTGGCTGAAGTATATATGCATATCTTAACTTTTGCAGATAGTTAACACTACAGTGCAAGTGTGTCTTCCTCATACTGACTGCAGGCCACTTGACTGTAAAGCCAGGAGTAGGCACTGCAACCATGCGACTGTTCTATTTCTAGCTTCCTGGGAAACGTCCTTGCATTCTCTGTAGTGTCCTTGCATTCTCTGTAGTGGGTGTACTTGTTTGCAATGCTGTAGTTCCCTTTTCTCTACATCTTTTCCATATTTATTTGTTATGTGGAAATGCTTTATATATCCCGAATACTAAGTTCTTAGGGTTACACCCACTGCAGATGCCATGCCCAGTCTCTTGCTTGCTTCCTTTCTTTGTGGTGTGACAATTGTGCATAGAGTTTTCTGCAGGTGCTTAGATGTTTCCTCTATACACTCACGAGTGATTTTCTTTTTCATTTACACCAAAGTGTAAGCATTTTCCAGAATAATGGCTAACAGCACTGTGTATTGCACAGAATCATTTTGTATGTGCATCCCTCTTTGAACATCTATACTGGGCCATTTCTAAGGCGGTGCTATCATTCTTGCTTGCCTGAACCCCTATTATAGTTGTTCCTTCTTCAGCATCTTGGTGCTTGAAGTTTTGAATTCCTGTACCAAAGGAAAGAATTAGCCCTTGCCAAATAGACTTTCAAAAGGTCACATGGAGTGGACCTGCCATAGGAGTTCCTGGGGCTTATTTTTTCACTCACACCTCATCTCAACATCAGTTGTCACAGATTGTGTCACTCTAGGCACTCAGGATCATGCTCTGGTTTGAAACTTCCTTATAGAAGAGATCAGTGTCCTATCTATTCACACTTCCTTGGCCATAGCAAATTTTGTGGTCCTAACGTCATATGAGTCACAGGATGCCATCTGCCAGGTGCTCAGGTGAAAGAAAAATCACAATTGTGAAGGTCTGAACTCCCAGAAAGTGGCAAAGGGAGTCTCAGTCCACCATAGCTTTCCTATATATAATTTTTAAGGTGAAGAAAGAGGGCCTGGATATAGCTCGGTGGGAGAGCACTTGGCTAGCATACCCAGAGTTCAGGGTTTGGGGGGTGGGAGTCAGTCTCCAGTGTCTAAAAAGGAAAGAGGAAGAGGAGCAGGGAGTCGTAATGAGAAAGCTTGTTTTTGGGATCTGCCCCTTTAACTTTTTTTCTTTGTTGGTGTATACATATATTTATGTTTGTGTATGCTTGCATGCACATGTATGTAAAGGTCAGAGATTGATAGCATGTGTCTCCTCAATTGATGTCTACCTTACTTATGAGGCATGTTCTTTCATTGAACCTTCAGCCCTCTAGCTAGGATAGACCAGCTGGACAGCTCTGCTGTCTTCACCTCCTCAGAGTCACCACACCTGCCTGGCTTTTTATGTAGATTCAGGGGCTCAAGTTCAGGTCCTTGAGTTTGCAAGGCAAGCATTTTACTCGCAGAGCCATTTCCCAACCTCCCTTTCTTAACTTTCACTCTGAAAGAATTATACACAGGTTAAAAAAATAACACATGCCAGTCCCAGCCCAGCCTGGTCTACAAAGTGAGTTCCAGATCAGCTAAGGCTATTATACAGAGAAAACTGTCTCAAGAAAACCTCAAGTCCAACGTGGGTTTCCCTCATCTTCCTCCAGTGATGGTGTCTTGTGTAATTGCAGTACAGTATGATGTTACAGCAGGTTCTTCCCTGCCAGCCTCCGGGTCCCGCAGCCATGGTCCCGCCGCCACGTGAGCCCCAAATAACACTCAGAGACTCTGTATTTGATACAATCCTGTTGGCCACTTACCATTATTGTTTATGGGCTAGCTCTGTCTTAATTATTAACCCAAGTATTTCCACGTGGTCGTCTTATCGGGAGCCGCGGCGGGCGTCTTCCTTCCTCCCAGGGCTACATCTCTGACTCCTCCCCACTACTTCCTCTTTCCTCCTCTTGGTCTCCTAGCCCCGCCTATCTTGTTTCCTATTGACCACGGTGCTTTATTAACCAGTATGAGAAACATATATACAGGATAACATCTCCCATCAGTATGATGCTAGAAAATACACATTGCTGTAACAATGGAAACTGACTACAGATCTCTTCCAGTTTCATACTTCTTTGTGTGTGTTTCTGCACAATTAAATTTATTTTATTTTGTTTATTTATGTGCATGCACGTGTGTATGTGTGTGTAGGCCAGAGTATTACTGTGTGTGTGTGTGTGTGTGTGTGTGTGTGTGTGTGTGTGTGTGTGTATAAGCTAGAGTATTCCTGTGTGTATGTGCACATGAAAATATGAGTGTGCCTGCACGGGTGTATTCATACATGTAGGTGTGGGTTTATAGAGGCTAAAAGAGGGTGTTGGAGTAGAAGCTACAGACATTTGTAGGAGGCTTGGCTTCCCACATGGTACTGAGATCTAAACTACTGTCCTGACGATTGCTCAGTGAGCACTCTCAACTGATGAGCTATCTTCTGAGCCCATCTATGCACTTTTGTTACTGTTGGGCAAGTAACAAGTGCATTGTTTTCATTCTATGGAATTTTAATCTCTTCACAGATTCTTGTAACTATTCACTTAATTAACTTTTCCCTCCCCACAAGAGAGCCTGTAAGCCTCTTCATGTTTGCTCCACTCCTGCACTTTAGCGTACATTAATCTGGCACCTGTCTCTGTAGTTTTGTTATAGTATGTTTCGGAAATGGAATTGTGCAATGTCTACTCCCTTAAGAGTGATTGTCTTATGCATCAATACTTTATTCTTTATCATTTCTACGGTAGTCCAAGGTGTGGGTGTACAACTCTTTGACTCACTCACATGTCAAAGACATGGGTTGTCTTGGGTTTGGGTTATCATAACTAAAAACACAATGAGTATGGGTTTATATGTCTTACTTCTGTGGGTCATGATGGCTGTTGTTGGGTTATATGGTAAATGCATGTTTGGTTTTATAAGAACCAGGCAATCATTTCCAGAGAATGTAATATTGCATTCCCAGAAAGATAAGTTTCTTTGGGTCTTTCTAAGAATTTAGTATTATTATTACATTTCAAAATATTTTAGAGGGCTGGGAGATGGTTCAGTGGTCAAAGGCCCTTGTTGTGCAAGGGTGAGAACTGAGTTTAGGTCCCAGCACCCATGTAAAAGCCAAGTAGTCATGCATGGCAGACCTCTTGTAATCTCAGTCCTCAGGAGATGACCATAGAGGGTCCCAGGCACACAATCTGACCCACGTGACTAGCCATGAGCACCTGGTTAAGCAAGAGAGCCTGCTTCCTATACAGGGAGGAACTTGATCAAGGAAGACACTCTGTGTCAACTCTAGCCTTCACACACATGTGTACACATGTTCATATGCACCTGAAAACACAGGTGTGTCCATATGCATGTGTGCACCCATGCACACACAACAGCATAAAAAGAAAAAGTTTAGTTGTTTAGTAGGTATACTTTAATATCTTATAATACTTTTAATTAATTTCCCTAATGGCTAATGATGTTGAACACTTGTTAATGTGTTTATGTGCCTGCTGTGTCTCCTCTCTAATAAAATGTCCTTTCCCACTTACTAATTGGTTTTTGTTCTCATATTATTGAGTTTTGAGAGTTCTCTATCTATTGCAGACACAGGATGCTAGCCAGATATATCGTTTACAAACATTTTCTCTCCACCTGCCCTTTGTTTTTTTATCCTTTTGCAAAAGTCTCCTTTCTCTCTCTCTCTCTCTCTCTCTCTCTCTCTCTCTCTCTCTCTCTCTCTCTCTCTCTCTCTCTCTGTGTGTGTGTGTGTGTGTGTGTGTGTGTGTGTGTGTGTGTGTGTGTGTATGCTTACCTGTGCAGGTCAGAGGTCAATGTTGGGTGTATTTCTCATACTTTGTTCTCTACCTTATTCTTGTGACAAGGTCTCTCACTGAACTTAGCGCTTACTATTTAAGCCAGATGAGCTGGCTAGCAATCCTTCAGCATTCCCCTATCTGTCCCATTCCCCCAGTGATAGGGTTACACAGACACCATCAATTATGCCTGTGCTGGCTGCTCTTAAGTCGGCTTGACACAAACTGGAGTTATATGAAAGGAGGGAACATTAATTGAAAAAATACCTCCATATGATCCAGCCATAAGGAATTTTCTTAGTGCTGGGGAAGTGTGAGCTGAATAGACCTTTTCCTCTCCAATTTGCTTTCTGGTCATGGTGTTTCACCACAGCAATAGAAACCCAAAGACAATGACCAATGTTTTTATGTGGGTGCTTGGGAGCCAAACTTCAGGTTCTCGTGCCTGTGTAGCACATTTTGCCCACTGAACCATCTCCTCAGTCTCAGTTTATCAACCTTTTAATCGATTCCATATCACTCCTCATTGTTAAATGAAGTAAGGGCAGAAATTCAAACAGGGAAGGAACCTGGAGGCAGAAGCTGATACAAAGGCCATGAAGGGGTGTTAGTTACTGGCTTGCTCAGTTTGTTTTCTTATAGAACCCAGGACCACCAGCCCAGGGATAGGACCACACCTCTGTCAATCACTAATTAAGAAAATTCGATATAGCTGGATCTTTTTTCCCCCCCTTTGGGTTTTTGAGACAGGGTTTCTCTGTATTGTTTTGATATCACCTGTCCTGGAACTAGATCTGCAGACCAGGCTGGCCTTGAACTCACAGAGATCCACCTGCTCTGTCTCCCAAGTGCTGGAACTAAAGGCATGCACCACCAACGCCTGGCAACAGCTGGATCTTATGGAGACATTTTCTCTATTGAAGTTCGCTTCTTTCAGATAACTCTAGCTTGTATCAAGTTGACATAAAACTAGCCAGCATCTCAAAAAAAAAAAAAGTAAGCAGATAAAAGCCTGTAACCCAGCTATCAGGATCTAGAATCATATCAGTACATATAAATTTAGTGGGTTTGTGCGCATTTCATATAATGTATGCCATGTTTCATTTCCAGAAAAATTAATAATAAAGGATCATTTGATAGTTATATCTTCTTGCAAACACATTTGCATCTCAGTCTTCTTTAATGTTTTGTAAATAAGTTGAATTCATTGCTGTCTATTTCTATACTGGAACATACAGAGCAAAATGTAAAGTGACCCACCTTCTGTCGAACATTTGTGATAGTACTTCTATCAAGAATTGATTGGAAGAGAAAGCAGGACTGGAGGCAGAGGGATGGATTCAATGACTTCTTGAGGTCTTTGGCAATGGATGATGTCTAGGACTATAATTATGACTATGTTTATTAACATTTCTACCGAACCATTTTAGTTGATTAGCACAATGCAATTACAAATAAAAATATGCAGCCACAAGTTCTGGGAAGTCTTTACATTGCTAGGAAAGTCTAGATATGATATCATTTCTGATTTTAAATGATTTAATTAAAATAAACAAGCATACAATAGTCTCAGCATAGTTTCTAATATGATGAAGAACTACATCTAATTGCTGAAAGTGGAGGCAATGAGAGTCAGTAATCTCAAGTTCATTGCTAATTACTCCTTGGGCCCTTCTTTGTCCACCAAACAAAAAAGATACTCTCTTTAGGTGAAGAAGCTGGAAAGGAGGGAGGTATCACTAGGTAGTAGACAGTGTGCTTAGTGACCTCCCTGCCCACTACCACCAAGACAAATATAAATAAATAAATAAAAATGAGAAAGAAAGATGGAGTTGTTATTTATCTGGAAGGATGCTTGCCTGACAGTATACACAAGGCCCTGGGTTAGATCTGGGTGCGGTGGGGCACACTCTCAATCCCAACTCTGGGGAGTGCAAGTAAGAGGAAGGGAGTTCAAGGCTGTCCCCTTTACTGTGCCTCACAGCTTAATCTTGCAGCCACAGACCCCAGCAGCTTCAGGTGAAAGCCAGGAGCACAGCAACATGGAAGAGCACAAAGTAAGGACCTACACAGTCTCCGAAATGCTCCTTGAGAGATCAATTGTTATAATAAATTTTGATGGGAATGTTCCTGGGGGACCTTGTCAGATGCTCTGGCAAACAAGGGTGGTGGAGGGACAAACATGCCAGGCAGACAGAGCTTAGTGAGAAGTTTTATTAGAAAGGGGACAGAGGAGGAAGGAAAGAGAAAAGAGGTAAAGAGACAGAGACACAGAGACAGAGAGGACAGAAGAGGGAAACAGGAAAAGTCCTCTCTGCCCCAGGGGAACAGCAGGAAAGAGAGCAAGCAAAGAATGAGCAGGCAAAGAGTGAGCATGGAAAGAGACCATAAGAGGGCAGAGGTCTTTCTTTTAAAGGGGTCCTTTGCACCTGGGCTGCCCAGGGTACTGCCTGAGTGCATTCTGCCAGGTGACAGGGGCAGGCCAGCATAATGCCTGAATCCTTACACCAAGGCTCCTGAGTGAGGTGTGATACTTGTTGAAATACAAATGCCTTTATCATTCTCAGCTACAAATTTACACAGCATTTCTTTGGAGTACTGATTATTTTTTGTGTGGGGAGTTGGCTTTTTGAGACAGGGTTTCTCTCCAGAGGCCTGTCTTCCCTGGTGTCTTGGAACTATGTAGACCAGGCTGACTATGAACTCTCAGAGTTTTGCCTGCCTCTTCCTCCCAAATGCTGAGATTAGAGGTGTGTGCCACTACCCCTGGTCTAGAGTACTGACCAGGTCTAGAGTATTCATAATCTGAATACCCCTGGAAGTTCCTAATATTCGGTGGGGAGGAGTATCAATGAATCTGTAACTGTTTCAATCATCATCATTATCATCATCATAATTCATTTTTACCTTGCTGCCTCTCTCTTGAGTATAGAGTGAAATTTTCTTAAATTTACTTGTGATACTTTAGACACAGATCTAAGAATATCGTTGTCTCCTTATTAGACCAAATACTAAAAAACTGACAAAACAATGCCATTATTTTAATACACTTTTAAAAATATTATTTCATCTAAGTATGTTAATTATGTTGATATTTAGTGGATTTCATTGTTGTTTTTAAATAAAGTGCTACGCGAATATTGTAAGCTTTTTTCTTTCTTTTTTTTTTTTTTTTTGGTTTTTATTTCTAATATAGAAAGCCTCAGAGGACATAGCCCTTACTGCTCTTTGGGAGCCTCAAAGATGGAGAGGAATTGGGTACCACAAATTGCAGAGACTAACAGAGTGGACTGGTGTTGAATGCTCTCGTCAATTTTAAACAGCCATTATTTTTAACAGAGGAGCTGTGACTTCCTGCTAGACACCATTGAGATCCAGCCTACTAAAATTCTTCCAAAAAAAAAAAAAAAAAAAGGCATAGGGACAGAAATTGTCATTAGACCCTTACCTGAGATTCCAGGAACTACAGCTGTCTGTAATTCTGCCCCAGCCATAGGTTGCCTTGGGAGGAGCTAGAAGATATGATGGGGGAAGTTAACTGAAGGGAGGAAGGGCTCACATTGCACTCAGGTAAGTACCGCCCCTCCCCCACTCAGGTTCCTGTAAGCATGCTCAATCAAACCATTGGTTTGCCAAGGCATGGCGGTGCATGCCTTGAATCCCAGCACTCCTGAGGCATTGATCTTTGTGAGGTCGAGACCAGCCAGGACTACAGAACAAGTTTCAGGACAGATTCCAACGCTACAAAGAAACCCTGTTTCGAAAAACAAACAAACAAAAATAAATCATTGGTTCACCAAGTTAGACTTTTGGTCTGTTGTTCTTGCCTTATCTGGGTTTTAACACAACAAAGGAAACCTTAGGAAATGTTGGGTTCCCTCGCCTCATTTATAGGTTGAAAATTGGTGCCCAATTAAGTAAGAGAGTTTACCCGGTATCCTGTACTATAAAGTACCACGAAAAGGTAATGGCTGAATATATAACACTGATTCATTTTGCTGTCAAATATGGAATGTGAGCTGAGCTTGCTCTGCTCTGTGTGCTGTCTGCGTCTTCAGCTAGGGCAACTGCAGTGTTTGAGAGATGGACAAACTGGGCGTGGCAGGATGCCTTCTCTCTCTCCTTCTCCCATCAGGCCCCCCCTCACAGCTCCCAGGGCTTCTTCACACAGCCAGTGAGCCTCTGTAGAAATAACCAAGACTTCTTATGACCTTGATTTAGAAGTCCCATTGTTCCTGCCTGTCAAGGAAGTCCCTGAGATCAACCCAATTTCAGGAGGACGAAAGTTGGTCCCCTCTCAACAGGAGGAACATCAGAGTTTGCAGTCATTTTATCTACCTTGGACACTAGGATTGGCATTAAAAGACATGATCCTGCAGTTTAGCTCTCCTGGGTCTTAGTGTGCATACACAACAACTTTGACAGTGAACACATGAGGGGGATGAGAAGAAGGGATGAAAGCACGGGGCTGCCCTTCTAGGATTGAAAACATCTCAGTGGCCATTAGCACCCACAAAGGGCATGCCCAGTTTAGAGCCTGAAAAGGAGGCCACCGAGGAAGCTACTGAGGAATGGCCTCTTGGACACAGGGGAGAACTTAGGCTTTTTATTGTTTAGGATACTCAGCTCTTTTCAGCAGCCTTACTGGTTAGTTGCCTGTGATAGAGATGACAGGCTTAACCGAGATGGCCTGCTTCCCTTTGGGAAGCTCTAGAACAGCGGTTCTCAATCTATGGTTGAGACCCCCTGAAGTTGGCTGACTCTTTCACGGAAGTTGAGTATCAGATATCCTGCTTTTCAGTTATTTACATTAAGATCCTTAACAGTAGCAAAATTAGTTATGAAGCAGCAATGAAGTAATTTTATGATTGGGGGCCATGACAACACGAGGAACTGTATTAAAGGGTCGAAGCATTAGGAAGATTGAGAACTGCTAACCTAGAGAGTTCTGCCATGGAATAGAAGTCTGTTTCCCAATAACCTCTGGGGGTGGCTTCCTGGTTGCATTCTTTTGTTGCTTTTAGGTGATGCTGGGGAAGATTTGCTGTTGTCTTTTGCATGAGACTCTAAGACTGTTCCGATTCCAGGTTCGTGATTCATTAAATTGCCCCTATTTATCAGGTCTCATGTATCCCAGCTTGTCAGCTCATTTCAAAGTATTTGCTGCAGTTGGTCTGCACAGCCCACTTTTGGCCTGTGTTCTCATGTACACACACTGTCTTAGTCAGGGTTTCTATTGCTATGAAGACACACCATGACCACAGCAACTCTTATAAAGGAAAACCCTTAACTGAGGTGGCAGCTTACAGTTTCAGAGGTTCAGTCCATTATCATCACCGTAGAGCATGGTAGTATGTAGGCAGACATGGTGCTGGAGAGGCAGCTGAGAGTTCTACATCTTGTAGGCAACAGGAAGTTGTCTGAGACACTGAGTGTGGCTTGAGCACATATGAGACCTCAAAGCCCATCTCCACAGTGATGCACTTTTTTCAATAAGGCCACACCTACTCCAACAAAGACACATCTCCCAATAGTGCCACTCCCTTTGGGGGCCATTTTCTTTCAAATCAACACACATACACATTTATGCACACTAACATTCTATGCACACTGATATTATCCATATACATTAATAGTGTACCATGAAGGGCATGGAGATTTAGCTCAATGGAGGAGCACCTGGCTGGCAAGAGTGAGATCTGGGGTTCCATCTCCAGCACCAAAACACACAAAAGTGTAGATAAAAATACAACATGCAGATGGACACTCCTAGATCTTCTCCAAGGACTCTGTTACCCACACTTTGCTTGGGGATTCTGCATGTCTGTAAGTGCTTAGTTTTTAACTCAGCTCTGAAAATTTACTTTCAACTCTAGAAATTTTATCTGGAGCTTGACTGCCAACCAGCGTAGCCAACCTGTGAGCTCTAGGTTCACTGAGAGAGTCCGTCACAAAACACTAGGTGAAGAGCAACTGAGATTTCTGGGGTGGATTCATAAATTGAACCTGCCAATATCTACCCAAATGCAGACATAATTGCTAAAACTATTCAAAGCACAAGGTATCATGTAAGCAGCACATTCGTTAAATATTTGTCCTATACTTTTACTATATTGTTGAAAAGGTTCAGCCGGATAGAGGCCTCTGTCCCATTACTTGAGACCATCCCCTATGCTAACATTGATCTACTAAGCAGCATCTTTAGGGTTCATTCATTCACCTAAATGTTGTTAATTCGTCTAATGGTACTATTGTTTAGTCCATATTTCTCCATGTTGTCCACAGTGATATTGTGACAGGCCTGGACGAATGCTCTGTTGAAGTCCAGATACATTATGTCTGTGGCACTTGGATGCTTTCTGTATCCACTAACCCTGTCAAAGGAAATGAAGCAAATCAGACTCTTGAAGCATGCCATGCACTTCGATGCTCAGCTTTGCT
The DNA here is from genome assembly GCA_030556225.1 of Cricetiscus sungorus. Classification (NCBI taxonomy): domain Eukaryota; kingdom Metazoa; phylum Chordata; class Mammalia; order Rodentia; family Cricetidae; genus Cricetiscus; species Cricetiscus sungorus. Next base: position 30,958,042 of record JANBXA010000734.1, read on the forward strand.
TTTGTTCTTTGCTCTGCCCAGAGTCCCCTTGTGTCCCACCTTCCTGCCTATTTCTATTGCTTATTCCTCTTCAATGAAGCCTTGTTCCTTGAGTCAGGCATATTTCTTTGTGTATTATTTGTGCACCCTTAAACCTTGACCATAATGTAATATTGTCTCCCAGGCTATTTATGCCTATTGTCCTCACCCTCATTTAGAAGTAGACAACAATTATTTGATGACTGGTTCCACTGGACTTTGGGCCTACTGATGACCACTCCTTATCTAACAAATCGCGCATTCCAAAATCTAGTATAAGCACCCAAGGTGGTTTCCAAATGCTAATTCCTGATTTGAAAAAAAAAAAAAAAAAGAGCAGGGTTTCTGGGTGAAATGACTGGTGCCAGGTGTAGCGTAAGGTGGGAAAGATGAGCCTGAACCATTCTGTTGCTCCATCCAGAAAGGAAGCTAGGAAGCAGGGAAGAGAGTCCTACTAGTCAGAGCTAGGCTAACTTGAATGTTAACAATGCCACCGCAGTGTGTTGGGAACAGTTTCATTAGCAAAGGGCTTGATGTATAAGCATGGGGCCCAGCATAAAAATCTGGGCCAGTGTAGATCTTTTACATGAGTACTAGTTTCACAGAGAGACAGGCTGGATTGCCAGCTAGTCTTGCCAATTGACAAGCTTTACATTTGAGACTGTCTCAAAAATTAAACGGAGAGAAACTGATAGAGGTACCTGAGGCTGATGACCCCTGGCCTCCAAGTGCACTCACACACACACACTCACACTCACACACACACACTCACATGCACACTCACACACACTCACACTCACACACACTCACACACTCACACACACTCACACACACACACTCACACACACTCACTCACTCACACACACTCACTCACACACACAGGGAGAGAGAGAGAGAGAGAGAGAGAGAGAGAGAGAGAGAGAGAGAGAGAGAGAGAGGATGTTACTGCAATGAAAGAAATATACAAAATACATCTAGATCTGTGAGTGGATAATGCTGTAAGAGAAGAAAAACCCCACTTGTGAACTATGTAAGGTGCCTACAAAAAAAAAAAATCTCATTTTTTCTGTGAACTGGCAAACAAAGGCAAAGAATTTAGCATTTATCCTGCCTTCCACTTGTTAGGGACCTAAGGACTGATACATTTCTGTCCTTTCTTTTCTTTAAAATCGATCCTCACCAAGTGGCCCGGTTTGGCCTGAATTCAGGAGCATCTCACTCAGCTCCCTGGTGCAGGCAGTACAGGAATGCACCACTACACCCTGCATTGTGCCACCCCTCCCCACTACAGCATTCGAGCTAGAAAGTTAACAAGGAGTGCCGTAACTGAACCTTGCCATTTTGTGTCATCTAAATAACTGGAGTGATATAATCTAGGCCATATTAACTAATGACTTCTGAAGTCTTTAGGTTAAAAAGGGATTGGAAACATGAAAAGGAATGGTCCCAGCTGGAAATATTGAAGTGTCACAGAGCAAACCTAATATCATAGAAGACAATCAGCTTTCAAAGATGATGAAGGAGGAATAACACAGCACTCCCTCAAAGTATCCCAGTTAAAAACATGAACATGAAAACCAGGGAGCTGAGTTACAGGCCTTCAATCCCAACAATTGGGAGGCAGACCTCCGTGAGTTCAAGACCAGCATGGTCTACACAGTGAGTTCCAGGCCTACCAGGGCTACAAAACAAAACAAAGCAAACCCCAAAGCTAAACTCAACTTTAACATGTAACATAACTGATCAGGCCTCCAGAGCAAGCTACCAGGTTACAGGCAGTAACACAAGATCAGGGTAAGACGGCCCCATGGGAAAGTTCAGAGCACATGTTATGCGTTTTCTTCTCAAATTATTATAAGGACTAGGGAGGCACCTCAGTGGAAACATACTTGGTTAGCAGGTCTAAGGCTTGACCCATGGCGCTGCAAGATAACAATAGCACAGAGGTTATTATTTTAATTGTTATTATCATATAACCTGTAGAGAGAAAGAAGGACAGGAGGTGAAAAGAGCAATGCATCGTGCCCCAGCAGAACTTGGAATCTGAATCAAAAAGCACAACTTAGAAACAAAAACTGTAAGGATTCAGGCATTACGCTGGCCTGCCCCTGTCACCTGGCAGAATGCACTCAGGCAGTACTCTGGTCAGCCCAGGGTTCCATGAGTATGAGTCTGCAGGCAGGTGTAAAGGACCCCTTTAAAAGTCAGACCCCTGCCCACTTACACTCTCTTTTGCTCTCTCTCTCTCTCTCTCTCTCTCTCTCTCTCTCTCTCTCTCTCTCTCTCTCTCTCTCTCCTCCCTCCCTCCCTCCCTCCCTCCCTCCCCCCTCTCTCTCTCTCTCTCTCTCTCTCTCTTCTCTCTCCTTTCCCTCCCCCTCTCTTTCCCTCTCTCCCTCCCCCCCTCTCTTTCCCCATACACACACTCCCCTTTCTAAATAAATTCCTCATTTAAGCTCTATCTGCCTGACATGTTATCCCCCTCCCGCCTCGGGTCACCCTCACCTTCTACGGAACCTGCTATGGTCTCCTACGTGGTCCCTTACCTTGGGACTTGGGACCCTCACCCGGGACCACTCACCCCCACCCCTTCGACAGCTTTTATTCTTATACCTTTAATGAAAGAACAACAAAAACAAAATTCTTTTGAGAGCAAATCAGGGGAAGTGACATTGGATAATTGAGGCTATTAAGACATTGTTTATTATTGTTGTTATTGATTATTATTATGGGTGTGAGAGTGCCACTAAAATTTTGTATTTTTTTAAGAAAACCTTGCCTTTTAGAGAAAATATGAAACTGTCTAAGGAGGGGATTCTATGGTACCTTAGATTTCCCTCTTAGCGACCTAGTGGGGGCAGAATGGATGTGTGGAACAAGACTGATGATAGACAGACAGCTGCCGTTCCTGGGTGAGAGGTTGCTGATGCCTCCTTTATATTGTTCTTGACCCTTTGTATAAGCACGCGTTGCTCATAATCCTTACTCTTCACTTTCAAATTCTTTTTGGAATCGCTGTGGCCATCGCATTCAGCGCCCATTCTGGTTTCCTTTCTGAAAAAGACCTTTCCATCTCTGCTTTGGTCCTGTGTATGTGAGGGGTGTGTGTGTGTGTGTGTGTGTGTGTGTGTGTGGTGTGTATGGGTACATAAGTGAGTGTGTGTACGTGTAAGTGTTGAGTGTGTGAGTGTGAATGGGTAGTGTGTGAGTGTATCAGTGGGTGAGCATGTGTGAGTGCATGTGTGAGTGTGCATGGGTGGGTAGGAGTGTGTGTGTAGTATGTGTAAGCACATGAACCTGGAGGCCAGAGGACAACCTCAGGCATGGTTCCTCAGGAGCTGTCCATTTTGGTTTTTAAGGTGGGAGTTCTCAGTGGTCTGGAGCTTGCTGTGTAAGCTAGGCTGGCTGGCCAGAAAGCCCCACCTATATCCATCTCATCACTGTTGTTATCACAAACATGCCACTGTACCAAGCTGGTGACTTTTAAAAGCGGGTGCTGAGGATTGAACTTGGGTCCCTATGCTTGTGTGGTAAGCACTTTTTAGACTGCTCATTCCTCATTTCCTCCTGCTTTAGTCCCAATGGTCCTTCAGACTTACAGTCACTGAGGGTCCCCCTGGCATGTTTTTCCTGGACCACAGAGCTCTGGAAGAAGTCACAAAAGTGGTCAGGACCCTTCTAGGTCAGGTACAGCCCATCATCAACCCTGGTTCTTGTCACTGGCATTCACACTAATCCTTCCCTACTGAAGTTTATTCTCTTTGACAGAAAAGGCAGAATCAAAATAGGAGTTTTATTTGGTTTTCTTCATCATTTTTCAATGTTGAAAAAAATCAATCCTGGGTGGAATTTATCCCTTTTGTCATCTGGCTTCAAATCTAAAGAGGCCCCTTTGTCATCATTAGATTTTTAAGCCTTGTCATTTTAACCCTATTTTTATAGGTTACTGTTAAGATTTAGAATTACTTATTTCTGCCTTCATTCCTTTGCATGGGGTTGTTGGTTTCTTTGGTCAACTTTTTTAATTTTCTTAAGAATTCTTGCTCATTTACAACACCACAGTGGAGAGGATGGACCACACTTATGGATGATATCATGCTATGTTGATGAGTGATGAGACGCAGGAATTTCATGCTCTGCTTCATATGTACAAAGGAGTATCACCTTTCTGGAAGGCAAATTTGTGACATGTGTTCAGAGCCTTTTAATATACATGCCGTCTTGTGATTGCAGAGTCCCCATGTTATCATTTAATCCTTAGTACATGAATGTACAGAGAGACTTACCTAAAAGGATGTCCTGAGTACTGTTTTAAATATATTTTTTAAAATTGGAAGCAACCCAACTGTCCAACAATATGAGGTTGTCAAAACAAACTATGGTTTTATTGCCCATTGAAATACTATATGGCAACAAAAAGTTGAAATTTCCCAATATGGGATTGTTCATGACATATCGTTGAAAGAGAAATGAGGTTAAGAAGTAGCCCATGAGGGTATATTTCTAGTTTTAGAAACTATTTCATTTTGTAAATATTGTATATTAGCAGAGGGAGAAAAGATATGTGAGAAAGTTAGAGAATTTGCTTTCTTCTCTATTCATTGTGTCGTACACATTCCATGATGTGTTTTACTATAGATATTTATTACTTTAAATTAAGAAAGGGAAGTAATAAAAGCAGGAATGAGAAAGCAGGAGTTGGCTCTGACTATGTCAGAAGTCTCTTGTCAGGGTTGGCTTGACCAGCACTCAGGAGCAGTCTTCAACCTCTTCGTGGAGTGTTTTTTGTTTTGTTTTGTTTTTGCTGAATGCACAGAGAGGTGGATGTGGCCTAAGCGATCCCTTAGACACAAGGGCATTTTAGTAGGTAGGGAAATGGACGCCCAATAGTGATGATAAAGAAATCGGTTTCATGAGTGTGGGCCTAGTCAAGGCCAATCCAGGATGCCCAGTGTGGCCTCAACCCCATCTCTGAAGTGTTCTTCTGGTCCCAGCCTAGGCCATTTGAAGACTTTGTAGCTCATCTCACAGCTGTTTGCACAGTTTGGGTTGGAGCTGGTGGCCTCTGCTCTGTGGTCTCTTGTGATGACTTGGGAAAATGTTTTATCTACCATTATGCCTGACTTCTCTGGAGCAACCCCCTCATTTCTTCCTTAAAAAAAATCTCTCTTCCAACTTCTTGTCTTCAAGCCCAACATCAAGCAGGGAAAGCTTTATGGAGAAGAAAGTGTCTGTACATGAGTTTAAGACAGGAACCTTCAGCCTAGTAATTATCTAGGATTCTCTAACTCACCACGGTAAACAAACAACTGGAGGAAAGAAATAATGCATTTAAAAAGAAAATGAGTATTCCCACTCTATCCAACAGGGGAAATACTGCAAACACACCGACTGTAAGTATTTTATTGTCTCTGGCTCCTGAGGTCTAGGACACGTGGTGCCAGTCCCTGAGTACTGGATTGCATTTGCCTCTAAATTCTGAATCAGCTGGAATCCACATTAAAATGCATGATGCTGCAGTGTATTACTGGCAAACCTCACAAATGTCCTAAGTGAAACAATTCGGTGAGATGAAGAGCCCGTAACAGCAGGACCTTTTAAAAATGCAGAAACAAAAATATTTTTAGACACTTTAAGTCTCTTATTCACTTCTCTCCATCTTTCAGGCTGGACAGTTGAAGACAATAGACATCCCTAGCATTCCTCCAACACCCCTCAGCAGGCTCCCTGGGCAGATGCCGCAGATGCCCGACCCTGTTACCAGAACTTGTCTGGGTGCGGTGATAGCAGCTGAGAACCCTTGGAGAACCAGGAACAAGGCAAGCATCTCTGCCGAGGGGCGGGGTGCAAGAAATAAGCAGATAGCTATGTGGTGTAATAGAGCAATACCACAGGGAAGACAGCACCACCTGAAATGCTTCCAGAAGCTCCTTCTGTTGTAACAGAGTTTGTTTCCTATGGCAATACCTCTTGATAGATGCATCTGAAAGCATGCCTACTGGGACAACACACAAAATCCCGAGGAAGGATGGAGGGCCAGACAAGTCACTCTCTCCTGTCCCCTGTACCTCATGTTCCTCTCATTTGTAAATCACCTTCCTTGGCTTCCCATTGCCCATATAGCCCCTTAATTCTTTCTCTCAGAGAAAATTATGCATGGAGGTTCCCAGACACTTTCCCACCAATCAGTTCACAGGACTTTAGGAACAAACTGGACTACTCAAAGTCTTAACCCAGTCCCTGAGGCAACAGGGGTCTTTGCCCAGAGTTATCAAGCACAGGCCTATTTAATGGCCAGCCCACCATGAATGTGACACCTTCAAATTTGGTGGAAACTTTCTTACACTATGCTATGGGGTAGATCTTTGTTCCATCTTCAAACCAGGCAAGATTATCTGAACCATGTTACATCAAGGAGGAGGTTTCTGGTGCATAGAGACACGAGGAAAGGATTCTTCAAGTGCTAGAAAGCTCAGATAAGTGGATTGATAAGATCCCTGGATCGGAGTTACAGAATGGAGATCTTGACAGCTCACACATCTGGGGTGCCCCTTGAACTCACAAACTGGGCATTACTGTGGACTTTGCTCTCTCTGAGACCTGCTTCTACTATATTTTGAAATCCTTTGTGTCTCTTTATTCTACATCGTTCTTGTCTGCTTGGCTTCATACCTGTCCTTGAGCCACAGCTTTTGAGTTTATGTGTCTCGTGGCACCTTTTCATGGACCTCCAACAGTCTTGTCTTTTCTGTTGTAATGAAAACCTAATATGAACTACATATAGGTTCCTGGATATTGCTGGATATGCCAAGCTCTCTTTGCCTTTGGTGTCTTTCGTTGGTCTACTTAGTATTACTATCGCTGTAGCGAAACATCATGACCAAATGCAACTTTGGGAAGAAAGAGTTTATCTCACTCAGTTTCGTGTAGCAGTTCATCATCAAAAGCAGTGAGAGCAGGAACTCAAACAGGGCAGGAACCTGGAGACAGGAGCTGACACAGAGGCCATGGAGGGTTGCCGCTTACTGGCTTGCTTACCATGCTTGCTTTCTTACAGAACTTGGGACCATTAGCCTAGGGATGACACCACCCACAATGTGCTGTTCCCTCTCTTCATCAATCATGAATTAAGAAAATGCCCCATAGGCTTGCCTATGGCCAGGTCTTATGGAAGTATCTAAGTGAGGCTCCCTCTTCTCAGATGACTCTATTTTGTGTCAAATTAACATAAAACTAGCCATAATATTGATTATCACAGCCTTGTGCCTGGAACCTTCATCGCCATTTTATTTATTCAGTCCTACTCAGCTGGTAGGTACCCAGCTAGAGCACATAGCATCTCTTCCTGAGCATCCCCTGGCCCTCAAAGGAACTATCTACTCACTGTGGTTCTTCATTGATAGAGTCTACATATCATCCCCACCTCTAGAGCTAAGGCTAACAATGTGGTCACTACCAAAGATAAGAACGAAAGAGAGACGGGAGGGGCGTGCATGCCTTCTCTCACTTTCTAGAGGCCACACTCAGGTGTTTATCTAACTGGCATTGCCAAGGCAAGACACACAGCAGTATCTATCTTCTAGAATGTAAGAAGGGGGAATCCTACTAGGTTCCTGGAAGCAGGCAAAGCCCAAAATATTTGTTAAACAGCTTGAGTAATAAAATATGTTCAAGTAAGTCCAGGCTTAGAAACTCTATAATGGAGTTGGCAACCATGATTAAAATGTTTGATTTGCATGCGGGTGTGGAAGCCTCATGGTGAGTAATAATAAAACATTAGGAAATAATGACACTGGAGAAGACAACACATGTTTGACTGTCACTGGGGCAGGGTGGCAGCAGTGGGGTGAAGATAAGGAAAACTGTTTGACTGACTGTTAGTGTGGGTGTGACTGGGGTAGCCTGACTATTAGTGTGGGTGTGACTGGGGTAGCCTGACTGTTACTGTGGGTGTGACTGGGGTAGTCTGGTTGTTAGTGTGGGTGTGATTGGGGGTAGCCTGGTTTTTAATGTGGGTGTGATTGGGGTAACCTGCAGACTTCCAGAAGCACTGGAGGTTGAAGATATATGAAAGGGTTAGATGGATCCCTCAGCCAGTGGAAGGGGTTGACCTCCAAAGTACAGTAGCAAGATGAGTTTGAGAGTGGAATAAGGCTTCCTCCTCCAAGCAGCAGAACTGTGAAGATGAGAACAGGTGCAGAAATGGTTTGTTCCAAGATTTGAGAAGTAGGGAATTCTTGTGCATTAGATTTTGTCATTTGAAACTTAATTTGTATAATCACAATGTGCTTCAGCTGGAGAGATTTTGGGAATAAGAGAGATGGAGACAGACACACATACATGCAGAGAGAGATGTATGAACACACATGTGCACACACACAGATACACTCAGAGACACACATGCATCCATGTGCTCACACACACATACACATACATGACATACATGTCATGTACACATACACACAGACATACATGAGAGAGAAAGAGACAGTGAGAGACACTACCCAGGCTTGGAAGGTGTTAAGCCATTATCTCTGAATGCCCCCCACCACCACCTGGAGCCCTACTTCAGGTACCACATAGGCAGTTGTAATGCCAAACACAAATGTCTAGGCCCACAAACAATCCAGAAACCATAAACTCATTCACCATAGTGGACAGTAAAATTGTAAAAGTTTCAACACAGCTGTTGAGTGAAACTCTAGTTCTTCCCAAACTTATCCAGAAAGAATCTGGGATCTCAGTATCCCCAGAGGAATTGACCTGGAGGAGACAGCTCATAACTTACCCACATAGATTGGGGTATTGCTTGATTGTGAATAATCCTGAACCTGCTTGACCATTTTGTTTGGAGCGTGTGAGCTTCAAGAGCTCAGAACATTACTATTCTGTGGGACTGCTGCTGCTCTGGCTTGTGGCAGCCCCTGGCTCAGATAATCACAGCCTCTCCTCTTGCCATTTGCAAGCTTGCTCAGGTTTTCTTTTTTTCTTTCCTTCTTCAAATATCCCCCCCACCTCCCACCCCCTACCCCCTACCCCGGTTGTTGTTGTTCAGGCAGAGAGCATTCCCTGCCTAATTTAATTTTGTTTCTCCATTCTTTGTTACAAGCAGATGTCACTTTTACATCTGTGCCTCTGATCAAATGCCCCATGTCTCTCCAACCAACAGCCCAGCAGATGTTACTACCATCAGCCAAATTCCAGTTAAAGGTAACAGGCTGTCCCTACTGCTAATTATGGCTTTATATGGGGGAGGGAAGAGTAGGGGGAAGATGACGGGAACCAGGCATATTCCACAAGGAGGTCCTTAAAGGACATCTACGGGGATTAGCAGCCCATCACCAATATGGAACACTCATATTTGAGGTTCCTTCAAAGCAAATCCAGATACACAAGCACCATCTAGGAGTCATCTATAAAACTCCAACTCAAGTCCACCCAGCTAGCCAAAGGCAAAAGATTTTTACAGAGGCAGCTCCTCCAACACGCAATATTGGCATACAAAAAAAATCATATTAATCACACGTAAATACTGTGCATAATTTAAGATGAAACAGAATTATCTTATCATCTCCATCTATATATCTTCTAATAAACCCCCCAAAATGGAATGTTCATGCTTGATTGCTCACTTTTTCCCACTGACAACCTAGAGTCTGCTGGGTGATTGCTTACCATCCTGTACACATGTTATAAATGTGCAGTGGGAAAGATATATGCATCTATACCTCATCCAAATACAAAACTCAGTGTTCACTCCACAGTCCTAAAAGACTCCAAGAAACCCTTCCAATGTCATCTTTGCAAATGCCAAGCTCTGTGTTCCTCACTTTGCATATATTGTCAAGCAGTTAATAATTATTAGAATCTTGGTCTGAGGAGGTTTAGTTATGAAAACCTGAAAAGGGTTTCTATTGGGAACTGTGAGTTTGGGTTGCTGTGCAGATGTTCTCAGATGTTGGATAAATACAGCTGTTTGAGACTGTTGTGGCTGATTTGCTTTATGTTCTGGGAGTTGGTGTCCTGATAAATTCTGTGAGGATTTTCTTAGTGAAGGTAAGGAGGGAAAGTTGCAGCCTGCAGCATTCTTTGTGCAGAGAAAGCCAAGGACAAATTGCACTCCCTAATTCTCTGGTTGAGAGAACACTGGCTCCTAGTTGCATATCCACCAGGCAGGGGGTTGGTTGGCTGTGGTGGGGCAATTCAGAGGTAGCATTAAATAAAGCAAATAGAAAATTCTTTTGAAACTCTCACCAGCATTTAATATTTCATTCGTCTCTGTGTTATTGTGGCTTGCCTCGGGTAAAACAGCCTCCTAGGAGTGAGGCATGAGGGAGCTGACAAGCATTTTCCCATGAATGGCTACTACAATACAATGGCATTTTGTTTGCTGGTTTTGTCTCCTTGTCTTCTAACATTCTTTCTGACTTTCAAGAAAAAAAAAAAGAAAGAAAAGGAAAAAAAGAAAGAAATGTTCCTATGAATAGCAAAGAAAAGGGAAGGAAAGTTTCTTTTAAACATTCAACCTTTTTCATTTGGTAGCATGTAAACATTTTCCCTCACGGTATATGTGCGGGTAGCCCCTTCTTCTTGTCCTTTAAATAACGTGGGTTTTCTCCTCCCATATAGGATTGTCTTTCCATTATTGATTTAGAAATTGGCAGGGAGGGAAAAAGTCAACCGTGTACACATACTAAGAAAAGAGAGACGGAGGAAGATGGATCAAACCATCCATCTATCCATGTGGCCATTTATCTATCAATCCATCTCGCTTCCCACCCGCTTCTATTAAAATAAATAGCAGGAACTGTACACACTGCTGGTTGGCTGAAGTTGTGATCTGGACAAAAGGTCTGTTTGGAAAAAGGATGCTGAACCTTTAATTCTATTTGTGCCGGTTGAAAATCAGGAGGGGTTTTTCTACACTTCACTTTTATTAGATTATTTCTTATAGATGGCTTCTTTTTTCCTCCCAGACGCGTGGTGGCGGCTGCTGAAGCAGTTGGTCTATAGTTGGAATAATTAAATTAACCATTTGGTACAACTTTTAGGGGAGAGCTCGCGTGTAGAAAGCACAACCGGGACAAAGCCGGGAGCTGGGGCTGGAGCTTTGGCCCGGCCCAACCCCACAAGCCTTTCATCAATGAGCAGAATCAGGACCCCGAGCCACAAAAGAGGGGCCAGGGTTGGGGAAGGGGCGGGTGGGAGGGACAGTGACACTGAACAAAATAAACCTACAAGTCCTACAAAGGGGAAAATGAAGTCAAGAGCGTTTGCTCAGCCAACCGTGCGGTTCTAGCTAGAGAGATCTTCGAAGGAGGCGCACAGCGCACCGGCCACACCACGAGAGGATGGGCACCAGGGGGCGTCTGGAGAGAGGCTGAGGATGGTCCACAGAACAGGGCTGGCACCCTGAAGGCGGCTGGTGTGACCAAGTGGAGGCAGCTTGGAGCCAGTCTAGAGGGAGGGACCAGCCCTGAGCTGGCGCCCTGCGATGGCTTCGGCTAGGCTTGTCCCTCCTCCGAGGGCATTTCCCTTGCGGGGATTCCTGGTCCTAGCTCTCCCTTTCCTCCTGTCCTGCCCGCAGAACACTTGAGGGTGTACAGCCAGGACCTTTGTCCAAAGTCCTTTAAAAAAAAAAAAAAGAAAAAAGAAAAAAGAAAAAACAGCCCAGAATCATCTGAAGTCTGTTGTAATGAGTCATGTGAATGAAGGCTGTGAAAATGCCTGGCATGCAGGGCTGGTGTAGGGCTCTGGGCTCCGTTGAAGAGCAGCTGCCAGGAGCCGGGGGTGGCTTCCAGCAGAACACTCTGAGATGCACCTCAGGCAGGCTGTGAACCTGGACTTTGCCAACTTGGGCCTTAGAAACTAAACGCACCTCCTCCCAGACTCCCCAAATGTCTCTCTTGCAGAAAAATGGCTTACAGCCCACCTGTGCCAAAAATTGCTGGCTGGCCCGTGTTAATCTGGCCTAACTTGGTCTAAATCCCACCCCTTGGCATCTCAGAACGCTGGTCTGAGCTACAACATTCCTTTCGGAAAACCCAGGACGCACTACTCTTCTCCTCACCCCTAAGTCCCAGGGAACAGAGAAACTTGGACAATCGTAGTCCTGTGTTTGGTAACGTATCCTCCACCTCCCTAAAGTGGAAGGCAGTGGGAGAGTACCAGTGAGAGAAATTCCATGTGGAGTCCGTGGGGGTACAGGCACCTCCTGGTCCAGATGCAGATTCATATTCATGAGGGAACGATAAATAAAGACAAATCCATGCTGTAATAACCCTTGGATTCGCATCCGTCTTTGCAGGCCTTTAGGTGCAGGGACCGAAGACAGATGCTTGCATCCCCCTTTCTCCTCTTGTCTGGTGACCATAAAGAAAAACCATTTAGAGTGTTGCAATTTGTTTCCCGCCGCAGTCAAACCTTGGACGCATTTATTTTCATTTCCCCGGCTGCACAAAAAAGTGCACATTGGTCACCAAGGGTCCTTCTTTATCAAATACGCATTGTACAGTGTACAACTGCAATAAAACTATCAGCCCGCCCCATAAAACTATCACCAGCTTCCTCGGTGGGTTCGCTTGCCTGAACTTGCCAGTTCAGCACTCTTAGGTCCAGAGGATACGCAAACACCTGGTCAGAAGCTGAAAAGGCTGGGGGCCCTTGTCCAGGTTTAATCCATTATCGAGTCTGCAGCGGTTTACTGCGTAATAAAGCAGGGTAGCAGTGGAGAGCGAGTGCCCATCCACTCCCCGGCACTAGCATCGAATTAAACCACTTAGTTTGGCAAATACTGAACGCCTAAATGCCCCTATAAAGACTTTATGAGTTTGTTACTTTAATTACTGACTTGTTACAGAGCACATAAAGGGGGTAATGAATGCAATAAAACTAATTACCTACACATTTAATTCATATAAAATATCCAGGGTTTGTTTACACCACATGGCGATTCAACTAAGCATTCCCCCCTCTTGTCCACCGAGAGGAAGGATTTAATGAAATATTTCCCTTTATTCTGCTAGAGTCTAACGAACCAAATGAAAATTATCCTCTGCTTAAATCATGGGGCCACCGAGGTCCACAAATCACGGCTGCCTTCTTTGTTTGCGACTCCTTGCCAGAACCCAAGAACCCGAGGAATCGAACTAGGAAAGTGAGCCGCCTCGAGCCTTGTTTGCTTAAATAGCAAGGATGTCTCTCGGTGAAGTCAGAAAACCTAAAGGGCAAACACATAAGGATCCTCTTTGGGAAATCACGGGTCTGAAAGAGATTGTGAGCGCTTGAAAAAGCGAAAGGCGAAAGAGAGGGAGAGGGTAGAAGGCTGGAAAAGGAACCCCGTTTGGGTGCACTTCATGCTGGGCATGGTAGCTACCTAGAAATTAAAACGAACAACCTTCGCGGGGAAGTTTCCCATACACCAATCTACACTAACGCAGACAGACACAGCCAGCGCTGAGCGCAGAGAATCGTTCGGTAGGGAACCCAGATGTTTTACCTTTGAGAGCTTTACTCGGTTGTTTATTTTACTTTTGTAAAGGGTCTGTCTGCCCACGTCTCTGGAAAGCACATTAAGCTTCCAGGAGAAATACAATTGATAAGATACTATTTCTCTTTTCATCCCCTTCGACCAGGTGTGTTTTAAAGAAATCCGCTTATCCTTATCGTTCGTATAAAACCCCCTTAGCCCACTTACGCTACGTTACAGGACGCCTGAGTCTTGCCAATGTCCCAGTCCTTTATAAAATTTCATGCACTTCGGGGGGTAGGCTTGTTGTTAAATTGAGCGTGTAACACTCTTACAAAACAGGTTTTCTATGACATCAAGGTTTCTTCTCCCTAACCAAGAAAGAAAGAAAAAAAGAAAGAAAAAAAAAAAAAAAAAAGAGGAGGTAGAAGGGGGAAAACACACTATCTCAATTTATGCCTAAGGTATATGATCAGTTAAAAAGGCTTAAAAGCTCTTGGAAATTGGATCAGGGAAAATCGTCACCCAACTTTCATTATTTCCAAGTAGCGTGATTGAATTAAAGGGCAGGAGCTGGTTAGAAGGGAGGATCAGGGGCTCGGTGCGTAATGGTGTGGTATTAAATTCTAATTAGAGATGCAGGAATCAATGATAGGGAGGTTGGACAGCTCAGTTCCCCAGTGCCAGCCCAATAGACGGATGAGTTATTGTCATGTAAAAAGCGCCAGCAATAAGACCAACCGCTTTGCTATTGTCCAAGTGGAAAGAGCCAAGTTTATTATGAGGACTATATGCTCTAGAGACCTCAGACAAGGCATCTCATAGGAGGCTTTTTCATAAAACTAGGCTCTGCTGGTAGTAAGGAGGCCAGTTTGGAGGCAGGCGTTGAGCTGTGCACATCTCCCCACTCCAGCCACCTTCTCCATATCCATCTTTTATTTCATTTTTCCACTTGGCTGAGCCATCCAGAACCTTTTCAATGTATAAAATGGAATATTCTTACCTCAATTCCTCTGCCTACGAGTCCTGTATGGCCGGGATGGACACCTCGAGCCTGGCGTCAGCCTATGCAGACTTCAGTTCCTGCAGCCAGGCCAGTGGCTTCCAGTATAACCCGATAAGGACCACTTTTGGGGCCACGTCCGGCTGCCCATCCCTCACTCCGGGATCCTGCAGCCTTGGCACCCTCAGAGACCACCAGAGCAGTCCGTATGCCGCAGGTAAGGACCGCTAGCTCTCTTGGCGGAAGAAGCCGCCTTTCCGCTCGTATATAGGAAGCCTTGATTGCATTTGAAAATGGAAATGTGTTTAGTATTTACCAAACGAAATTTGCTTACACAAATGAAAGAATTTATCACGTTAGAAGCGATTGCAGGGAGGGGTAATTCACTTACAGGGTTACACTATCCTAGTCACACCCGAACCGCCAACAAAATTATCTTAAGCTGCCAAAATGATAGGCATAATTTATTTACTTTGCGATGAGACGTAAAGCTTAGAAAATAATTAAATAACAAAGAGTAAAGCTCATTACTGGCGGTGTCTCTCTTTTTTTTTAAGAACCGACAGAGGCTCACACCCCTTTGGCCGGTCATTTTTATTATCATTTCTTGAATTTATTGTTTTTCTTAACAGCACTATCCCCCAACTTTCGGGCGGTGTCAACTTCAGAGAATTGAAAAGTTGCAACAGTGGGCGTGAGTGGTCTCTTCGTCCAGGTCTTTCTGATATTCCAACTGATGTTTTTGGACTGTTTTCTTGCTGAATGCAGTATTCCCGGTTCGGGGGTTCAAGTGGTCTCCAATTTGCTATTTCAACCCACCCAAAGGCCCTTGGACCACAAGGACCCCCACACAGTCTCACTCGTGCCCCTGCTTCAGTACATAACTAATTTGCTGGGTTTTCTTGGCAGGTCGCCGCTGGTGTCCTAGCGGCTCCCGGGCTATCTGACCTTGGGTCCTCACGTCCTGGCTCTTTTTGCTCACTCTATTCTCTGTCACCCTCTAGTTCCATACAAACTCTTCACCGACCACGGTGGCCTCAACGAGAAACGCAAGCAGCGGCGCATTCGTACCACTTTCACAAGCGCACAGCTCAAAGAGCTGGAAAGGGTCTTCGCTGAGACTCACTACCCAGACATCTATACCCGGGAGGAGCTAGCGCTGAAGATAGACCTCACAGAAGCGAGAGTCCAGGTACCGGAGACCGAGTGCCACAGCAGCAGTGGGGTGAGGGGTGGATGCTGCTTAGAGTTCTAAAGCGACCCAGGGCAGGTCGGAGAAATGGAATTTGGAGTGTTGTGTGCGCACTAGGAGGGCCTACGACACACACTACTGGCAACTTGTCGACAGCCACAAAGTGTTTCCCACCAGGGCAGGGCGCTGGGAGTTTGAAAGGGAGAGAGGAAGTGCCGAGAGAGAGGAAGGCTGCAGATTTTCCCGGTGTCCCAGTCAGCCTAGCTGTCATCTTTCGGTTGCCAAGTGTCTCCTAATTCAAGCGCCTTTAAAAACTTAGCACTGGCGGTACGTGGTGAGGGTGTAATTTCCTAGCAACTAAGACTAGAAACAGATTCGTGAAGGAACCCTACCTAACTATTAGGAGCAAAGGTGTGCTCTGGAGCTCCCCAGCTAGCCCAGAGCAAGGTCGGTGCTCACCACACAAGGCTCCCCTGTGGATAGCCAGTGGATGAGCTGCGGTCACCGAAGTGGAAGGTATCTCCAGTTAGACTTGAGAGGGCTAGGAGTAGGCAGAGCGCCCTTAAGAGTCCATCAAGAGAAGAGAAAGGCTTCCGTTTTAAGTCTTTCTGTGACCTTTGTACCTGTCCCTTACACTGGCACGTTCATTTGGGCCCTTAGAAAGTTTCTCAGAAGAGGAACCAGCGGACTTGTAGGCGTGTGCTGTGTTGTCAATGGTCCATTCATGTGGACCACCCTCTCCTCTCTTTGGGCAGGTGTGTGTGTGTGTGCGTGCGTGTGTGTGTGTGTGTGTGTGTGTGTGTGTGTGTGTACCCTCTGAAACGAAGTAGGTCGTCCCAAGTGCCACTTTGCTTTCTGGATTTCTCCCCCCCCCGTTTCATCCCCTCTCCTCTCTTTGGGCAGGTGTGGTTCCAGAACCGTCGGGCTAAGTTTCGCAAGCAGGAGCGTGCAGCAGCGGCAGCAGCCGCTGCCGCCAAAAACGGCTCCTCGGGCAAGAAGTCTGACTCCTCTCGGGATGATGAGAGCAAAGAGGCAAAGAGCACCGATCCCGACAGCACTGGGGGCCCGGGACCCAACCCCAACCCGACCCCCAGTTGTGGGGCAAACGGCGGCGGCGGCGGAGGGCCCAGCCCGACGGGAGCTCCGGGGGCGGCGGGCCCGGGGGGCCCGGGAGGCGAACCCGGCAAGGGCGGTGCGGCTGCGGCGGCTGCTGCGGCGGCTGCGGCGGCAGCGGCGGCAGCGGCGGCGGCGGCGGGAGGCCTGGCTGCGGCCGGGGGCCCCGGACAAGGCTGGGCTCCCGGTCCGGGCCCCATCACCTCCATCCCGGATTCACTAGGGGGCCCTTTCGCCAGCGTCTTATCTTCGCTCCAAAGACCCAACGGTGCCAAGGCCGCCTTAGTCAAAAGCAGTATGTTCTGATCTGCGATCTGCGGCGGCGGCTGGCGAGCCCGGGTTCGGGCTGGCGAGTGGGCGAGTGGGTAGACCAAGGCTAGTGTCGCTGCTGCCAGCGGCCTAAACTGATCGCGATTCGAATAACGAGAAAATGACGTCGCTCCCATTTCAACCCCACTCCTACCCCTTTCCTCAACCTTCCTCCCCCAACAAAACAAAACAAAACAAAACAAACAAACAAACAAAAAACTTCCCTGGCTTCGCACCTGCCTCAGGCTGCGCACAGGACAGGGCTCCACCTGCTGCCCAGGGGGTGTGAGCAGCGTGGCCTGGACTTCAGGGCACTCTCAGGGGGCTGTGTCTGAGTGTCGGGTGTATGTTTGTCTCGGAGACTATGTGTCTGTGGCCCCGCATAGGTGGTAGGGAGAGATGGGGGTTACAACCAACTCAGTGACTTCTTAGGAACAAATTAAAAATTCGGAGGGCAGCAACGATAAAAAGTAAAATAAAATAAATCACAAAAGTTAAAAAGATCCAAATGGAGGGGACAAGTTTAAAAGAAAAATACAAAGGGAGCAAGAGAGGACTGTGGCTGGCACTGAGGATTTGGTCTTGCGAACCCCCTAAATTCTCATGCTCACAACTGTACAGACTCTCGTGGCTCCTCTTTAGGAAGGGATATTGATGCCTTCCCAGCCCTGGTTCCCCTCAGGTCTTTGGGTTCCGGCCACCACAGTGATGGCTCACTCAGACTGTCCTGGCAGCCAAAGTGACTTTCTGGAGCCCGCTTGCCTGTCCCCACCTCGCCGGAAACCATCTTGCTGTTAGCGCAACTGATTGCCACACCGTTGCTATCCCCAAACCCGAATCTTCGCAGCCGCTTGGCCCTGAAAGATGCCCTGTACATGAGATGCCTTTTCATCCTCAAACTCTGCGACCCGTGTCTCATATTTGCAGCGCTCCTTTTTCTCTCCCGCCACCCCCGTCGGCATTTTCTTCTTCCACCAGCTTTTACGGAACTTTTTTGCTACTGCTTTGCATTGGAGTCAGTTGCAGTCCCACGTAGCTGGCTGCAGAGAAATCTACCCAGCAAGGGAAAGGCACACAACGTTCGCAGAAAGTGTCTCGGCTTGCGTTTCTGATTGAGTGATCCGAGCTGGACTCATCCTGTAGGGTGGACGGACTGTATATTGATGAATCCTTTTACGCGCAGTTTAGACATCTCTGTTGGGATTTTTGTTTCGATTTTATTTTAAAAGGCACAAACTATAGATATTAGTTGAATGTTGAGGCTTTAACTTTTTCGGTGTCTTTCTACAGCTGTGTTCTGTGACTCAATTGTATCGTGTTACTCTCAGTACAGACCGTCTCCTCTGCGTGACCGTACAATGTTTTTCTCTTCTTGTAGTCTCTATGGTGTGTCTTTTTGGCGTAATAAGGTTCTCACGGGTTCAATTCCTTTGTGTTTAGAGAGACCAGGTTCAGACAATGGTATATATTTTTGTTATCAGGTGCATGTCTGTCTGATTTCGTTTTCTTCTCGTTGGACTATGTTTGTGAACATAAGCGTCATAAGTTATGTTTCAGATTTTCAAATTTATTTATACGTGTTATAATGAATGCTTCTATTTAAAGGGGAAATATTTCTACATGTGCATATAGTTTTCCAAGAGTGTACCATTAACTTGATTGTTGATAATAAAAACAAAAAGCAAGTATAAGCAATTGAATGCTCCAGATTTTCTCTCGAGTCTTCTTATTTAAATCAATCTAATTCGAAAGTGTTAAGGGCAGAAGAATTGGTACTAAGCATTGAGAGGGCTGAATTTTTAATCCAGGCACTTGACTTGTGGACGAAAGCATTCAAACTGAGCCAAACCTGAATTTTAGTGCTTGGAGGACAGGAGTGTTTCTGCTCTGTCCGGATTGGTTTCTCAGGAGGAATATCAGCTCCTGCCACTGTAGCCTCATCCACATGGGACCACACAAAAGCTGCAATTCCTTTTGAACTAGATGAGGGGACATGGAGGTAATTGAGAGGTTAACCAGCTCAGAAGTCCTTCTGTTGAAGAAAGGTGATTCTGACCTTGGGACCCAAGAGTCTAACTCTAGAACCTGCCCAGTAGAACTATTCAAATGGTTCTAAAAGTGTAGTCCCCCAGACCCCAAGCATCAGCAATACATTGGGATCTGTGTGCACACATTTCTAGATTCCATCCTGGTCTTAGCTCTGAGTGAGGCCCAGTGACTGGTTCCTACCAGCTTTACCAAGGACAGGAGAGTTGATGAGCTCTACTATATTCTGTAAGCAACTCAAAGGGAAAATTAAGAATTCTAAGTAGACTGGAGACAGGTGCATAAGCATGCGTGCACCTCTCTCTCTCTCTCTCTCTCTCTCTCTCTCTCTCTCTCTCTCTCTCTGTGTGTGTGTGTGTGTGTGTGTGTGTGTGTCCCCTCTCAGAATAAGGGGGTCATCAAGACAGCCCAAGACATAACTCTACATCTTTCTCTCTTGAACCGTTTGAGTCACTTTTTCAAACAGGAGCCTTGTATGGGTCTTTGACCCTTCAGTTTGGGTTTGATTTCACCTTAACAATCATGATTCAGTCCCCTTCTGGGAGAAATAGCCACAGCGTGCCTCCTTTAATCTGAGTATAAACAGCTAATACGTCTTGAGTCTAGCAGGGGTTCTCACTTTAGCATGGCTCGCTTTTGATGAGGCAAGTTCATTCAGAACTTGCTGGACTGTTTGTGAAGATAAATTGTCATAAACTATACTTCAGATTTCCAAATATATTTCTATGCTATAGTGATTCTTTGTTTGAAAGGGAAACATTTCAAATATTACATGTGCATATAGTTTCCCAAGACAGACAAAACTTTGGGTCAAGCTGAATTTTTAATCATCATTGAAAAAGACTTTCAGATCGTCTTTGAAACATTTCATCTCAAAATTCACCTTAGTAAATGCCAAGAGTACATTGCTTATAAACAATGCCTTTAATTGTTCTGGTCCAAATACCAGCGATCACTAAATCTCTTTGGGCTCAGTATTTGGCTGCATATGAAACTTGAAGAAGAAAGTTATTGGTTAAAAAGCATTCAAAGCAGGTAATATCTTGGTTAGAGGAAATTGTCCTCTCTTAGATAGTGAAACCCATCTGGTAAGAATCCTTGAGTTTGAGAAGGGACAGTGGAACAAGTGTCTTGGAGAAGGCAAAATGAGCAAAGAGAAGGAGAAGATTGGGGGGAGGGGTAAAGACAACTGTGGTGGTCATGTCTGTGAGTTGCAGTTCTGGGGTAGCAGAGTCAGGAGGATCAGCTAGCCTTTGGCATATGAGTTGAAGCCAGCTTGAGTTACATGAGACCCTGTCTCAAAAACTATGAGTAAATAAATAGAAGAAGAATCATTAAACAACTTAAAGCATTTTTTGGGAATACTAGTGAAGACCCTGGAGATCTTCCCCAATGGGAACAGATGGGTGAAAGGCCTCGTATTCTCTGCTCCTAGCTTAGCATAGGCTATGTGTTGAGTGTCTTATCTCTAAGACAAGATAAACTCTGGGGATTGGCGAGGAAAATCTGGCTCCCCAGAATAACAGCTCCTCAAAGGGTCACAAGCAACTTTAATTTGGGTCACATCTGCTTTTCTTAATCGCCTAAGGAACAAATTGTTGGAAGGCAAGTTTTTGATCAAATGCAAAGTATTGTCCCTGTAATATGATGGAGCCTACAGGCAGGACACTGTGTCTCCCACACTGTGTCATTTCCTTGGAGCCCTGCACAGTGTGAACAAGCTCACTTTCACTTTTCCTCTCCTATGGAATTTGCATTTTGGCTCATCAAGGCATCCTTTTTCCTGGCAACCCCGAGACCACATGTGACTTCACAAAAGCTTTGTGAACTGATGCCAGACGGCCATCCTGAAGCCAAGTCTCCACTAAAACATCCCAGGCAGAGAACCCAAGTGGCTGCAGAGAGAAAATGATAGCCTAGCATATTAGCTGCCCACAACACATTCCAGATGGAGCTACCTCAGACCTTAGGGCAGGCAGTGTATGGCTAACTGGAAATGATCCTCTATTCAAGACAGCTATCTGTATGCCTTTGAAAACCTTAATACTCGGAACCTGACTCTCTGACCAACTGTACATTTGAGTAATAATACAGACTGAGGGTTGGTAGGATGGTTAAATGAAATATTATTCAACAAATATCTGGCATGGCAGTAAGTTTTTAGTAGGTGAGAATGATGATAACAACCAGACCCCTAAGGTCCTTTCTTGATTTTTCTAGCTCAGGTCTCAGTTGCAGAAAGGTCTTCAGAGACATTCAACAGTAAGTCATGGAATGATAACCATGAATACAGGGAACACTTAGTTGACACTCAAACAGGAGAGTGAAAAAGGAAATGTCAAGTTGCTTACTCTGCCCAGTAAGGAGATGAGGCATCTTCAGATAAGTCAGCAGCCTGGAAACACAGTGTAAGACAAAGTGCAATGAGTGGGATTGGAGAATTTTGGTGAGGAAGGGACAGTGCCATATTAGAGTCGTCTTTATATGCTAGGCTCCCAAGCTCTAATGAATTTAGCTCCCACAAATACTCTGTGGGGAAAAGGAATGTTTCATTTTTTTCTTAAGAGGGAACCGAGGCACTGAAGAGATAAGCAACATGCCCAGGGTTAGTGCATTTCATCAGGAACCCGACCCTAGCTGGTCTGTCTAGAGTTCATGCCCTTTCACCATGTTTTTAAAAACATGGCAAGAAAGGATTTGTTTTAGCCCATGAGGTTGCATGCTATCAGACCCAAGAGATCTTGAATGTTGGAAAGGACAAAAGGGAGAGTTGTGCTGGGATAGGAACGTACACAAAGCCCAAGGCCTGGAGGGAAGCAATCCCAGAGGAGGAGAATGTCCTCAGCCAGATACCATAGTTCAGTTATATCTCCATGTAAATGGACAAGTCAAGGACTAGCCAGAGGCATGGAACAAAATAGGTAACAGAGTGGTTATACTGATGCAGGGCAGAACATGAATCCATCAACAGGAATGGACATTACCCTGGAGGCTCATGCATCACGGTTATGACAGACATATGGCTCCATGGAAGCCCTTCATCTTTGGCCTTGATTTCAGGATGGCTGTTCTCAATCCACATGGCTGTGTAATGATGAGCCACCTTCAGCTGGCCATGTTTCTAGGTGGGAAAGCAAAGCATCATGCAAAAATCTGTAGCTCATTACACAGGCAGGCGGGCAGGCAGGTTAGAATTAGGTCTCCAATACTGTGGTAGATGTTCTGGATGTTCTGGATGATACTAGTTTTACCTTACCTAAGGGTTTCCTCACCTTGAGTTCATGTGTAGACTACATGGGGCATAGGAACAGATAAGTAACCTCTGCATGGATTGCCTAAGTGATGAATTTAGGGAATGTAGCTTCAGCCGTCATTGTCAGTACCTGCGACTTGGTCATCAATAGAAGTCACAGACACTTGCATTTCATGGTGGAGCTACTGCAGTTGTCTTGACATATGCTTTTCATTCATCACTATTTGAGATTATGACACTTATTAGCCTAGTCATTACATGTTACTATTGAGTACATTAATAAAGAAGCATGCAGTAACAAAATTTATTCACTTTTTTTGTGTTGTTGGAGATCAAATTCAGGATTTTGCATATTCTAGACAAATGTTTTACTACTGAGCTACAGCCCAGTCTATTAAAAACACTTTCTGATAGCATGGCTTTTCCCTCATAGAACTATATACTTGCCATCAGATATCTCTTGTCTTAATTGGTTTATTTAATATTTTCTCAAATGGCCACGTTTGTACATATTTATTACACACATTATGATTATTCTAAAATATGCATATATTATAAGAAGGCTACATTAACCACACTAACACACTCATAACTTTATCTACTTACCTTTTTTCAAGGTGAGATCACCTAAAATCTGTTCTTTTCAAAACCTTCAAGAGTACAGTCCATCATGTGAAGTACAGTTAACATGTTGAGCAGTAGATCTATTCAATCTCCCCTGATTCCTCCCAATACATTTTGTGTTTTCCACTGAAGCATGCTATTTTGGGAAGGGTTTCATGGGCACACACACACACACACACACACACACACACACACACACACACACAAAGCTATGGGCTCCTGGCCAATTGATGAGAGCAGGGGATTATGCCTCTGAGACTAGAATATGCAATCATCTTATTTTATTGGTAGAAGCAATATAAAAAAATTAAATTGTATCAAAAGACAAAACAGAATAAAACAAGTTCTCAAAGCTATCCAAAGAATACTCTAGGACAGTGGTTCTCAACCTTCCTGACGCTGGGACCCTTTAATACAGTTCCTCATGCTGTGGTGACCCCCAACCATAAAATTATTTTCATTGATACTTCATAACTATAATTTTACAACTGTTATGAATCATAATGCAAATATCTGTGTTTTCTGATGGCCTTAGGCCACTCCTGTGAAAAAGTCATTCAACAACCCCCAGCGTCATGGCCCACAGATTGAGAACCACTGCCCTAGGACTTTAAATGCTGCTGGCTAGGTGGAGAAGGCAGCAGGACAGAGCAAGGAGACCAGGAGGTCTCTGTAGAGTTTGGACTTCTGGCTATGGTGTGGTCACAGGAGCCTGACACTGGACCAAGCTCAGCAAGGTCCCATTTTCCTTTCTTCTTCCATACTCCTGAGATCCAAAGCTATGGAATCTTGCTCAAGGTCACACAACTAACAACACAGAAGCAAAGATCGCTCTCAAAGCTTAGCCTGTTTAAAAAGAACACAGAAAAAACAATTTTGCATCTACCTAGATGTTTACTTATCTTTTTTTTTTTTTTTTTTTTGAAACATCCCAAGGCCAGTGATTTAGCAGTGATGTTATTTTCGCTATAACTTCATGTCAAAGACCTCCTATGGAAAAAGCCAGACATCAGAGGGAATAAAGGCCTGTTACCTGGGTGTAATTTCATTATAGAACCGAGTGGATGACTGCTTTCTAGATGGTGTAAGTGTTGATTTCCAGAACAGGAAGAGCTTGGTATAAAACTTAATTTCTTTAAGGCCAGGGTGATGGGCCACCTTGGGCAAAAGCAGAAAGCAAACCTGGTTTGCTTGAGACGGTATATTGAACTCCCTGCTTCAAATTTAGTGTGTGTGTGTGTGTGTGTGTGTGTGTGTGTTAGACAGAGAGAAAGAGAGAGAGAGAGAGAGAGAGAGAGAGAGAGAGAGAGAGAGAGAGAGAGAGGCCTGAAGATGGCATCAGGTTCCTCTGGAGCTGAAGTTACAAGCCATTGCGAGGTGCCCAACATGAGGTCTGAACCTGGATCCTCTAGAAGAGCAGCAGACACCCTCAACCCCAGAGTCATCTCTCCTGCCCAGGAGAGCATTTACAACTGTTGCACGCTTCCCTAGCCATTTTGCATGTGCTGTCTATGGCGACATTTCAAGTATCCGGAATGCAGACATCATTGTTCTTATAGATGTGAAAGAGATCCCAGTGATAGAAAAGAACAATGTCTCCATATTTTAAGGTAGATAAGTCCCAGAACAGAGTTCCAAGTCCTTGTCCCTTCAACACTGCAGTCTCATCCTCTAGAGCCTCCCAGGTCTGGAAGAGTCATTGCCTAGAACACAGCACTGCCTTTAGCTCATGCCTCAGGAAAGCATTGGCAAGGGCAGAAGGAAGGACGGAAATGTGCTGGCATTCCCTTTAAGAAGGGGAGATTTTATAGTATGTGAATCATACTCAGTTAAAAATAGAGACTCAAGGAAAGAACTTGTCACCTCTTTGTCTTCTCCTGTGTCACTGATTTCCCATGACCATAATTCACACACATCATCTCTTAGTTTTAACTCAGGGTACTATAAAGTAGAAGAGAGAAGGTGTGTGTGTGTGTGTGTGTGTGTGTGTGTGTGTGTGTGTGTGTGTGTTTCTAAATCAGTTATCTTTTCTGAGGCTAGAAAGACTATCTTCTTCAATATTATAACATCGGGGACATTCTTAAGGCATGTAGCTTTTGCTGCATATCACAGTAATTTTTTTTATAGTGTTATTGTTGAAAGTCCGGAGACATTAAAATATATAGGCAGTTTAAATCTATATCCAGGACCATATATCCTAACATTTTCTTGCACAGAAAACCCCCAGTAGGGCAGCTATTGCCTTTGGTTAGTGGAAAAGACCCACATGCTGACTTAGAAGTTGTCTCAAAATGTCTGAGGGAGTTCATCTTCTTAAGCTAAAAGTGCCATCATGTTCTTTATAACAGAAGCAGACCCAACCTTGGGGAATCCGCCAAAGACTGAACTTTTACACACATTTATTATCAGGGACCAGAGGACTTCACTTCAAAGGCTGTTGCGTGTCCTCCATGGTCTTAGGATTCTTTCATCCCTAAAAGCTCTGGGTTGTATTCTGCAATGCTTGCGTGCTCATTCATGTCCTAGTTTGAAACTTCCTCTTGATCCTGTAAAGCATTAGATCATTCATTCTCAACCTGAGAGTTGAGACCCTTTTTGGGGGTGAGGTTGAGCCACCCTTTCACAGGGGTCAAATATCAGATATTTACATTATGATTCATAACAGTAGCAAAGTTATAGTTATGGAGTAGAAATGAAAGTAACTTTATGGTTGGGGGTCACCACAATGTGAGGAACTGTATTAAAAGGCCACAGCAGGAGAGGTTGTGAAGCACAGAGGCAGGCGGGTGCACAGTCCTCCATATGTTTATATATTCAAGAAAATTTTGCTTTCTCATGCAGTCCACGGAGCTTAAATCCCATTCATGTACCAGTCAGTGCCAACTGAGCCTTGACTGGTGTCACAGAGCCAGCAGAGACAGGCAGTCCAGACAGAACCACACTTAGGGGATAAAGTTGCACTCACTACTTGGTCCTAGGAGGGAATGCCATGCAGCACAGTTAGTGACTGTGCTAGTCACACCTACCTGTAGGAGTAGTTTGGAATAAGGAATAAAAAGAATCTGAATAGTTCAGTCATTGCAAAATTTAAATATTTACACAGGATACAAATATAAATGGCTGAAAAGTTTAGTGAGGCGATCCACCTGTAAAAAGTTTCTAACATTTGTAGCCTTTGTGTCCTGAAAACTGTCTCATTCAGTCAGTGGGAACAGTGGGGACATAGGCCTTGATCCCAGTAACTAAGAGGCAAAGCAGGAAGATGATGAGCTTAAAATCAGCCTGGGTTACCTAGTGAGACCGTACTAGGACAGAAAATAGACTGTCTTCATTTATCTACATGCCCCCTCCCTTGTGTGTGTGTGTGTGTGTGTGTGTGTGTGTGTGTGTGTGTGTGTAGGGTGTAAAGATGGTGAACTATCATTATTTTAAGAGAGTCAGGAAAGTGGAGAATGATTTAGCATGTTCAGAAGTGTTGTCACTGAAGTCTGTAATCACTCTGCAACACCAGTAGCAAGATTCCTGTTTAATATTCTTATTCCCCTGGAGGCAGAGTTTTAATATCTCCATCAAAATTCATCTTGAAATATAATCTTCACTGTGTGGGTTTAAGAGTGTGGAACACTTAATCTGTGACATTTGGTGATGGGGCCTCTGGGAGCTTATGGAGGCTGTAAGGTGAGGCCCCTCATTCAATAGGACCGTGGTTACATGAGAGGAGGAAGCAGCTGAGATACTGTTTGCTCTACCTAGTTGTGGGTCCCCTGTGTTCCTCTGGATTCTGCAGGGTCTACACAGCAAGATGGACCTCACGGTCTGCTGCCGCCCAGTCTTGAACTTCCCAGTGTGAGCCAAAGAAACGTGTATCTGTATACACTACCATTCTCTAGAGCTCAGTTACAGCAGCAGAAGAGTGACTAACACACTTATGTGAGCACAAAGGCTGTGATGGCTGCTCTCTGTTGCCAACATAGCTGGATTTACAGTCACCTAGGAGACACACCTCTGGATGTGTCTGTGCCAGTGTTCCAGAAAGCTTTAATCAAGAACAAGCAAACAAACCACTCGTGAAACCACTCCTAAAGATAGTGTGGATGTCCAGCTGAATAAACGTGAGAAATGAGCAAGAAAACCAGGTAACTACTGGATGCATCTCTTTTCTTCCAGATCTCAAACGCAGTGTAACCGCAGCCTGACAGTGCTACCTTCCAGAGCAGACTGTACCACTGCCACCCTTCCTTTTTCAGGGGCTTCTGTTCCAGCAATGAGAAACATAATTGATACAAATGTTGTGACCGTGCACATATTTTCTATGCTTTGCACCTTTTACTCCCCCTACACAGGGACAGAGAAAGACATCTTACCTTCATGAGAAAGGAAACCCAGTAGTCATGGCTGACAGTAATTGTACTCCTGGTGGAGGTCTCTCATGGTTAGAAACTGTGCAGTGCACTTCTCATGCATTGTTTCATTTAATTGAGGCAGCAACTGTATGAGATGGGGCAATACAATCACCCCACTTAGAGATGAAGTAGCTTGCTCAACTTCCCACAGCTGGGAGGAACAAGATGGGGAGGTGGGCGCGTGCGCGAGTGTGCGTGTTATTTCATCTCTACTCAACCTGTCCCCAGACCCCCACAAACCCGCCCACGCCCCGCCCCCACACTGTCCCACATGCCCATTTACTTTTATATAGCACCTCAGTAAAAACGTTCTTTCTCATCCCATGAAGTGCTTGTGTATAACAGCAGGTGTGTGCACAGTCCCCTGTCTGATTTTTAATTTATGAAAGTTTTGTTGCTTTGTGCAGGAGTGCCTAACCCATCTTTACATCTTCTAGTGCTTAACAAATGTCCCAGAACCAGAGAAGCTGGGCAGTCACAACCCCCCAGTACTCTGGAAATGATAAGGTTCTCTCCCCGACACCCCAGGGCTGACTCTGGATGCTAACCCATGCCCTGTCCATCACTTCTTCTCCAGGACTACTACTTGAGAGCCTAATTCATTGCAGCTCAGCCAGCAGCAGCCAAATGAGGTTTATGAAGATGCTGGCCCTGAATGACAGCTGTGACATCATCAGGTCCTCTCTTTGTGGGCCAAGACTTTGAGGAGGGAGGCAGAGATGCTTCTTCTCCAGCATGCAGCTCAGATGGTTAGCCCATTTTGATAACTACCGCACTTAGGATGGTTAAGAGACACCAACATTTTTGGCCTGAGGTTCTCAGATGTCTGCCACTGGTGACAAATGGATTGCACCTCAGCAAGGCCAAGTAGTGTCCCAAGAACCTCTACTGTGTTGCCCTCCAGAGATGTTCTCACTTGCCTCAGAGAACAAGTTGTCATAGCCACTTCATGTAGAAGCTCAGTCATTCCCCCATTTTCCAAATGTAGAAACTCAGGCTTGGAGCAGGATTGGTGACTTGCCCAACGTTGCTCAGACTAAGTGGCAGAAAAAATGGTTTTTAAGCTCCATGCATTTTCCTTAGTACTTTTTCTGAGTCCATTGAATCGTTGTCTGGAATGGGGAAAATGATAGAAATGGCCTAATTATTTCTGGAGCATATGATGATTTCTTCTCCTCTGTCTTTGATACTGTAAAGGAAAGAAAGACAACAACAACAAAAACATGAAAATACCAACCTCAGGCAGCCCCACCACCCACTGCTGGGAACAGAACCGTTCTGAGGTTCCTGCTGCTGTTTTTGAATAACAAAGTCCTTGCAGGAATTAAGCATCCGCTCCTTGGCTGCTCAGACCTGGAGGAGCCAGACCAGACCGGAGGATGTCAGACCGATCAGGCCTTTTTCCCTGCAGCAGGATCATTTCCAACCACAGCCGGGATGGCGGAGGCATTAGCAAGCCTGCAACATCTAAAACGGCCAGATCAATTCGCAGAAGCACTTCTAAGGGAAACAAATCAATATGTTCCTTCCCCTAAAGATGGATAACATCATCAGGAAGCAACAGATGCATTTTAGGGCTGGTACACTGGGGGTGGAGGGGAGGGGCGGCTGGGAGCAGACTCCTCGAGCTCAGTCCCTGGGAAAGCCCTTGTAAACCAGCACCTGCAGCCTGGCACCTGTCAGGGCAATCAAAGCTGATCTTAACACGCTTGGCGGGTTGGAAGGTGCCATCACATAGTCCATGATTAACATCCCGAGCTGGATGCTACCATCCCCATTTCACAGGTGAGATTCAGGAAAACCAAAGCTGCATGGACCCATATGGCCAAGGCAGGGTTGGAATCTTCTGATTTTGAGCCTCTTGTGCCAAATCACCGACTGTCCTCCAAATTTCATTAGCTCTTGGGACACCTTCACTGTTTTCCACAGAAAGCCTCCTGTGCTGTTTATTGCTTTTGCTTTTCCTTAACTTAGTTTTCATTGTTTACATCAAGTTATTTAGAAGAAAACCTCCTCACACTGTTATAGATGAAGGTGATGGCTGTTACTAGAAAGATACTGCAAAGAGCTATGAACATTTCAGAAATAAAATCAGCATGATTCTCTACTCATTATCTAAGCAGATGGTGTGTATACAGGTCATATTTCAAGAACATAATGTTATACTGTAGTCTTTTCTGGGGCCCTTAAGTTCCTTTAAAAAAAAAATGAACCAGAGTTAGGGATGTAACTTAGTAGGTACAGTGCCTGCCTAGCATGCACAAGGCTGTGGGTTTGATATTCAGTACTGCACACATGGGCTGTGGTGCTGCATGCCTGTAATCCCAGCACTGGGGAGGTAGAGTAAAAGCATCAGAAGTTCAAGATCATCCTTGGAAAGTTCAAGGACATCGTGGGTTACCTTAGACTAAAACAACAAACTAAACCATAAAAAAATTTAAATTTCGAGGTCCTAAAATATAAGCTCTATTAATGTAAGTTCATCTGTTAGGAATACAGCAGAGTTGTCTGGGACCGTGGTCGTGTGGCACAGCAGGTGATAGACAGCTGCGGACAGATGGGCAACAGACCTGATGACATGGCTTATGTGGAAAGTTTTATTGAGGGAGAGGTAAGAAAATAAGAGGAGGAAAGAGAAAAGAGGTAGAGAGACAGACACAGAGACTCAGAGACAGAGGAGGACAGACAGACCTGCCTCTTCAAAGAGAAGACAGAAGAAGAAAGCCTGGGTGGAGCTTTTCTTTTAAAAGATCCTTTGCACCTGCATGCAGGCTGCTTAGGGACACAGCAGCCATGGAGCCCTGGGCTGACCAGGGCACTGCCTGAGTGCATGCTGCCAGGTGACAGGGGTGGCCAGCATAGTGCCTGACCCTTACATCATCCCGTTACCCATCATCTCTAGACAGAAAGAGATTCACTCTGAGGGTATTTGAAAGCATGTCCCATGTGAACACAGGTTCTATAAGAAGGGGTCAGTTTGGACAGGCTTCCCAAAACCTGAAGAATAGAGGAGATGGGAGATGAGAAATTCCAAATAAAATAGCACTATCTTGTAAACAAGTAAACATCAGAGCTGAGTCCTGCCCCCCCCACACACACAGAAGTTAACTAATTCTGCAGGGAAGCATCTCTCAAGGCTGGGATTAAATGGAAAACTGTCTCACTTCATTTCTGAGAGAAATCTATCATTTAAATTCACTTAAGACTCATTCGTGTCTTATTGTCAATTCTGACTCATAATGCTTCCCCTGACTGTCCTCAGGTCTTCGTTTCTTCACTCCCCTTAACAGTACCTACACCTCCTTTTGATCAGCACCGTCCCTGAGATGGACTGAGTTGGGCTGTACTGGTTTCATGGGCTCTTGTGGTAATTAGCTCCTTTCATCCAGGTCCGGTCCATCTTGCACACACTATCAGCATCATCTTTTCAAAGTACAGACCTGTTCAACTTCTCTGTCACCTGAGATGGGCCATCTAATGTCTTTAATGGCTCCTTGTTGCTCAAGGACAAAGTGTAAGTTCCTACTGAAGAGATACCTGTGTGGTCATTTATTGTAGTGCTACTTACAACACCTAACGGGTCAACGGGTCATCTTCAGTGCCAGTCAACAGATGCATAAACAAAGAAATGTATATATACACAGACAGATGAGTGTTGCTTGTTCTCTTACATGTATGGTAACTAAAATGTAGATCTGAAGGTAGAATTGTGATCAGTAGATATTGGGGAGGCCTGGGGTGTCTTAGTTAGGGTGTCTTAGTTAGGGTGTGAAGACACACCATGGCCACAGCAACTCTTACAAAGAAAACACTTAATTGAGGGTGGCGGCTTACAGTACAAAGGTTCAATCTATTATCATCATGACAGGGAGCTTGGCAGTGTACAGGCAGATGTGATGCTGGAGTAGTAGCCAAGAGTCCTATATCTTGCAGGCAACAGGAAGTTGACTGAGACACTGAGCGGTATCCTGAGCATAGGAAACGTCAAAGTCTACTCCACAGAGTCACATTTCCTCCAACAAGGTCATGCCCACTCCAACAAAGCCACACCTCCTAATAGTATCACCCCTATGAAATTATGGGGGCAATTACATTCAAACTACCAAAAGGGGTGAGGTTGGAAAAAGGCAGCTGGTTTAACCAGAGCACTGTGCATGCATGTTCACAGGAATCACACTGGATCCCACTAATCTTTGCAGAGAATACACTTTGGAAAAGATGGAAATATTCTGCACATGTGGGGAAAAGCCATGTGAGGTAGTAGCAACTTATTGTCCACAATGTACTGTACCCCAAACCAAACCTATTATGGAGGACCTTGTTTAGGCCTCATCTCTTCCCTTTTTCCTGACACACCCTTACTGCCTCCTGAGACTTTTCCATCACACAGTACAGAAGACACACTCAAACACTTCTGATAGATCCACAGAGGGGGCGGTGTTTGCATCCCTGGGTAGAGTGTTTCATATGAGCAACACTTAAACAACTCTGAAAAATCATTTTCCAGTTCTTGAATTATGAATAGCTTTCTGCTTCATCCTCAAAGTTAATTCTTCTCTTTCTTTTTGAAAAAGCCGATTCATTGATTACTTCTTAGTAACTAAGAATGGTGACTGAAATATAGTTCTTGGTGTAAAATGTAAGACCTCAGAAATTCAAATATACATCAGGAAAAGCATACATTTTCATCTACTAGCTGTCAATGCCTAGGGCAAAAGGCTCCCTTTAAAGCAATTACCAGCTGGAGATGGGAGAACTTCAGCATAATACATGAGTTGGTTCACGTTTCTTTGTTAAAAAATAGTCTTTGGTGTGAAATAAGCCCACACCTATCTCAAATGCATTCTGTGTTAAACTGTCTTTGCTTTAAAATGTATAGCTTCATCACTATGCCTTCCGTGAAACACTATCATCTGAGTATTCCCTCTGGGACAGGTAGAGTCATTGGGCACGATGATTGCTATAACAAATGTTATCTAGCCTCGCTTTAGCCCAGAATTTTTTTTTTTAGTGTAGATGGGTTTAAAGTCCTGCTGGAGACATGACTGAGAAACTCATAGAAAGTATGAAAACATGTCAGCTCTTTTTGTTTGTTTTTCAAGGCAGTTTCTCTGTGTAGCTCTGGCTGTCCTGGAACTAATTTTGTACACCAGGCTGGCTTCAACTCAGAGATCTGCTTGCCTCTACCTTCTGCGTGCTGAGATTAAAGGTGTGCACAACCACAGCCTAATCTGTCACCTCTTTTTGCCTCTCTTGACCACAACTAGCAATTCTCCCTAGCCATGTGCTGTGTTATACACACAACTTCGGCTGCCTCACAGGAGACACTGCATTGTGTTTGCTTTCAGGTTAAAAAATTGTATGTCAACTAGCTGTGGTGACATTACAAATTCCTATGCAAAGTGTGTGTGTGTGTGTGTGTGTGTGTGTGTGTGTGTGTGTGTCTAGTGAATATGTGTCTGGAGGCAACAGGGTAGGGGTAGGTGATAGTGTGTAGCTGTATGAGAAGATTTACAGGTAGAGAGAGAATTAGAAAAGGGAATAAGCACAAAGAAAATTATGGGCTGGTTTTTAGTGAGTGCCTACTGTATGCCAGCCACCTAGTTTGCCCTAATTCATTTAATCTTTAACTTCATATCACTTTTTAAAAACGTTTTTCTTATTCTCATACACGAGTGTTTTGCTTGCAAATATGTATATATACGCCTGTTGCCCAAGGAGGTCAGAAGAGGCATGGAAGCCCCTGGAACTGGAGTAATGGATGTTTGAGCAACCCTGTGGGTGCTGGGGTACTGAACTCAGGCTCTCTGAAAGAGCAGCAGGTACTTTTAACACCTAAGTTATCTTTCCAGCTTAACTTGATAATTCTTAGTGTTAGATATTTGCATGCTCTATCTATCTTATAATAGCAGTAGAAATTACTTGTACATGTAGTAACCAGGGACCATTCCTCCTATTACAGCCAAGGATCCAGGTGGTCTGGTACAAAACCCAATGTCCTTCCCTCACATTCGCCTTTCTCAGCAGCTGAGAGGACTCAGTATTATGGAGATGTCCTTTGGTGAGCTGCTATTACATCAATCTTGACTTTATTACAGGCTGTTTTCTTACAAGTTTCTTTGCATTATTTTAACATATTGTCAATGTTCTTCTCATTGTCTTCTGTCAAAGCCATCCTTGGGGGGTCATAGCCACATACAATATGGGTCCTGGAAATTGAATTCAACTTTAGAATTTTGGTAAAACAGCACGGTTTCAATGAAAACCAAGGATTAGATTCAATAGTCCATAATTATCCCATAATTACCCAGGTCCCTGTCCTGGAACAGATCTGATGGTTGAGGGAGGGCACTAGGTGTTAGCTCTCTGGCCAGAGATGCTATTAAGGAATCAAAAAGCATTATCCAGTCAGGATCTGACTCTAGGAGTCTTCTGTATACAACACACAAATCCTCTTGCTACAGGATCATGGGGGGAAATCTGAATATTCTGGAGGAGGAGCTGGGGTGGGCAGGCAGCAATTCAGAACTTAGCAGAGTTCAGATGTATTTTAATATTTTAACAGCCAATACTGACAAATTGGTACTTGTGGCCTGATCATGTACTTTGCTTCTAGTCAATGTCTCTAACTTACAGTCTCTGCTCCACCTCACTCAGCAGGTGGCTTTCTTTTGTTGGGCTGCTGTTGATTCTGATGAGGACTAAAGGAACCAAATGTCACTTTGAGGAGTTGTCCTTTGGCCTTTCTGTAAGTCTTGGGGGATGAACACTGTGTTGCAGCAGCTAATCATTCAGCAGAGACTCACTCTTTTCTTTCCTGATCTAGAAGTCTAATTTGACATATGGCTAACTAGCCAGAATCAGATTTCCAATTTTCCTTGAGCCTCAACTAGTGTCTGTTGGGTGTATCATTAGTTGATTGTACCATTGATCAAGGAGTTTACCATAGCTCACTACCATTGAAAATAGACAAGAGGAGGACTATGTAATCCCAACACTCTAGAGGCTGAGGCAGGAGTATTGAGCTTGGGGCCAGCTGGTAGAAAGAAAAAAAGGAAGGAAAGAAGGAAAGAGGAAAGGAGTAGGGAGAGAAAAAGAGAGGAGTAGGAAGGAGAAGAAGGGAAAATAAAATGGGGAGAGAAAGAGAGAGAGCCTGTGTGGACAAGAATGGATCCTGTGATGGACCTATTAAGAGGAGAGTTTATTGTTGCTGTTTTGGTTTTTAATAATCTCAAACTCTGGTGATGATGAATGAACTATAGTCATAATTGCCCCTCTGTGGAAAATTGATTACAAGACTCCAAGGATACCAAATCTGGGATGGGGTAGTATTTGCATATGACCTATATATAAGTCATCCTGTGTATGTCCAATCATGTCTAATTCTATAATTCCTACCACAATGTACACATTACATAAATAGGCATTATATAATACCCAATTGTTTAAGGAATGACAAGGAAAAAGACTGGTTCATATCAGTACAGTATACAATTTAAAAATTAATTTTCCAACTACAGATAGTAAAATTCACAGAACTGGAATCCTACCTTCAAAGGGCTGATGACAGGCTATAGACTAGACTATAAAGGGCTGGTACCTGGTTATAGTCTAGGTAGAGAGATTAGCGTCACAAGTTGTGGTTGGTGACTTTTTTTTTTTTTTTTTTTTTTTTTTTTAGTACAGTCAGTTTTGAGTGAGATAATAATAAGAGTCAATCTCTATTTTAGAAAACCCACATGAGGGTGTGGAGAATGGAGCAGCATGGGACAAAGTTGGGGCTGAGCTCCCAGGTACAAGAAGATGGCTGTGGTAAAGCAAATGAAAAAACTATGATGGCCTTAAGTAAACAAGAATTAAGGACTAACAGCATTAGGAGAGGAACGGTTGAAGAAAGGCTGGTGCAGGTGGAGGGCTGAGGAAGTCTGAAGCATTTAAGATGGAGCTCAGGCCATGGAAGTATATGGTGCTCTCCAGTGTTTAGTAGTAGTTTTGGCACACAGAGGAAGGTTGAGAAGGATGGGTTACAGAGGTCTTCTGCTGCCTCGATGGGTGGGGACTCTTACATTTGCATCTCCCCTTCCTTACCTCCTCAGTTTCTCCAGATGTTAGCTGCAGATTCCTCTGGCACACCTGTCCCTAGCAGTTTTTCAGTCTTCTGGTGGGGATTCCTTTGAGCCTATCACATATGGACCCCATACTGTGGAACCCTTTTCTCCCCTAAAACAAAGAATGTCTCTTCTTATGCAAGTC
Source organism: Cricetiscus sungorus (assembly GCA_030556225.1). NCBI lineage: Eukaryota > Metazoa > Chordata > Mammalia > Rodentia > Cricetidae > Cricetiscus > Cricetiscus sungorus. The sequence goes on from JANBXA010000734.1 coordinate 30,993,721, forward strand.
ACTTCAAACTCTTTTGCAATGTCCATCAGTAACTTGATGTTTCTATTCACTTCAGAAACCACAAGTAGGAGGTGATGCTAGCCAGTCAAAGAAAGAGAGAGAGAGAGAGAGAGAGAGAGAGAGAGAGAGAGAGAGAGAGAGAGAGAGAGAAGGAGGAACTTTTCTGGAAAAGTTTTTCCAGTCCAGAATTTTTTTTTTGGAATTGATTGACAGCCAATCAGAGATTTTGATGCACGATATTATCACAGCATTTGTTATTAGTCAGGTAAAAATGGGGAAGAAGTGACATTTTAGATCGTTTCTGCCACCAGGAGTCATATACATGGGAGACTCTGTGAAGTGTTTTACACCTGAGAGCTGGAGAGAACACTCATCACTAAGGTTCTCATTCCTAGATATCAGGCTTGCCATGGACCACAGACTTTGTGCTCTTGGCCTCCCTGGGTCTTCAATGGTTTCTTATTCCCTTGTGAGAAATTGTTGCTCTGCTTTGTAGGACTCTACGGGGGACTCCAGGGAAAGTGTCTCCCTGTCCCAGACTCAATACAGTTTTCTTCAACAGTTTGGTCCATCATGTGGAGATGCCATCTGCCAGATTATATATGATCTTCTTTGTTGGGAGCCAGATCAACCTGAGATGGTTTCAGAGGCCCTGATAAAGGGACAAAGGGGGCATTAGTGTATGTTCTTGTCCAGGAGTGAACTTGGTCAATGTCCAAGTGAAACTGGAGCCTGTGTCTCAAAGGAGTCAAAGTTGTGGTTTGAGGGACCCAGCTCTTCCCCCTGGGTTGTGGTTATTCATAAAGCACCTGTGTCTGAGGTATCCTGTGCTCTTTCCAACATTATTGACTGAGCTCTCTGCTAATCTTGACTAGTTCCCCCTGCAGATAGTATATAAGGTTGCACTTCTTAATAAACTTGCTTGGCATCAGGCATAGCTTGTATAGGCCTCCTGACCCCAGCTTTTCTGTCTTCCTTTATCTTCTCATCTGGCTACCTCCCACTGAGGACTTTATCACTGAAGAATGACTTACTGGTCCAGGTCACATCCTGGAATTGATATTACTATAGTTTGACTTTTGAATGGCCCTAGAATGCCCTTGACCTGGAGGGTGGTACTATGCAGAGCTGGAAGAAATTTTGAAAGGTAAGATCTTGTGAGAGGTGCTTAGATCATGATGGGAGTGGCTTTTTTTCTCTCTCTTTTACTTCTTGGCCACAAGGTTGAATGGTTTTTATTCTGCCCTGGGTTTCTGCCATGACATGAGGGCCTTTCCATGAGTCCAAAGCTCTGGGTCCAACCGATCATGGACTGGAATCTCAAAACCTTTTCTCTTCTAAGTTGACCATCTCAGGCATTTTGTTATAGTGTAGGAATGCTTTTCACTGGCATTGCTAAGCTGATGAGAGTACTAACTGGCCTCTCACCCTCCTCCATGGTTGTGTGGAGCATAGGGTTTTATACCAACAGCCAGTGGGTTAAGAGAACTCTGGCAGTGTTACATTGCAGATTCCAGACCACTGTTCTTAACCTATTCTTGAGCTTTGCCTTTCTAATTCCATGATTTACGTATCCAGGTTTCTCCTCAGCTCTATGTGCCAGAGCTCGTTATTTGCTTAAGCTCTTGTGAACTGGGCTCTTGCCTGCAGCGTTTTAATAATACATGTTACTTCTTAAGCATAATTACTAATTAATGCCCAACTAGTCACAGATTCTAGTTTAATCTTTACATTCTATCTAGAGCTTCTGTCTCGATATAAAGGAGTCTTTTCAGTGGGGCAAACAAAACAAGTCACAGACAGTCAAAGGAAGGTTGTCTGGGGCCTATGGATGCTGCTGCAAGTCACCTGGAGTTATGGAGCAAAAGCCCTAACCAGTGACCGCCATTCTGTCTCTGGGTCTGCTGTATGTGGGTGGAAGTGGCCAGTAGAGACACTGGAAGGCAGTGGCTTACTGTATCAGTCCCTTCCCAGGTCCAGGGGCTCTTACATTCCCCTCAGTGCTCCTTCTACACCACTGCAGCAAGACATGGGCCCGTTGTTTAGAAGGGAATTCACCACTAAATAGCAATTGCCACCAATACCGCCGCACTTCAGGGAAGGACAGTTATGCAACTAATTACTTCCCAAGAAAATACCCAAACATAATTTTGTTCATTATTAAAATTTCCCAATAATAAATTTATCCTCTCCATTAAGTAATACATTATTCTCCCACAAAACACACAGCAAACCAGAATTACTAGGCACTGCTCATATTAAATTGTTGCTTAATAAATTAAAACTCCTATGGTTATAAATAAAGTAGGTCATCTGCACATTTTGTAAATTAGTAGTTTCTTGTAGTTATTTTCTCCTGGTCAAAACCTGAAAGAGGGGGGAGAGGAAAAATGATGGTTGTTATTATTTTATTGTTTCCAAGCAAAGTACTGTACTCAGCAGGCTGGTTTAAAACAAACCACTCAATCCACTACACTGGCATCAATATTGTTAAGTATCAATCAGTAGGGATAAGTCTATGGCCTCTGGTCTATAGGTTTCTAAATCACACTGGGAGCCATAACTGCTTGGTTAGTAAGATCAGATGAATAATCTGCCCCAGTAGGACTTGAAGATCCATTTTTTTGTTTTTTTGGTTTTTTTTTGTTTGTTTGTTTGTTTTTGAGACAGGGTTTCTCTGTGTACCCTGGCTGTCCTGGAACTCACTCTGTAGACCAGGCTGTCCTTGAACTCACAGAGATCTGCCTGCTTCTGCCTCCCGAGTGCTAGGATTAAAGGCATATGCCATCATGTCTGGCTTGAAAATGCTTGATACAAAACATCACTGTCAATGTGACTTTAATTTGTGCCCCTACCCCATTATGAGAGGTTAGACATCACTAACTGGAGATGTCAGCTTCTCTGTTATTGTCTATTTGAAAAGTCCTATCTGAAATAGAAACAATTCAAGAACTCTCTACAGTGGCTTCTCAAGTTACTTAGAGATTCTGATAATGCAAACAGATTATTAATAATTAAAAAATGACACTCTACTCATTTAAAAGTTGGGGTGGTAGGCACAACCAGGCTACAATAAGATACTCATCCCACCTTCGGATAAAGCTGTGGTACTCACCCCCTTCTCCTTCCTGAACTCTGCTCTGCTCCCCACAGTCATTTTAAATCTCAATAGCTATTATTCAGTTCTCTCTACTCTGCTGATTTACCCCTCGTCTCTATGTATAGGATTCCTTTAACACATTCCTATCATCTGTCCTAAACTTTTGTCAGATACTGCAGGAATTTCTTTTTCTTTCCTGAACAGGTCTACTCCCATACACAAAACAAATCTACCACTACCCCCACACCACCCCACAACCACACCACCCCACAACCACACCACACCACCCCCACACCACAACCACAACCACACCACCCCACAACCACACCACCCCACAACCACACCAGCCCACAACCACACCACCCCTACCCCCACACCACCCCACAACCACGCCACCCCCACACCCACACCACCCCCACAACCATACCACCCCACAACCACACCACATCCACAACCACACCACCCCACAACCACACCACCCCACAACCACACCACCCCTATCCCCACACCACCCCACAACCACACCACCCCTATCCCCACACCACCCCACAACCACACCAGCCCCACCCCCACTACCACTACAGCCACACTGCCACCACCACTATCACCACCATTATCTTATTTAATGTACATAGGAGCGGTATTTGTAATAAGGCAACAAAAATCAGGCTTCAGAACCGCATTCTACATGATCATTAGGGCAACTGAGATGTCCATAGACTCAGAACATCTCTTCAGAGTCTCTATAGAAAAATTTGTTTATACTAAAACCAATAGTGGTGAAACTTACCTCATATTCAATGTATTTTTTTTTCTGTTGAACCTTTCATTTAAAAAATGATTTTCAGCCGGCGTTGGTGTCACACACCTTTAATCCCAGCACTAGGGAGGTAGAGGCAAATGGATCTCTGTGAGTTCAAGGCCAACCTGGTCTACAGAACTAGTTCCAGGACAGGCTCCAAAGCAATACAGAGAAACTCTGTCTCGAAAAACATATATATATATATGTATATATATATATATGTATATCGATCCATCTACATTTAGTTGGTTAATAATCCTTCTAGGTTGCTGGAAGTTACCAAGAACTAACTTGCAAGTCACATTCTAGAAGCTAAAGACATAATGCATTGAAGACACAACTTATCTTTTAGAAATATTGCCACTACCATTAGTGAATGTCTTTATTAATTTAGTTCTTCATTTAAAAAAAAGTTAAGAATTATCAAAGTAGTAGTCATCCACAAAAACCAAACAAAGCAATTATCATATAGATGAAGTACAAATAAAAGTCCCATCTCTTACTACTCTTATTTCTGTGTGCATATGTGTGTGCATATGTGTGTGTGGTGTACATGTGTGTATGTGTGTGTGTACATGTATGCATGTGTGCAGTGCATGTGTATGTGTGTGGTGTACATGTGTATGGTGTACTTGTACATGTATTTATGTGTGCATGTGTATGTGGTACATGTGTGTATCTGTGTGTGTACATGTGTACCTGTATGTGTGGTGTATGTGTGTGTGGTGTACATGTATGTGGAGACCAGAGGAGGATGTCACATGATGCTGTGCTTCTCTCTGTGGGTCTCTCATGGAATCCAGAACTCACTCGTGTTTTTACTATACTGGAAGACAACAAGCCCTAATGATCTTCCTTCCTTGTCCTCTATGGCACTGAAGTTACAGGCTGTGTGTTGCAACGCCCAGCTTTTACATGGGAGTTGGGACTGAACTCATGTTCTCACATTTGTACAGCAACCTCTCTTACCCACTGTGTTAGTCAGGGTTGCTATTGCTATGATGAAACACCATGACCAAAATGCAAGTTGGGGAGGAAAGTGTTTATCTTCAGCATTACTGTTCATCATTGAAGGAAGTCAGGACAAGAACTTAAACACGCCAGGATCTGGGAGACAGGAGCTGATACAGAGGTGAGCTGCTTACTGGCTTGCTTCCCCTGGCCTGCTCAGCCCACCTTCTTATAGAACCCAGGACCATCTATCTGCCCAGGGATGGCCCCACCCACCATGTGCTGGGCTCTTGCCTACTGCTCACTAAATGAGAAAATGCCTTACAGCTGGATCTCATGGAGACATTTCCTCAACTGAGGTTCCTTCCTCTCTGACATTAATGTCTCATGACATTAGCTTGTGTCAAGTTGACAAAATCAGCCAGTGCACCCACTGAGCCATCTGTTAGCTCCCTCATCTATTTCTCTTCATCCGTCTCTTATCAAAAACAACAAACATGCTGGGAGTGGTGAAGCATACTTGTAAACCCAGTACTCCAGAGGTGAGGCTGGCTACACAGTGAGCTCCAGAGCATCATAAGCTACCCGGCGAGACCCTATCTCAAGAGCAAGTCAAGCCAACACCAAACAACAAAACAAAGCAGCCAGTCCTTGGAGTAGTTCCTTTAACTATTTTTCTATGCAGTCACAGTGCACATGCAGGATGAGGAAACAGAGAAACTCTGCCTGTCCGCCTCTCTACCTACCTACCTACTTACCTAATTTCTGTAAAATAAAAGGGGGGTGCACATGAGTTTGGCCCATCTGAGATCAGAAAGCGAGAGTGGACACAAAGAGGGTGTGCTCAACCCTACAGTCATGACTTGCCATAGAATAAAGAACAAACTAAGCATCCTCTTTTCATCATGGTTCATTTGGAGCTGGGTCTCTTCTAGCTCAGGCTAGCCTCTAACTTCCTGTATAGCTAGGACTATAAACACATCCCTCCAGGCCTGGTTTATGCTCAGTAGGCAGCTCAGGGCTTCAGACATTCTACCAACTGAGCTACTTTCCCAGTGAAAATAGTTTCTTGATTTTAGAGAATGTGATCATGAAAAATAGGAAATCAATGCACACTTTTGTATGCGCTGTGGCTCATCCTTCTGAATATATTTTTTTTTTTACATTTTGCAAACTCATATACTTTTTACCTTTTTCCAGTAAATATTACCTCATTCACTGAGCCTATTTAGACCACATCAAAAGTCAAACAAGCACAGTTTAAAAAAAATATACACAGCCATGACTGGGTTTTCTCTCCTGGGATTGACAGAGTCACTGAATGAGAGCTCATCCTTTTGTTGTCACCTACCTTAACACATGAGAATAGTTTGTTCACCAGGAAGAATTTCCACTTCAGTGTATTTCCTTCTCAGTCATTTCATTTGTGGATGTCTGCTTCACCACCAGAATTGCTCCTGAGAGGATGGTTCATTTATTTTCCCATCAGAAATACCTTTTCCTTTATTGCTTTCTTTTAAAAATAATAAAAAAATTAAGATGCCTTGCCCTCTCTGTGGAGCAGATGGAAGAAGGCAGGAGAGTGAAGAGAGTGGGAGGAGAGGAGGGAGGGAGGGGGAACCGGGATTGGAATGTAAAAATTAGATTAATTAAAAAAATAACTTTACTTTTTATTGTTTTGGCAATCACAGCTTATTATATGCTTATAGGGTCAGTGTGTCTTGGCCCATTTTATGTTGCTATACCAAAAATATCTGAGGCTGAGTAACTTTATAAAGAAAAGAGGTTTATTAGACTCATGGTTGTGAGAGTTTACAGACATGGTGGCAGCATCTTCTCAGCCCTGGCAGGAGTCTCATGGTGGTATTATCACAATGGTGGGAGTGTGTGACGGTGACACTATGGACATGGATGGTTGAGGGAAGTAGCAAGTCTTTTTTGTAAGGACTCATTAGAAGAGATTTACTTGTGCACTTGTACGTGTGTGCCTACATGTGTGCACGTCTGTCTGCAGGTGCCTGTGGAGGTCAGAAGAGGGACTGGATTCTCTGGAACTGGAGTTACAGTTTGTTGTGAACTGCCTTGTGGGTGCTGGGATATGGCAAGATCAGTGAATGCTCTCAATGGCTGAGCCATCTCTCAGCTCCAGAACTTATCTAGTCTTGAAGGAGCTAGACCCTCAGGAGATAGCATCAATCTGCTTTCAGGATGCTGCTGCTTGACCTACCTAATTCCCATGAGGCTTCACCTGTTGAAGGGTTTGCATCCTGCCAACAACACTACACTTCTAATGGAGTCTTCAAAACATAGCCCCCTGAACAAACCATCCCAAAACCTAGTAATGGCTGTTTGTAAGCCCCCTCTCTCTGGCTGCTGCTTCTCCTATGGGGATACTGATCAGCCACTTTGGCAGTGTGGACCTCTCTCTCATCATCTTTCCAAACTCAGATTCCCATACCAGTGTCTGCCATGATCATGGACCCAGAGAATCTTTGAAATCTTTGAAAACTTACTGTAGCATGTAAATCAAAACTATTGGAATTGAGCCAGGAGGTTGTGGCACATGCCTTTAATCCCAGCACTCGGGAGGCAGAGGCAGGAGGATTTCTGTGAGTTTGAGGCCAGCCTGATCTACAAAGCTACACAGAGAAACCCTGTCTTGAAAATTCAGAAAACAAACAAACAAATAAAAAAAATAACTCCAAACTATTGGAATTGGAAGCTTTTAGCTCAACTTTCTTACTTTGATATATAATGGATGCAGAAGGAAACATTGTCTTATTAGCAGTATGAATCTTTAATTTTGACAATGAAGAATTGTTCTTCTGTGAAGTGGCCCTGAAGTGTGTGTCAATTACTTAATTTAGGACACACACACACACACACACACACACACACACACACACACACACACACACACACACACACACACACACACACCACACGCCACACGCCACACGCCACACACCCACACATGCTCAGAGATGGAGAGGAGAGCACATGCTTGTACAGGGCTACACATTTTCTTTTACATTACGAATTTTTCCCCATCGTGGTATCTGCCCGATCACACAATGCTCACACACCTGCCCTTTTCCCTATCTTCTTTTCTTTGAACTTACTGAAGATGAGAGTTCTTCCTCTCTGGTGAAGGGCATGGTTGAATTCTAATTGATAGTGATTGGCCTTTTTGTTCTGTTAGGTGGCCAGTGTTCATTGTTTTTTGCCTTTATTTGTTGTATATTTTAAGATTAACAATAACAATAATTACTTAAAGTAGGTCCCCACATGGGAGGGGGGCTAGTTTAAAACAATAGGTTTGTGGCAGTGACTTCACCATCTTTCCAAGATAACCTTTTGAAACAGCTATACATAGGGGCTCCATGGAGCCTTTCCCTACCCTGCCCCTTCTTTATAACCAAAATTGTCCCAGAAGCTGGAAATTTTCTCCTTATTGGCTACTTTCCCCCAATAATCAGTATATTTAAAAAAAAAAATAATGCCATAGTCTTGCAGTGCCAAGAAGCTAGTGAATGTAAAAGGGAAATAATCATCTTGTAATTTAGACTGGTTGGAAACAGTCATTTCTAATTACTTGTCATGAGAGAAGAAAATGCAATTAAAGATCCTTGCTTAGACTGGAGCCTCCTCACAACCACTGCCTGCATTGATTCATACTTCAGACTGTCTGAAAGGGCCAAGTCAGCCAGACTGCCCACACGCTCATCCGAGTCAGACTGTGCGTGGTGGAAGGCACCATCACGTGCGGTGGGTGTAATGGAGACTAGAAGATCTGCTCATTAAAAACAAAGGTCCGCAGGGCTAGAAGGGTGATTAGGGATTATCTCAGTCGGTACTTAGGGATATTACTTAACTGTGTTTTAAAAATCTACAGTATGATCTGCTTAAAATTCAAAGAATTCTGTTATTGCAGCCAAGAGGCACTTTTTCTTTTTTAAAAAATTTATTTATTTTATTTATTTTTCTTATTTTACATATCGGCCCCAGTTGCCTCTCTGTCCCTCCCTCCCCCTCTCTTCCACCCTTCCATGCCCCCTCCACCCTCCCATCTCATCCCCCCCCCCCAACTTCACATGTAGGGTGATGCCTTCCTAGAGGGGACATCTAAATCTGTCAAGTCATTCCCCATGGACGGATACTCCCTTACCCTAGAGGCAGGAGGGAGGGCCTAGTCCCTACTCCAAGAGGCACTTTTTCAGTCTCTTACTTGATCAGTATGTTCAGGTCTGTCTGTCTGTCTGTCTGTCTGTCTGTCTGTCTGTCTGTCTGTCTGTCTTCCTGGATGTTTAAAAGGATTTTGATATTTGGTAACCCTTAACTCAGTTTAAAACCCTTTTCTGCCTAAAACCTTAAGGGTTTGAAAAGTGTAGCCTCTGCGCTGAAGCAGACCATGTAAGTCCTGACTCTCTCCCACTGCCTTCATGCTTGCTGACCTCTACCCTGTGAGGCAGAGCCCATGGGACAAGTCTGACTTCTTGGACCACCACTAAGAGGCAAGTGGTTGCTGAGTCCTTCACAGGCTGATTGCAAGAGACACGGGGTTTTAGTACAAAGCCTGTACAGGATTGGGGCCTACACTGCCACGGGGTTTATTTGGCTCCCAGACTCTTTGGAGCTCTGACTGCCAATCAGCCTCGCATCATGTGATTCAGAGTTGAACTCTCCTAATACCTCTTTAGCTCCACTTTCCCAGTCCCTTGAAAGCGCCCTCTCCCTTTCCCTGTCTTTACTTCCCACAGTCACCCTGTTCTGGTTCTACCTGTCAAGGACTCATAAATCTTTAACTCTAGCCTAGACTTTCCTCAAAAACATGCAGTCCCTCAATGTCTGCCTGTGTACCCACTGGATGTCTCCCGTGGCTCCATCCCATCTAAAATCTAGCTTGAAAGCCTTCCTTCCTTCAAACCTGCTGTTCCTCTAGCTGTCTCTTCCCAGTCAATACATCACCATGTGTAGCATCTACTCTTCAAAGATGACTCCTGTGGACCATATGCCTCACCACAATCATCCTATTGTTTAGACCGAGAACAACCTCATTTCCAAAGAAGGCCACTTTCTTAGGCTCTGGGGATTAGGATCTTGCCATACAGATTTGGAGAAGACCTAATTTACCTAGTCTCATAACCATTAATACCCCAGAACAGGGCATCTATCAAAGATGAGTTTGAAGTATAGATGAGACCCAGCACATTCAAGGTGGCGTGATCGTAGATACATTCAAAGTTTAGGTCTGGTTCTCAGGATGTCTGGAGAGCAGCTCATCTTAGAGAAAACCCAAACTCTGGCCCCGTGTCTTCCCATGAAACTGAGGAACACTGTGACAGTCACTTGGCTTCCCGAGGGTTGTGTGTCTGTCCCCTCTGGCCTGTAGTAAGCATTTGGTTGCTAGGTGGTATGCTGCCTTCCTGTGGGCCAGACTATGACAACATTATACTTTTGGTAATTGTGCTGGCTTACCATACCTGGAATTTTTAAAAAAGCAAAATGATGGTTAATGTTCAGATGTTCAAACTCTGAATAGAAAAACAGGAATAGCCTTTCTCTCTCCTCACCCTTCATATTTCTAGCAAGTGGGCCCAAATCCAAATTTAAAGCTGTACAGAATAACAGAAAGTTTAAGCTACAGTTTTGCTTGCAAGTCTTTTAGACACAGGAAGCCCGGGAAGCGAATGAGTAATCATGTGCTAGGCTTCGCCGAGCACATTCATTTCTCCCAGCTGCCCCATTCATCACTCTTGCTTGGTAGACAAATATGAACTACCTTTGCTCAGCGTTAAAGATCGTTCTCCATATAAAGATACACAAATAAGTATTTAAAAAAACATTGGGAAGTTTAAACTGCTTTTGCGAATGTGTTGGGAGCACTGAGATTCATTGATGCTAGCTGATTGAGCATTAGCGCAGCATTCTTCCACAAATTGTACGCACCGTGTCCCAGCCTAGCACCCTCTTGGGGAGAACTGTGGCTCCAGGTACCAAGCGAGACTTCTGAGATGTCCACATCGTGCTTTATGTCGAGTTAGCAGAAACTCATCTCATTGCACATTCAAAGGAGGAAATGAGACCGTCTTGTTAATTTAGTATGTAGGATGGAAAGACAGTCCAACCATCATCATCTCATCAAAATTTGATTAAAATACGAGTGACTGGCAAAGGGAAAGGAGCTATTCCCCCGCCCCCTTGATTTTTTATTTTATTTTTGAAGAGGTTTTGGAGCACTACTCAGCTCTTAACGGTTTTTTTTCACTATGGGAGCCAATTCAAAAGGCTAATTCCATCATCTGAACGGTCTCTTATAGCAAACAGTAGAGCTTGTACAGTCATATAACTGCTGTTAATTTAAAGCATGCTTAAATGCCTTAGCAATGGCAGCCAAGCAAGAAGGTATTTTAAGGTCTCCTCACATATATTTTATTAATTTTTTAAAAATATGTATTTTGCATGCAAATAGGCCTGTGAAGGTGCCAGACACCCTGGAATTGGAGTTACAGATAGTTGTGAGCTGCCATGTGGTTGCTGGGAATTGAACCGGGATCCTTTAGATGGGCTGTCAGTGCCCTTAACTGCTGAGCTATCTCTCCAACCCCTTCCCACAGAAATTGTAAAAATCTACTATCAAAAATCTTTGGGTCTTACAGGACCTTCTCGTGTCCGGGGGAATGTGGACCAGTGATTATCCACTTAGCCCAGTTTCAGACTCTGGATAAAGAAATGCTATTTGCTGAGATGTAGCAGACCTCACACAAGAGTAAGGTAAGCTCACGGCTCTGGTAACAAGATTTGCGGTGTTAAATGCAATTGGATCTCAAATTTTAGGCAGTTAAATGTCTTAATTCGTTCTTTTCTACCTGCCATAAGATAATGGGGGAAGCTTTGACACATGGCAGCTCCTCCCAGGGAAGAGTTCTCCTTGTTCACTGTTTCTCAAACCAATCTTCTCTCCTAAAATTGGATTTCCAAAGTGCCTCACAGTCCTTAAGCCAGGTGGCTGCAATGAGCCCACTCGGAACATTCATAATCATCAGAAATAAAAGCACACTTGAGAAGCCAGATGTACTTAGGACAATCAAATGGGGTTAGTCACCAAGAAATAGCTCGCTTACTCTCTTGCTGACTGTGCCCTTTAGTCTCCCCACTCCAGCACAGGCTGTGGATGGGAATCACCTTGGCTTGGAAATAAATAGCAGGACTCCCCCTGTGTTAAGTACTCATGTCTCATCTTATGCACAATTCATTACTCCCGGCCTTTGGCTTAGTATTGTCCATCAGAGGCTTGACGAGGGAAGGCTGTGACATGCTCTCCAAAGAGTACAATGGAAGGCAAGCTACTACTTTACTACTACTAAACATTAGAATCTTTTCCCATAGAAGTCTGCCCCCCATCTTAAGAAGGTCAGCTGAAGAATGGATATGGTTTTAGAAGATCAGAGAGTCCTGTGTTGCGTTTGTGAGGGCCACGTGATTTGAATGTGGAATGCCCCCCCACCCCTCACAGGGGCTCTTGTGTTTGAATTCTTGGTCCACAGCTAGTGATGGAGTCTTGGGAGGTTTGGAAACCTCTAGGATAGTGGTTCTCAACCTTCCTGAAGCTGGGACCTTTTAATACAGTTCCTCATGTTATCTCCGTTGCTATTTTATAACTGTAATTTTGCTGTTATTAATTGTAATGTAAATATCTGTTTTCTGGTGGTCTTAGGTGACCCCGGTGAAAGGGTCATCCCACCCCAGAGAGATCAGGATCCCCAGGGTTGAGAACCATTGCTTTAGAAGGCTGGAGCCTGGCTGGAGGAAGGGGGTCAATACATGATGGATCTGCTGTTTTACACCAGGGTCCCACTTGTGGTCTATTTTCTCCTCTGTGGAGTTGACACATTGTGACCAGTTAGTTCCCTCATGCTCCTGCTGCCATGCCTTCACAGCCAGGGCAGACTTCGCCTCTTCTTTTTAAAATCTTAAATGGGAAGTGTTTAAACAACAGGACATTCGACTTGAAGAGAAAACTATCCAAGATTCACCATTTCCCCTGCCCCCCCCCCAGTAATTTAACCCTACTTCAAGACAGATTGCTTTGTGTGTAACACCTGTGCACAAAATTTATAAAATTGCCTGTCTTTGGTTTTACTATGATAAATGAAAAACATTAAAATTCTCCGATTCAACAAGATATGTAAAGAGTTTTATGTTGTTGGGTTTTGCTGCTGTTGTTGGGATATAAAGATATAAAGATAAGACCAGAGTGAGGTCTTATCTTGCCACTAATGGAGAAAGGAGATATTTTTCAGGACCATTTCTTTCCCTGTACCATCTTCATTTGATGTCAACCAAAACAACATCAGCCATTTAGGTTTTTTTTTTTTTTTTAAGACACAATGTGTTTCTGCACACACACCGGTTACTTTATGTTCAATAAAGGCATGGGGAAGGGGAGACAAAGGACCACATAAAACGGTACTGTTTGTGGGCAGGATGTGTTGGAACCGGATCACAGTAACTGAGAAGGTGTTCTTGGTCTGTAGTAATTCTGGAGGAAGGGGGCAGGTTTACTCTTTAGTCGATACTTTCGGTCTGCCACGGGAACGCGCCGTTGCATCTTCATCTTCCGTTTCCATCTTTGCGGCTGTGTCTGTTTTGTGATTGGCTGCCCATCAAATCAGACTCTGACCTGCCTCACTGACCAACCATGTCGTTTACAACAGGTTTTCATTGGTTACTAAATGGTAGATGCGTTTTCATCTTAAATTGCATCACTGCCATTCGTACCCACCACCTTTAAAGTAATCCGATCATTGTTGCTAGTCTTGACTCCTTCCTTGGGTTTCTCGTCATCCAAGGTGAGCTCCGGAGTGTCCTCAGCAGCTGTTTCACAAAAGAGGCACCGGGGCAAAACTGAAGGAGTACATAGGCAGTCAAGAGACCCTTCCTATACCTCAAGTCCCTTCTCCTTCAAGTTCCTTCCTGCCAGGCATTTGGTCACAATGAGAAAGGTAACTAATAAAGAGAGGGAACACAGATTTGGATTTGTCCACAACTGACCCTGTTTTTGTTTGTTCATTTTGCATTTCAATTTTCAACAAAACTGCCCTGTGATTGGGGGGGGAGGGCTGTTTTTTTTCCCCACTGCACAGCCAACCAGAGGAAGGCGGGTCCCCTTTAATTAGAGGAGCTGTGTTATCTGTGAACCAAAACAACTGCCAGGAGTTTCTATGGTTGAAAGTAGTTGTGTAGACTTGAGGAGAGTTACCAAACCTCCCCCCTTGTTGTTATTGCTCCCTAATAGGAAAGTCAGAAGCCCTTTGTAGAGACGACAGAGGAAGACCAATGGTATGGAAGGTGGGGTGGCCACTAGGAGAAAACCGCAGATTCCATTAATATTTGAACCTAATCATACATCAATCCAAAGCCTCAAATCTAGGCAGAACTAAAGGTGGGATTGCAAGCAGCTATGGTCATTCTAACGTGGTTTATGTCTGAGCTGCACACTAACTTTTGCTTCGTGGAAGAAGCTTTTCCTGGCAAGGCACAGGGAGAGCAGCCAACATTGAGATAAACGATAAAGGAATGGATTTAGAGCTGTGGCACAGGAATGCCTCGGAGGACTCTTCTCCACCATCCCATTTTCAGCAACCCCCGAGACCCAGTACAAGCAGACACACAAGCTTCTTTCTCAGCTAGGGAAAGGGGGGGAACTTGCCTCAACTCTAACAAGTCCACAGATTTAAATCCTAGTCATTCAAATCAATAAAATTGGCAAAGGGGCGAGGCTATCTTGATCAGTTGTTGCAATCAGAGCCCAGCCCTAGAGCCAGGTGGGGCTGTTAATCCCACCTAATAACATGGCCACTGTGGAATGGGTGATGGGAAGGCCATCAGGTGCCCACCATACACAATCACTGAGACAGTGAATTCGAGAGTATTTTTGTACTTTTTTTCAACATAGGCAATGAATGGTACAACAGTAACTTCGCAGGTTTTAGGAATCTCAGAGCTTTTGCTGACAAGCATCTGAGCAAATGTGATTCTGAGAAGCTCAACAGAGCCTCTGTGTTACTCATACACTCTCGGGTCACAGACTAAGAATCACACGGTGGTCCAAACCAGAGTCTGAAACCCGCCATTAGAGGATGAAGAGCAAGGGCACCAAAGTTAGGAACGGTCATGGTTTTGTTCAAATTACTAAATGCTTTAATGAATGGTTCACAAAAGCAAAAGTTAGTTTCTTACTTTTATTTTTACCAAGACAAACTATGGAGTTACCAGTTATTGTTAGATAAAAACAGCTTTATCTTGTTGGTTATGATAAGCATCACCTCCATTGTAACATTTCTTAGGAGCTCAAGGGCTTGAATCAAGAGGTCTAAGACATCCCAGCCATCCTTTGGTCCACAGCTGCCTATTTCCCACCCCACAGGAGCAGCTTGTTCCTACTTTTCTAGTCTCCAAGAGAAGTTTCCAAGCTGGTTTTATCGTTAATAATTTCATAGCTGGGAATTCAGAATTAAAAATGGCCTAAGCATTTCAATCCATGAGTGCACGTTACCAAAGAATCAGAGTGATTTCTTTTTTCAAACATGTTCAATGCCTTATCATTTCCTAAGTATAGCCTGTGGAATCTGAGTATGAGATGTTGAGAGGAACCTGGAATAGAGTTTCTTGATGAGATAGCTTCAGGGAAACACGGACTGAGCAGATTTACACAGGCCACTCCATCTTTTAATATGCCTTATATAGCCGCAAGAAAAAGAACACGTCATGTTTGGACACATGTTGGCCATGAGATCCTTTCCCTGAACAGCATTTCACAGAGCACATCCTAATGCACTCTGGGAAATGCTCCTCGCCCCTGTCAAATCACCTCGCTTTCTGTAAGTCAATTATCTACTTGCCCTTTGTCAGCCTGTGTTATTAGATGCCTCTAGGATGCTACTCCACAATGAAATCCATTAAAGAAAGCTCGAAACCCTCTTTAAAAAGTAATAGAAAGGAAAAAAAGGCCCGAAGGTTTTTCTTTCCAGGGTAGCAGATCTGATCTAAAGACGGCACTGATTGATCGTACTAGTCTTTTTGAGAGTGGAGAACACGTTCCATGCACCTTTAACTGGATCCCTTTTGCCACCTTATGATGCATCCTGCTTTTTAAACACACAGAGGCCACAATGGCCTCACTGTAGGATTTGATAATCTAACCAGCTCCAATTAGACTCCTATCTGCATGGATAAAGAAGATGGAATCATTTTCATTTTTATAATAGTTTTATTTTTGCATTCAATGAGAGCAGTAGAGAGCCAGAATGGGTAAAAGACGTATACAGCTAATAGTAAGCCAGCTACAATCTGTGGTTGCTTTGTTTCTGTTTGCTTTCTTTTTAAGCTGGTACATAATTATTTGGCAGTGTTCTGAGCATGTTGCTCAATTCTTGGTATTGCCAGTGCTACCTACTAGAATCTCTCTCTCTCTCTCTCTCTCTCTCTCTCTCTCTCTCTCTCTCTCTCTCTCTCTCTCTCACACACGCACACACACACGCACGCACGCACGCACGCACGCACGCGCGCGCGCGCATGCTCTCCCAGAGGACCTAGTCTGGTGACCCTGTCCATCAACATAAAGAGAAATTGAGGTTTTGTTTTTTCACACTGAACACATGTAAATACAGGATCTGGAGGGGTGGCTCAGGGATTAAGAGTCCCGGCTGTTCTTCCAGAGGATTTGGGATTTGATTTCCATCACCCACCACCATGTGGTATCAGGCATACATACAGGCAAATACCCATGCACATAAAATTAAAATGTAAAAGAATGTAAATACTGAGAAAGTAATTCTATTATTACATCTTTTTTTAACATACACATATAGTAATAGACAGCAATCCTAATACAAATGGCCAGCATTTTCCTATAAACTAGAATGGACCCTATTTAAAATGCATTATCCTTTTAAGAAAACTATGCAGTATGCTATATTATTTTATCTAATTTATTTTGGGGCAGGGTTTTATGTAGCCCATGTTGGCCTCAACATCACCCCGTGTTAGCTGGTTTCTGAAGGAACTCATAATAAAGTAAATATGAAGAACTAAAAAAGCAACAAGGTCGACAGTCCTTCACAGTGCTCTAAGTAGCATCCCCCTCCTCCTGCCCCAAGTTCTGAGTTCTGCGTTCTTCCTTTGCCTCAGCCTGTGTTGCATGTCTGTGGGGAGTACAGTGCTTTGTTCTGTTGTCTCTGGGTGTCACGTCCATGGTGTTATGTACATACATACATACATATTTATGTATATATGTGTGTAAATATGTATATACACACATATCATTGGGTGTCTTATTATTATAGTCCTCTAATTTTTCCCGATACAACTGAATATGTGTGATCTGTTCTTCACTTGCTTATCATAATTTTTCCCTCACATTTGTATGCAAGTAGAGTGCTGTGAGGACATTATTGAGCGTGTGTCCTGGACCACACAGACTGCTTCTCAAGCTTCTTTTGAGTGTAGGCTTAGGCATGGTCCCAGAAGTGAAGCCTTTGTGTCAATCAAGGCCATCAGACTATCTGCCAATAATTATTTTTGGACAGGATCTCAATATGTAGCCCTGGCTGGCCCAGGTCTCTCTGTGACCTCAAGCTCCCGAGAATCACCTGCTGCCTCTGCTTTCTGAGTGCTGAGATTAAAGGTTGCTCTACCATGATTGGCTACAGATAAGCATTCTTACCAGTGGTGGATTCCTGACCTTTTATTCCTCACTCATATCTGCCTTCATCAAAGCCTCCACTGTTCCCCAGTCTGATGGCTAGAAAATGGCACTGTGGTTAGTGGTGTGACTCAGTAGTGGTGTGATTGCCCACCATGCTCAGAGCCAGGGGTTCAATGGCCAGCACTTCTAAAAAATAAAAAAGGAATAAAAATGATACTTCTACTGGTTGTAATTTGCATTTCCTTTCTTGCAACTGAATGTGTGTGTGTGTGTGTGTGTGTGTGTGACTCATATTTTCTTCTTTATTTTGTTTTTTTGAAACAATTTCTTTGTGTAGTCCTGACTCTCTTGGAACCTGTGTTGTAGACCAGGATGGCCTCAAATTCATAAAGATCCACCTGCCTCTGTCTCCCAAGTGCTGGGATTAAAGGTGTACACCACCACCACCAGGGTATGAGTCCTAGTTTCTATGAAAAACCTAGCCTTTAGTCTTTTTCTATTAATGGTTTATGTTTTTAATGGGTATTTTAGACATGTCTAATTGATATATTGGAATTCTCGATATATTTTTATTCTAAATCTTTGCTAATTATATGTGCAACAAATATCTTGCTTCTTTGCTACTTTTGTTTTCTGCTTTAATTTTGCAATATATGAGTTCTTAATATGGTGAGATGATTTCATATTTGGGGAGATTCTGTCTTAACTGTTTAAAAATATTTATTTTTATGTATGTGAGTGTTTAACCTGCATGCATGTCTATGCACCCCTTGCAGAGAGGGTGGTGGAGCCTGTGGAACTAGCATTCCAGACAGTTGTACACCACTGTATAGGGGCTGGGAACCAAACCCAGGTCCTCTGCAAGAGCAGTCAGTGCTCTAAATGCAGAGCCGTCTCCCTTGCCCCTTAACTGTTGCTTGAATTTGCACTTGTTTTGATAACTAATAAGGCTGAGGATTATGCTTCATATCTATTGGCCATTTATATTTATTTTATAAGATTTTCAAAAATTTAATGATGTCTCCACATTACTGGAAGCAATCTTTTCTATATTTAAATTAGAAACAATCTTATTTTAATGTCAATCCTAGATCCCTCTCCCTCCCATCCTTCCATGCCCCCTACCAACCTGCCATCTCATCACCTTTCTGTTCCCGAGGGAGGGTGGGACCTTCCATGGGGGATTATCAAGTCTGTCATGTCACTTGGAGCAGGGCCTAGGCCCTCCCCCATGTGTCTAGGCTGAGAGAGTATCCCTGTATGGGAAATGGGTTCCCAAAGTCCATTTGTACACTAGGGATAAATACTGATCCACTCCCAGAGGCCCCATAGACTGCCCAGGTCTCCTAACTGACACCCACATTCAGGGGGTCTGGTTCTGTCCTATGCTGGTTTCCTAGCTGTCAGTCTGGGGCCCATGAGCTCTTGCTTGTTAAGCTCAGCTGTCTCTGTGGGTTTCCCCAGCCTGGTCTTGACCCCTTGGCTCATCACTCCTCTCTTTCTGCAACTGGATTCCAGGAGTTCAGCTCAGTATTTAGCTGTGGGTATCTGATTTTGTTTCAATGCACTACTGGATGAGGGCTCTAGGATGGCATATAAGGTAGTCATCAACCTCATTATCAGGGAAGGGCATTTAAGGTAGCCTATCTGCTATTACTAAGATTTTTAGTTGGGTCATCCTTGTAGGTCTCTAGACATTTCCCTGGTGCCAGATTTCTCATCAAACGTATAATGGTGCCCTCTATTATGGCATCCCTTTTCTTGTTCTCCTCTATTCCTCCCCCAACTCAATCTTCTTGCTCCTTCATGCCCTCTTCTCCCATTCTCTTTCTCCTAACTCGTCCCCACCCCAATGCTTCCAATTTGCTTAGGAGATCTTGTCCCTTACTCCTTCTCTGGGGGACCATGTATGTCTCTCTTAGGGTCCTCCTTGTTTCCTAGCTTTTCTGGCAGTGTGGATTATAGGCTGGTAGTCCTTTGCTCTATGTCTAAAATCCATATATGAGTGAGTACATACCATGCTTATCTTTTTGTGACTGGGTTACCTCACTCAGGATGGTTTCTTCTAGTTCCATCCATTGGCCTGCGAATTTCAAGATTCCATATTTTTTTTTTCTTCTGCTGAGTAGTACTCCAATTGTGTAAATGTACCACATTTTCTCCATCCATTCTTCAGTTGCGGGGCATCTAAGTTACTTCCAGGTTCTTGCTATTACAAATAATGCTGCTGTGAACATAGTTGAACAGATGTCCTTGTGGTATGAATGTGCATCTTTTGGGTATATGCCCAAGAGTGGAATTGCTGGATCTTGTGGTAGACTGATTCCCATTTTCCCGAGGAACCGTACTGGCAGCAATCTTCTGTCATATTTTCTTGTAGTTTTTCACTAGTTTTAATAGTTTACTTAAGTTTCTCCAAAATTTGTGTTTAAACATATTTCAACCTTCCATCCTTTTATTTTGATTTTTATAAGGCACTTGAGGATTTACCCACATGGAGTTGATATTATTGCAGAAGAGATGGCATTAACCAACCATTTCTCGTGTGGCACTGATTTATGATGATTGGGCACCGAGGCGCTATTTAGTTTGACAATGCTTGCCCCCATACATTTTCTTTTATTATCTTCATAGCTACTATTCAGTAAGACAACCTTTCCCTCCACCCCCATTTTGTTGAACTTCCAAACGTTCCATTTGGTTCCTAGAGTGCTGCCATACAAACAAGACCAAGCTTCTGCATTCTTGGTGTTGAAAAGCAGGGCTGCTATGGTCACACTTGTTCATGGTCAGGAGGAACAGCCCAATAAATGCTCCCAGATCAGAGTGTGAATGGTAATTGATTCAATACCTGTGCAGAGCGAGAGTGCTGTGTTTGGCATGACAGGCTCTCCTTCCTCCTCTCAGTCAGGGTCTTGCCACAGTGCACACACAGGGCTTCAGGCCCTATTCTCAAGCAATCCTTCACCCTCAGCTAATTACACATTGGACTTCGGTCATGGGCTCCAAAGCCAGATGAGTGGTCATAGGAGCCTCCAAGGGCTTGTTCTAAAATTCTCTCTGCCAAAGTGTTCTAACCCACAAAACATGTTGAAATAATCATCCATCTGTCTGGTGAACACTAAGAGATACCAGCTTTCAGACACAAGGTCATTACTCTTGTACCAGGGGGGGTCTTCTGTCCAAGAGTATCAAATCCTGATCCTGCTATCCTTGGCTGCTGGTGAAGTGAGAAAGCTGAGCCCAGCTAGGAAGCAGAGGAGGAGCTGGATAACTTGGGGCTGGTGATTTCAAACTCATGGAGAAGGGAGGGAGTTTTGGAGGTGGTGTGTGTTGGGAAAGGCTGCATGGGAGTTCTGGTTGGGGTTGATACTGTCATATCCCAGCCTGTCCGTCACAAACATCCATGTAGCTGAAGCTTGCCATAAGGAGAGCTGGGTTTCCCCCTAGAGTAAGAAAAGCCAGTCTCAAAGGGGTATGTTAGTTGTCTTTTGTCAACTTTACACACACCTAGACATATTTGAGAAGAGGGAATCTCTACCTGAGAAAATGCCTCCATAAGATTGGCCTGCAAGCAAGTTTGTGGGCATTTCCTAATTAGTGATTGATGTGGGAGGACCCAGTCCACTGTGGGTGGTGGCTACCTCTGGGAAGGTGGTCCTGGATGGCACAAGAAAGCAAGTTAAACAAGCCAGGAGTCACAATTCTCCATGGCCTCTGATTCAGTTCCTGCCTTGATTTCCTCCAGTGATTGTCTTCCTTGATTCAATGATTTGGGGTTTTCCCCGATTTCCTTCCGTGTGATGTGGAACTCTATGGAATGTGAAATAAACTGTAAACTGAAATAAACCCTCTCCTCCCCAAGTTGTTTTTAGATGTAGTGTTTTATCACAGCAACAGAAACCCCAAACTAAGACAAAGGAAAAACCTGGAATGCTGAGTTCATTTGGGTGTGTGTTAGTGTGAATTTACTGTAAGACAGTGCTCTTGTTGCCAGTGGGTATACCTTCCTTCAACCCCAGCATTCAGGAGGCAGAGGAAGAGAGATCCTAAGTTCGAGGCCAGCCTGGACTACACGAAAACACTGGCTCAGAAAGGCTTGCGTGCGAGTGTGCATGAGGACACCCCCTACTCCACTGTTCTTGCACCTGAGGACAGATGAAATTCTACCAGTTCCAGCAATGCTCAGTCGTCCTCCTCGTGGGTCTCAGGTGGTGTCCCCGAGCCTGAGAATGTGGGACAAACAGTTGAACAGGAATTTATCCTGATCAACCCCGATTGGGGAAGTTGGTGAAATACACAATTCTGTACAATACTAGACCTACCTCCTATTAGACTTCAGTGTCTCACCTATAAAACATGGGAGGCAAAGAGCTATCTTGGAACATGCCTTAGAAATAAAATGCTGCTTGATACAGTACAGCTGTTAAAATAATGCTAAACAGATTAAGGAAAGAAAAAAAAATGAGTCTTTTGTTTTCTGAGTCCCTTGAAGACACTTATAATCAAATATGAAACTATTTAGGGAAAGACACACTTAATCTGGATCCCAAACACTGTGCCCAGACAGCAGTCCCTGAAACAACACACCAGGAAGCTACGCATATGTCTCAGCATAGTGGTGATGCAGGAGCCTGTTGACTTTCTCTGCACAACCCCAAACACCCTGAAATGCAGGTAATTTGCATATTTGTCAATAAATTATTCATATCACAGCAAATTAGTAGTAGCCAATAGAACAAAAAGATAGTTATAGGTTGTCATCTGATTTCCTGAGTTGTGTGTATGTACACATACATCTATGTAATGTCCCATCATTTTAAATTGAAAAACTTTTCTTTAAACATTTTGTGTGTGTAAGCATGTGTACACATGCATGTCATGGTGCATTTCAGAGGACAATGCATCAGAGTTGGTTTTGTTCTTCTACTGTGTGGGTTTCAAGGACTGAACTCATCATTAGCCTCAGCAGCAAGTGCTTTTGCACCCAAGCCATCTTGTTGAGTTCTGTAGTTAGGGATGACACTGTGTTAGAGGGAGTTTTGAACTGTCCACTTTTAAAACTGGACGTTTCAGAGGCAAGCGGATGGGTGCCATTAGTTTGTTGAGTTCCTTAGACAGAACTGTGTTCAGCTTGCTGCTGTTCTTCTGCACATTACTTGGCCAAGCTAGTTTCCAACACCTATTGCAGATAATACCAAAGGATGGAAAGGAGACCTTGTGATCTAGATTATAATTAAAACATTTAGTCCTTAGAACCTAAAGAAAGTGAATGGAAAGAAAGCTAATTCAATATGGCAGAGAAAAAATGTTTTTCACTTTAATAAAGATATCCTTCCTTAGTTTCACAGAGTAACATTTGTTGATTCTGAAATGCATTCTAGTTGCAGGGCTTTCATTGTGACAATTTGTTTTTTTAAAGACTTATTTTTATTTTCAACTGTGTGTGCCTCTCTGTAGGTTAGCATGCATATGAGTGCAGGAACTTGCAGAGACCAGAAGAGGGCACTGAATCACCTACAAATGGAGCTACAGACAGCTGTGAGCTGCCTGACAGGGGTGCTGGGAACTGAACTTCGGTGGTCTGCAAGAGCAGTACCCGCAGAGCCATCTCTCCAGTCCCAGCGATTGTATTGTTGCTGTGGTAACTACAAACACTCTTCTACTAAAGAACGGAACTTACTTTCTCATGGTGATAGCAGTAACAGCTAACCTCTTGCCAAACATTACAAAAATCAGAACCCCATGCAAACAGCAGAGGCAAGTAGAATATTGCTCCCTCTAGAGAATTTGAAAGTTTCAAGGGATTTTCTTGCTGTTACCACTCCCATGGGACTAAGTGCAAGCAAAGTACACACAAGCTTCAGTAGGAGAGGGCAGTGCCAAGACACTGTCACTGCCTTGCAGCATCTTTTCTGGTCCTGTCTCCAGTAACTGAGGAACAGGCCCTTAGTGAGGCCCTTAGTGAGTGGGGAACACCTGGGAAGAGGGGGGAGAATGGTAGCATACACTGACTTCATGTTTCCTTCTAGAAGCTTCCATAGACACCTGGATGATCTTTCCTGGTCACTGTGTGTCTAATTTCAAGGATTAAAACCTTTCCTTGTTAGGCAATAGCAACCCCGGCAACTGGCTGGCAGCCTTGACTTTTCAAAAACAGATGAGCTCAGGTGCACATTTCTGACAATGAAGCCCTGAGCCAAGTGCCTATGACTCTCTGTTCCCCAAGAAGAATTACTCCGCCCCGCCCCCAGAAATAATAAAAGCAATACCAAGTGGATTTGAGTATTTTATTTATAAATGTACATTTACTATAAAAGCTGTTGCATTTTAGACAACTTTTCATTTTTAATTTTTTAAACTATTTCTCAGAGGCATTTTAGAATAAATATTGTAAATGACAGTTAGTGTGATTGACACAGAATGTCGCCCGCCCAGATCAGGAACATGTCTTGGGTGGACTCACACTGAAAGTTGGAGCATTTCAGTTCTCCGAATCTTACGCCATGTACAAGTAACTAGAATATGCATCGTGTTAATGGCACTACATAGAAGGACAAATGGCATGAAAGTTTGCTAGTGAGAAACAGAGCCATCCATTTTTGTCCTCGGGAAGGAAACATTTGGAGTCTGAGTGGGAGACTCAGCTACAGTCCCCCAGGAACAATCAATCACTCACTTGCCTTGTCTGGGTTTTAAACAAACACATTTACATTACAGCTCCACACAACAGAGCAGTTTTTTTCCCCTGGGATCTCAAAGATTATTTGAAGAGAAATAGATCATAGTCTTTTATGCTGCATTGGAAAACAACGAGATCTAGACTGCCGAAGCTGCCATGTAACTGGCTCCAAATGAAATATAAATCAAATAGAAATAGAAACAGTTGGCAATTAGAATTTAGAAAACGTTGGAGATTATTCCAGGCTGGTGACTAGTGTTCATTACGGGAAAGCACGCTCCACACTTGGGAATGGGGCTTATTCCTCTTGACTCCAGTCTCGTTTCACTACACATACAATGAGCCTCTCTAAGAAATGTGTATAAATGGCTTTGTGAAACTGGAAGGATGTGCAGTACTCATATGCTCCTGACATAATGGATGGCCTTGCACATGTAAAAAGTATTTTATAAAAGTCGCTTATGAATGACCATATTGTTCATGTTTTGTGCATCGTCTCTTGTAAAGTATTCTATTAATATCATGCAAAGTGTAAACATCCACATTATTAAAATAGTTAATAAAACATGCAGGTGCTTCATCAAAATATTGGACTCGATCTGTACATTTTCAAAACTTTTTAAATTTTTTTTCTTTTTTGTCTTTTAAAATCTTTATTTATTTTTCTTGTAGAGCAGCAAACACCTCTGAGAGAAATCGTGAGAACTGGGAAGTGATTTCATTTCCCTTCGGTGTTCTGAATCTGCCATTCATCACTATGTGCAACAGCTTTGCATTTTCTAAGGCACAATTTTTAATGAAATGGTGTGTGAATTTCAATCCAATAACAGCTCGTCCAAATGACAAAGTGGTCAATATGCCTCCAGTGGCCAGGAGATGCCTGCACCTATAGGGAACCCACATGCAAAGAACCGTCTAGCATGGAAATAAATAATTGCTAGCCATACTCCATAAGACACAGAAAAAATTATTGCTTACATGACAGGAAAACATCTACTTGCTCACTCTCTATGCTACATTAGCCTACTAGGAGTGTATCCATAGTCTACATTCACCTAACATCATCATCGTTACTTAGTTGCCATCCTTTTAAGGCAGAATAAATAGTCCCCCTTCCCCCAGTCTTAAGGAAAACTGCCTGGAGAGCTAAGTCATGCTGGTTTAGCCACTTCATTCTTGCCGTATCCAGCTGAAACTTATCACATAGGGCAGAGAAAAAACCCCAGATCTCCACAGGCATCCCTTTCTAAACTCCACGGGGTCAGGTCCAGGATTCTTGAGAGTAAAGAAGGCGACGTGGGAGAATGAAGGTGCACACAGGTCCATGGGAGTGGGGAGGACACAGTCTGCCTTGTGTTGCTGCCACTTACAGACCAGGCTGTGGGCTAGTCACGCCATGCCATCCGGTTCTGTTAGGATGGACTTAATGCTTCTCTTTGGATACCTGGGCTTCAGACCCCAAGGAAAACTTGCAGGCAAAGATGAGATGTGCTCATCCTCGAAGACAGACTGTCCATGATGTCTAACACCCACATCCTCACATCAAACCCTTCAACATCCCTAACCCAGTGCTTGGGGAAAGCAGGTGGCCCAAGCCTCAAGGCTACCACTGACACACCATCCAGTGTGCCCTCATAGATTTTATAGTACACCTGAAGACAACGGCAGGCCTAATTTCTTCCTGCTTCATCCTACCCTTGCACAAGGTCACAGAGTGGAAGTCTAGCGATATCACAAGGGCTCTCTTCATTTGATGGGCCAGCCTATATTAATGACATGACTTCCAGGGTACACAAAATCTAATACTAATAGTGTGATAATTTATTGGTAGGATTTCTGCCCCCCCCAAGGTAAGTAACACAAATGTTTGCAGGAGTACAGTATGTATTATCAGACTAGAGTCTTTGCATTAAAAAAAAAAAGTTACAGTTCAGAGTCAGGGCTTTCTGGGGTGTCTAGTTTTTCTGAAATGCATTCACTTTATGTTCCTGTCTTAAGTTGGCATGTTTCGCACTTCCTGCAGCTCAACTCTGTAA
>JANBXA010000734.1:32910000-33135000 GCA_030556225.1 Cricetiscus sungorus
TGGGATGATGCTTGCAGATTACATACAAATCCCATGTCATTTTACCCACTTGAATGTCTGGAAATGTTGGGTGTTTGGAGAGGGCATCTGCAATGGTGCTCACCATAGGCACAGGGATGAATGCAATGAGAAATCCTGAATGAAAGATGAAAGATACCTAGAATCTCAGGTTAATCTGAAGAAACCTTCGTTTATTAGGGGTAACCAAAATTCTTTACTGTTTTATGGATGGCTTACAGACCATCTGTAGGCTTTGCTCTGTGCTGTATGTTCAGGTTACATACTCAGGCCTTTCAGTACTAAAATCAGGCAAATCTTTAGCAGTCTAGACAGGAAAAGAATACCTTGACTCAGAGAATGCCTATCTGAGTGATGTGTCTTTGAATGGTGAAAAGCCCAGACAGAACTAGGCAGCAATTGTTACAATCTAGGGCATTCAGTCAGTGGTTCCTACAGGCATGGAACAATAGCTCTGACATAAAAGGGTCTGCAGAGAAGGTAGAACATTACCAATGTTTAACATGTGCATACATTGAAGGAATAATTGAGACAGGAAAAGACACAGTGCTTAGAAATAGGAACTCATTTCCTATGGTTCTGGACCTAGATGTGAAAAGAGGAAGAAGGGAAGAGGATGAGAAAAAAGCCTGGCCAGGTGAAAGGAGGGCTTCCACAAAGATGCCCACGTTTCTATGCTTCTCTGTGCCGATCTGTACCCCTCACTTGATAGCCGCTGCCCTATATGACAAGGAGTAAGGTCCTGCAGTGAGACCGTAAGATGGAATGATTGAATGCTTCCACCACAGCTGGCTGGATAGCTGAGCAGTTTAATGTCTCATTTGGTCAGTGGGACAGCAACAGTTCTTAGGACTGTTGTGCACATTCAGTGACTGGCAATGCTGCTGTCATACTTATGTACTAGGACATTGAAAAATAACCTGCCTAAGCCTACAGAGCTGTAAGCACCCAAGTATTGTACTTCAAGCATCCATGTTCCAAATGTGTTGTATCTCTTCGTGTTTATTTATTTGCTTTTACATATTTAGGGAGATATTTCTGTTGTTATATAAAAGATTCAGGAGATGAGCCTAAAAGCATAGAAGCTGAAAAGGAAGCTATTTCTTAAATTTGCACTGGAAAACTTGACAGGTGAGATGGGAAAGAGAGGATGGTGGCATGGTGGCTAGATACTTTAGAGGTCTCAGAATTTAGCATCTGCATTTGTGATGAGTGAGGGAGAGCAGATAGCAGTGGTCCCTGCACAGTCTAGACAAAAGGAAGGGATAATTTACAAGGATTTTATTTTTATATGTAAATATATTCAAAATCCAATGTGAATTAAAGTACATAATATAAATATTACTCTTTATCTTATCATCGCTTGACAGCTTTCTATATTCTCTTTCTTTCATTTTGAAAAGACAAAATCACTGTTAATTTGAAATATTAGCATTCCTACATTCACTGTCAGCTTTTTTCTAACATTATTTTTAAATGACTGCAGAGCCTTCCCCCTGGTTCAGATAATTTAGATATGTTAATCTCTGTGTTTCTCTTTCCCCAAACTCAGCTTAATACATACTATGTTCTTATTTCCACAGTCAAATTTTCCAATAATATTTTGAGATTGACTGCCAACAGTGGCAATTAATCTTGACTACCAATTTGATTGGATTGAAAGATGCTAAGAGATACATAAAGTAGATCTGTAGGTATGTCTATAAGAGATTTTTTTTTCTACCAAGGACTAGAACTTAAGGTTTCTCTCTGATATAATCAATAGTTTAATCTATGGATGGGCTAATATTTTTAATGAACAACTGGAAGCTGATGGAACTGGGTCCTGGTTGAAGTAAGTAGGAGGTGTGTCTCTTGGGGCATGCCTTTCCTGCCTCCTTCCTGTCCTCCTGATGTCACAGTTGTCACCTGATCTGTTGTGCTGATCAAATAAATATCATTCAAGTATAGGTAGACTAAGTTTTACTTCTGGCCAGCTTTTCTCAATTCACAAAAGGTGTGGGTGGTTTGAGCTGAGCTGATCAAGCTCCAGAGCCAGTGTGAGTGCAAAGATTCTTCTCTGCCCCTGCCTTCCTACTGTGGTTGAGTAAAAACCTCTGAAGTGAGTCAGTCTTTTGAGTTGTTTACCTCAGGTTCTGTCACAGTGATGCAAGTCCCTTACCTTGGCACCACTGTTCATTCCTGATTGTTTCCAGCCATAATGTCCTTCTACTAGTCTTACACATGACTCTGACTGAAAGGTTTTTACTGTCTCTAGGAAGACAGCAAATTTCCATAGGAAGCAGGGATATAGCTAAACAGTCTCAGCTGCAGTGGCTGATAAAGTCTTATCATTTAAATCCTCATAGCCCTATAAGTGCTGAAAAACATTAGTGCTATTCTGCAGAATTGAAATCTGGTCTGTCTGAACTAGGCAATATTTGTTTGATCATCACAGTATACATATTAAGTGACTACTGCAAGTGGAGATTTGTGCAAGATTCTAAGATTAAAAATGAGTTTTGTTTTCTAACTGTGGAAGGATTACTTAAGGTGCAGATTCCAAGTCTGTGCTTCCAAAAATCATGGTTTAGTATTTCTTGGTATATGTCTATGAATCTGCATTTTATTTAGCAAGCCTTGCAGGTGACTCTGATGCAGGTTGGGAAATTCTCACTACTGTAAGACCCTCAGAATGAGGAGTCTCCCCATTTCGGTAGGTACCTCCAAGAACTCAATGTCAAGTTTAGTTGATGCAACACGCAAGAGGCTTTAATGAACAGGAAATGTTTGCGCAAACGGGCTCCCTTAGCACGCAGGCTAGAGAAGCAACATTTTCTGGGCGCGGGTAATTTTAAAGGAAACCCCCACAAGCTTAGGGTGGGACTGTGACCCTCAGTCTGTATGTGACCAGAGTCATGGGTTCTTTTTTTGAGGCCGGATGGTCTCAGGTCAGCAGACCTCAGGGCCTCAGGGTGTGCTAATTAATCTTGTCTAAGCAAACTGGAGTTGCAGCTAACTCTTTGTTTCTTAAGGACCTTATTTACCACCTGCTGACACACTGACCCAGAGGGGCAGTTTGAATTCTTAGTATCCGGCTATCTTAGGGCCTTGTGAGGGAAAGTTGTGGGTGGTTAGCAAATTCCAGGGAACTGATAGTAGCCTCCTCGGTTAGCTTTCCAGGTCAGACTGCCCTTCATTTTAACTGTGTGTGTGTGTGTGTGGGTCTCCTTAACTTTACTTTTTGTCTTTCAGTACCACTCGCTCCAACATGACTCTACACTAAGCTGCTTTGGGACTTCCCCCAAAAACTAGTTCTTTAGTCATTCAAAACCTTGGTTTCCATCTGCAGAAGAAATGTCCTTTTATACAATACAGAGTCGTGAGTTTAATTCTAAAAGGGACCAGCTTTGTATTTTGTGATAGCAGCTGCAAGTAAACTGCAGGGTCTTTGGTTTAAAATTGTTTAATAAAAATGGGATATGATTAAGCCAAATGTGGGTCCCTGAGTTGTTACATACATCACAGGTTTGTGAAAATCACCTGTAAACATAATGTACTTACACAATAAGAAAACTCATTCAGTCTAATTCTACCATCACTTAAAAGTGTTCAAACATGGAAAAAAAAGTAGCAAATTTTACTTGCAAATACCAGCACAATGTTCACCTGGGAGAGTGAGGAAAGGATGCACAGGGGAGGCCAATGCCCAAGTCCAGCCTTGTAGGAAGAGGTTGTATTTCTATACAGAAATGGCTAGACCCAGGTGAATCTAGCAACAAAAAGGAAACCAGTTTAACACTGCTGCTAAGCTGTTGATGCCAATTGAAATGAGCAAAATTAGCATCTGAGGATTAAGGATATTAAGGGAGTGGTGTGGAGGAGCTTAGGATGTCACTCTTGCAACAGATCTTCAAGTGGGATGCAAATCTGGGTCAAAGGCAAGCATCTCTTTTCCTTTGGGTTTTGCCCATGAGTTGCCTAACCCCTAACTGTCCACAAGGGGTCAGGGTAGATCCTGGTAACCTGGCTTCCAAACTATTTCTTCTTCCTGGCAATTGCTTAACGAAATTTGAGGCTGTTTCATAACCTTGGTTCTCAGGATACAGATTAACATCTACCTTGGTAGTGATCCAGATATCTGTTGTCCTAGTTCCATTTTATCTTCCTTTTTTATTGTAAAGAATCAGTATTTTTTAAAAATAGTTTTTAATTAGAATTTAATATTCACTACAAGGTATACATGTATAAATACTTCACATGTATTACGTTCATTTAATTCTCACAATAACTGTACTGACTAGTTCTAACATTATTGGGTTTTTAGAAATAGAGAAACATATGAAGTACCCATATCCTTAAGTTCCACTGGTAACCATGCATATGTTTTGATTACATCTTTCCTATATATTTCATATGAAAAGTTTCAGATATACATGAGTTTACATGTAAGGACAAATTTATATCATTAGCTTTATTGTTTGTTTTAGACAATTGTGAATAAGTTGTATATTTCTTATTTGTTATGAATTTTCCAAATAAACACATGTAGAATGTATTTTGTACAGTGAGAGCAGTAGATCCTATTATTCTGGGTGCACCATGATTCCTTTGATCATTCACTTTTCTCTATCTGGATTGACTGATGGATCGATTGATCAATTTTAAAAGATCTCTCTGTAAATCTCAGATGACTGAGTTCACAGTCCTCTGGCCTCAGGCTTCAGAACACTGGTATTAAAGGCAGGTGCCACACCCCCTGGCTTGTTTCATTTCTCTGCCATTTGAAGTGACTCTGCCATTTCACTGCAGCTATGCTTGTCCTTTCATGTGACATAATTTCTTTAGTATAGATTCCCAGCAGTAAAATTACTTTGTCGAAAGATATTCAATTTTTAAAATTTTAATATGAGCAGATTGTGCTCTTAGATCCTCTTCTATTCACTAGGATTTGTTTCTTCTCTGTGTCAGAAAGGGAAAAAAACCAATAAGAGTCTATAAAACCTGCTCTGAATTATAATTAAACATACTAAAAATGAGGAGCAGGCTATAGTAGATGCTCCCAGTGTGTTTAACTGATCTAACTGACCAAAAGCATCTTCTTTCTATTGGTAGTTTTCTCTGAGTTCCTGAGATGCTTCAGGTATGCTAGAAGAGGGGAAACAAAGGAGGCATCCTTTTAATATTATGGTCATTCTGTGGATAGAAAAGTTACAGGAGATGCAGGAAATGTACAATTTTCACTCCTAGAGAGGGAACTACAGAAAAGGCACCAGGAAGCCAGTTATTTCCTTTACTTTTGTTAGAAAATGTTTATTGCTTCCCTGTTCTGCTCTAAGCCCAGAATGAACACACACACACACACACACACACACACACACACACACACACACACACACACGAAAATATACTTTGTAGACTATCATCACACATGGGTGAGAATTAAACATAACTGTATTTCAAATGAATATATGAAATGACTTACACAAGAGCACACAGTTGAAAGTGAGAAATAGTAATGGACTCCAGATCATATATTCCATTAAATATGTAATGAATATTTGTGAATAAATGTGCTTCCTCTACATTCTTTACTACTCTGTCAGTATACATGCAGAGATACCAAGAAACAGAGACAGAGAGAGATGTCTTCTAGCTTGTAGCTGAAGACATTTTAAAGATTTATTTTTATTGTATGTGGATGTGTGAGTGCATGTCTGGTTCCAGAGGATGCCAGAAGAGGATGTCAGGTCCCCACTGGAACTGGTGTTAAAGGAAATTGTGAGCCACCTGATGTGGGTGCTGGGAACTGAACCCTAGTCCTTTTCAAGAGCAGCAAGTGATCATAACCAGACCTGAGCTGGAAACATTGAAAAAGCTAACATGAAAATTTATCTGACTATTGTCTGAAATGATGAGAGGGGTTTGAATTTTGAACATTTTTATGCATCTAGAAAAGACAAAGAACATGACACCTCTGTAGAAAAATGCAAGTAAGTCTGAAGAATTTTCAGCAAGCCTGGTCACTATCTTAAAACTAAAGAGGTTAAAAGTTGTAGAGTTTGGGCAAGGCACGGTGAGCAACATTCTCATGCTGATGTTTGCTATTATAGGCAATCCTAAAAGCAGAGTAATTTTGTTCAGTATTTTATTTTTCTAGAAGGAAAAATGAATGTAGTAACAAAAGTTAAATCGTTCTGAAAAATTAATTTCACTTCCTCTATTTTAGAAAAGAGAAGCTTCAGAAAATAAAAAATGTTACTGAAAATGCAGAAGGAGCAAACTGTTTGTGTGTGTTTTGAACCTCAGCAGTGCATTTGCAAACCATTCAAAATATCAGGACTTCCCCATGGAGCACCTCTGACTAGGTCTGGGTTGAGCAATTCCATAACTTAATTAAATGTTTACCAAACCTTCACTTGAAAATTATTAAGTTGAGAGATACAACATGGCCCTTATTGTCTGTGTCATAATGAATGACAGCTCAGCCTATATGTGTTAACCAGTACTGAGGAGTTCCACTAGGGGTGGAATAAATTGTTTTTAAAATGTTACCAAATATAGCGCGCCACACACACACACACACACACACACACACACACACACACACACACCAAACCTCTGTTAGTGAACAGTTATATCTGATATTACATAGTATATTCCTTTCGCTGAGACCCATATGTGCAAACATGACCTAGCCAACATATCTAAGAGATCACCTAAGACAATTGTCATTGAGCATACGATTCTTTATACTGTCCAGATAGAAGGATCCTGGCAAGACCTCTTAGGTAGGAAAGAACTGTAGTGATCAAGCTTGATGTAAAGATGTGGATCTTGGGTTCACAAGATGACACAGTGAGTAAAGATATGCATCTACCAAGCCTGGTGATGTGAGTTCCAACCTTAGAACCTACATGGTGGAAGGAGAAAACTAACACCCTCACGGTATTCTCTGACCTCCACACACGCCATGTCATACACACCCCAACCCATAAAATAAATCAGTGTGGTAAAGATGTGACTTCCAGGATCAACCCATGTCACAGTCACATGCCTTTACAACACATATCTAATATAGTCACCAAGTTATACACCATTCATTTGAGGACAAAAAAAGTTGCTTAGGCTGAGTCTTCAGTATTTCTAAAAAATTAGTTCAAGTCTTTTTAAATACAAGAGTAGCTGTCATTGAGGACAGCCACTGGTAAGCACTGTTTTCATTTTTGGTTTGGGGGGTTTTATATTAGCATATTTTAATTAGAAAGTATAATGAGCTCTTTGTAACAGTTTCATTTATGCATATAATATACTTTAGTAATAATGTGTTGAAGTTAATGATTTCATTACCGAAGGGAAAAAATAACATTGAACTTTTCCTTAAAGAAAATGTCATCTAGAAACATGACCACCCAAAGATGTGAAAAGTTCAAAGATGCAGAACTAGCCACACACACACACACACACACACACACACACACACACACACACACACACACACACAGAGAGAGAGGTGGGGGGGTAGAGAGAGTGTGTGTATGTCAGAATGGCAACTGGTTTTCCAAAATATTTACAAATGAAGCACTTGAAGCTAATATCCTAAAGTATAACCTGCTCGTGTCCTTTTTTAAAGTTTAATTTTCATTATTATTAGGTTGTGCATGTGTGAATACAGGCATACTCATGTAGATGTCAAAGGAAAATTTTGGGGAATTGGTTCCCTCCTTCCATGGTGGGTTCCAAAGATTAAACTCATGAAAAAGCCCCTGAACTATCTCACTGCCATGGCCCATGATCTGATCCCCACCTACTACTCTCCAAGAGCAATGTGAAATTTGAAAGGGTCCTTTTATTTAGAAGTAAATGTAAAACCACATATGAAGAGACCTCAAGCTTAATAAAAAGATATAAAAGTAAATTTTATATATTAAGATGTGGTTTTACACTTTCTTTTTCCATCCCTGCAGAGACCAATTTGTAGGAAAATCTGTTCTCAGAGTGCATGGCCTTCTTTAATGCGAGGCACTCTCCTGTGTTTTCTTATTATGACTAATCCTGAGGCCAACCATTCAAAACTGAATAAATATTTCCATTCTTAAGCCGAGGAAATGGAGTGCTTGTGAACTGGCTTTTAAGTGGCAGAACTGGCCTTAGAATCATGTTTATCTGTTCCCAAGCCCTGGATCCTTCTAATGTGACAATCTTATTATGATTTACAAACTGCTTTGATATGCATGGTTTACTTTAGTTTGTTCTGTGGCCCTACCAAGTCTGCCCCTTTTTGTCCTCCAGTGCCACATTTGTTTAAAAGAATGGTCTATTTCCCTCTTTTTTGACACTTGTTTACAAGCCCCCTTCAGTCTTGCACCCTAACCCATTGTGCCATCAAAATCATGTGGTTTGCTGAGCGCTCTCCTGCCTTTCCCAGGCATTTGCAGTTCATCCTCACCCCACTCACTCTAATGAATGTTTTCCCTTTAGTACTCCTACCTCCTCAGCCTATTACATTTCTGCCCCAAGAATATTCTTCAGAGGCCTTCTCTCTCTCCCTCTACCCCTCCCCATCCCCCTCTTCTTCTCTCTGTCCCTCTCCCTCTCCCTCTCATATTTTCAAGACAGGTTTCTCTATGTAGCTCTTGCTCTCCTGGAACTAGCTTTGTAGACCAAGCTGGCCTCAAACTTGCAGAGATCTGCCTGCCTCAGCCTCTCAAATGCTGGGATTGAAGGTGTGTGCCACTACCGCTATTCTCTTTTAAAATGTGTACTTTGTTTTCCTTCAATGCTATACGTCACATTCCAGACCTAGGTATGTACTAGGCAAGCATTCCAGCATCTTATACCTGAAAATATACACTTTATTTTAAATAATCTTATCTTTTGCTGAAGAGGTAATCATAGACTGATTTAAAAAGTGCCTTTATACAAGGAATGGATTTAATTTTGAAGAGGGAAATTTAATTTTCAATTTAATCTTGAAGAGGGAAAGCAGTATAGATGCTGATAAAGAATAGAGATTGCAAAGAGAAGAGAAATGCATCAGAGACATTTGGGTTATGTGCCTCTATGATTTATGTGACTGTGGTACCTGTGGAAAAATGAGTGGTCATATGCACCAAAAGGAAGTATAAGAGTTCAGATCATAGCTGGGAACTTAGCTCAGGGAGAGGAGACTGTCATGCCATCTCTGAAGCCTAGTTCAATTTCCAGAACAACAATATGTAAATAAAAACCAAGCATCTATTTTATTTTACATTATAAATCCATAATAAAACAATTTGTGTTTAGAAGAAGCAAAGGACATAGTCTCAGATCCATAAACTTGAGATTCATGAGAGGTTTCTCTAGAACTGAGATTTCGCTAATATTCTGCTTCTACAACAGAAGAAAACCATGGCCTTGGATGATATCATTGAGTGTCAGGGACTGAGCGGCTACAGTACAATGGAACTTTGGGTTAGAACACACATGGATTCTTCATTCTCTCAGCTGAGGTGG
The DNA here is from genome assembly GCA_030556225.1 of Cricetiscus sungorus. NCBI lineage: Eukaryota > Metazoa > Chordata > Mammalia > Rodentia > Cricetidae > Cricetiscus > Cricetiscus sungorus. The sequence goes on from JANBXA010000734.1 coordinate 32,919,493, forward strand.
TCATATGGAAATATCTTCTTAGCAAGCCCAACTAGTGTCCAGATATTGGCTCTAGCAGTATTCACTCATAATAGGACCAAAAGGATTCCTCAGAGAAATAGCTGATTCTAAGGCAGGGACAGGAAATGTTCAGAATTAGCCTCAACATTATACAGTGCCAGATTGGGAAGAAATGCTAAGAACCAAACCGCAATGACACAGGCATGTGAAATGAGCATTGAGCCAACTGAATGAGTTCATAGTGGCCAAACCTGGAACAATCTGAGCAACAAACTGAGGGAAGTAGCACTGAACTATTATCCCAGCATAAAATAAATTCCATATGTCAATACTGGTGCAAACAAATGATTGCATTAATTAATAATGAAGGTGAAAGAATAAATCTCCCTTGTGGAAAAATTTCCATAACTGTTGTAGAGGGTCTGTGATAAAGGGAGATAATTCATCACCACCACTGCTCAGGATGCTGCATGAAGAAATTTTAAAAGGTAGAACATAGAAAGAATGGGTGCAACAAATTTACTTTGGAGAAACCTGGCAAATGCTACCTCAGCCAGAAGATCAAGGCCGACAAAAAAGATGACAAGCTGTGTTAACATCTACCATTGATAGGATGCAATGGAAGTTACACTTTATGGGACTTCCTCTGGTCACCTGTTCTCTGCGCTAAGACAGGTTCTAGCAGTGAAGCATCCCTACACCACCTGATTAGTGCTCCTTAAAATATCAAGGTCAAGATAATCACTGATCATCATTTTTTTTTCTGAATCGTGCACATAGCATATAGCAAATGGCAGCTATTTCACAGTTGCCATTAATGACACAAGTATTGACTTCCAAAAAAGAAAGTTCCTTTAACTCAGTAAATTATGACCCTTAGCTGACCTTCAGCAACTGTCCTACCAACTGAAAAATCTGGTCATTTTTGTACAAAAAGAAAAACGTGTTTTAGGTATTCTCAAGTTTCCTAAGTACAAAAAGATGAAGAGGAGAGAATAAATCTTAGACCAAAGGCAAATGCTGAAAGTATTGTCTGGCTTGAGCTGGATCATATATATATATATATACATACATATATATATGTATATATACATATATATACACACATATATATGTATATATGTTTCAAATTTAAACATATATATATATATATGTATGTTTAAATTTGAAACAACCTTGTTTTACATGTCAATCCCAGTTCCCTCTCCCTCTCTCTTTCTCTTCCCTCCCCAACATTCCATCCCCTTTCTGCTCCCTAGGGAGGGTGAGGCCTTCCATGGGAGATCTTCAAAGTCTGTCATATCATTTGGAGCAGAGCTCAGGCCTTTCCCCATGTGTCTAGGCAGAGAGAGTATCCCTCTATGTGGAATGGGCTCCCAAAGTCCATTCGCATACTAGGGATAAATACTGATCTACTACCAGAGGCTGCATAGACTGCCCAGTCCTCCCCACAACTAACACCACACTTAGGGAATCTGGGTCGATCCTATGCTGGTTTCCCAGCTATCAGACTGAGATCCATGAGCTCCCCCTTGTTGAGGTAGAGCTGGCTCTTTTATCTGACTTGGATGAAGGAATTGAAGCCTTGGCTTTGGAAGTAGTTGCTGCTTTGCTGCAGTTGTTGCTGTATGGGCACTGTGCACAGCCTGCAGAAGTGGTGCACACTTGGAATGGAAAAGAGGTTTCACAGAGAGGCAGGTGGCATTACTGCCAACAAATTCCTGTCAGATTGGAGCAGGGTGATCTGAAGGCACAGATGCCCCAGCCCTAGCCCTGGTGCCTGATCGGTGAAGTCTTGGTAGTAAATTATCAGGAGTCTTGAATGAGAACATGCAAAATATCTGCCACATAATCCGAACTCTAGCATGACTAACATTTACTTATAGTTTTTGAAGTAGGTCTCACTATATTGATCAGTTTGGCCTCAAACTTATGATCCTCTGCCGCAGTCTCTCAAGTATTAGCGTAACAGGTGTGCTCCACCATGCCCAGCCTCAAAAGTGTACTTTTAACAACTTAAAGTAGTCTTGAAATTGAGTGACTATACTATGATTTCCCCAGATGCCAATATCAGAGGCACAAAATAAACTGCTAAGAAAGGGGCTAAAAACAGGGATGTTGGTGTAGCTAATGAGTAGTGGTGAGAGTTACTCTGTAGGAGTAGGTATTGATCCTGAATCTGTAACCAAATTTATCTAAATCTATCTGTGAATAAACTAGGTAGATAACCAGGTGACTTGAAGCTGGCCACCATATTCATGGCCATGGAGCTTTATGGATATTACAGCAGAAGAATTAATGTATCTTTTGAGCAATGTCCCACCTTCATCAGCTGATGGTACCTATGTGTGGTGCATATATGTGTGATGGGGACAAGGAGGTAAGGAGGGGACAGGGAAGAAATATCTTCTAATCACTCATTTCCAAACAATGCTATGAGAACTGGTATTATTGTTATTTTAGAAACAAGTCCACTCAAAGAATGAGTTGGAAAAAAAAAACTCAACCCAATCTGTATTCTTTGTGATAAGAAACCAACTTCTGTGTTAGCGAAATATAAGCACATGTAATATACACAGTCTGCACCCTGTGCAGGCCATTACATGTAAGCAAATCCTCCCCACAGCATTGACTTAAGCTGCAGAATGTCAGGAGTGCATATGCTGTTACATTATGGAGGTGCTGTGGGGCATGAGTACCAAGGACTCTTAAGTGGTAGCAAACCCTGTCAGGTAATTGCCTTTGAGCCTAAAGGGACAGTTAAACAAACAACACCATGCTAGTATCATTTTCAACAGATAAAGTGGATTCTAAAATTTCATAATATCTAAATTGGGTGCTGCTGTTTGTGAAGCAAAGAAACTTTATAGTCAAATGCTTTTCATGAAGGATAATTGTCTGCTTTGGGAATGCTAGTTAGAATCCTCAGTGGGGTAGACTGTAGACTTTCCACAGCAAGACAGACTTGCTTTTCCACCATGAAGTGAATTACTGCTCAGTAAACCTGTAACCCATGCACCAGGATCCTACAATAGCATTCCCAAGAATCCAGGTTCACTGCCACCCACCGAAAGGTGTCACTTGTGAAGTTGTGGTGCAGTCTTCCACCACTGTCAAATTAGAGGGCCTTTGTTCGTTCATCAGTGGACTGTTCCTTCCCTCCTCCAACCTATCACTTCATTTCCTCCCCTGCTTCTCCTCACTTGGCACTACACATTCCACCTTCTCTTTCACCCGAAACAAACACTGATCTAAGTCACAAGGCTTCTGGCCTGTGCAAGGCCATTTTCTACTTACATTAAGGTCAGCTTGTGGTATGAGCTCTCTCCCTTTGTCTTTCTCATTTCCTATTCATTTAAACGTGCATTGATCAGCTCTGCCTTTCCCTCCCCTTTCCTCTCCCACAAACATACTCCACTGAGTGCTTTTACTAGCTTAGACTTAGATGGTCTTAGTTTCTGTAGACTATGGATGTCGATGTCAGTGTTTGCCTTAATGTGCCTGTGATCATTGACACTCTGTAATATCTCCTTATAACTTTCTAGAACATTCTGGAGTTAATTCCCCTGGCTCTCCCCTCATCTGGTTGTTCTTCTCCATTCCCTTTAGCACAGGTTCTTCCTCTGCTTGTACACAATGAGCCCTTTGCATGCTGTCTTAGTTAGGGTTTCTACTGCTGTGATAAACACCGTGAGGACAGGAAAGTGTTTATTTGGCTTACAGATCCTGAGTCTGTGTCCATGAGACAAGATAAGGCAGGAACTCAAATGTAGCAGGAACCTGGAGTCATGGGCAACGTTTGCATCTTCCTGGGCCACTGGTCCTCAACTAGAAAATGGAGACTCTAATAGTACTAACAAAACAGTGATGTTATGGAGATCAAATAAAATGACTTTTGTAAAATACCATGCTCTATAGGTATGTATTTGCCTCTTATTCCATTTTAATATTAAACACATAGACCGTAACACTCCCTATAGTTGAAAAGCTTTCAGCTTCCACCATTGTCTACAACTCCCAATCTCCTCCCTTTATCTATAATGACCTATCATGGACAACCTTGGGCCTGTCCAGACTCTCTCTCTCTCTCTCTCTCTCTCTCTCTCTCTCTCTCTCTCTCTCTCTCTCTCTCTCTCTCTCTCTCCCCTCTCTCTCTCTGTGTATGTGTGTGTTATCTCAAATGTCTTCCTTCCACCTTGAAAAACTATCTCCCAGGTTTCATCCCTTTACGTCAAAACTCCATTGATTCTTTGCATTTCAGCTTGAATGTCATTTTCCAGAGAGTCTGGCCTGTGGACTTCTTCAGGGCCCAACTACAAATTACCACACCACCCAGTTAACTGTTTCTCTAATATATTATTCCAGATGCAGCTATATGATAGACAATGTAATTCTACTGATGAATGGGGCATTACAAAAGAAATCTGTGAAAGAAGTTCTAGCCAAGTGTCACCCATTGGGACGTTTCACAGAGATGGAAGCAGTCAACATTGCAGAGACCACCTCAGATCTCTTCAAGGCTGTGCTGGTTGAAACACCATTAGGTATTAATACTTATTTGTAAAATTGCCTGTGCATGTCAGCACAGTCATTAGAAAATGTACCTTCAATATGAAACTTTTTGTTTGTTTGGTTGTTTTTCGAGACAGGATTTCTCTGTATTGCTTTGGAGCCTGTCCTGTAATTAACTCTGTAGACCAGGCTGGCCTCAAATTCACAGAGACCCATCTGCCTCTACCTCCAAGTGCTGGGACTAAAGGTGTGCTCCACCAATGCCCAACTGAAACATTTTTATGAATGTCATTTTATGCTATATAGATTCATAGTTGTTGATAGGATATTTGAGCTGGGTGTGACAGCACACACACACATATATTCAAAAGGCTAAGAAAAGACTTTGGCAAGCCTGAGGTCAGTCTGGTCACACAGACAGACTCTGCTTCATAAAAACAAACAACATAAAAAAAAAAATCGTGTAGGCCTGGGGAGATGGTTCAGTTGGTATAGCACTTGTATTGCAATCATAAGGACTTGAATTTGAGCCAAAGAAATTTTGAAAAAAAATAAAGCCAAGTGTTGTGGCACCTTTTTCCAACCCCAGCACTAGGGAAGCAGGGATCCATAGAAGTTACTGGACCACTAGCCTCGCCTTCTTGGCAAGCTCCAGGCCACAAGGTAGATGGCTCTTAAGGAATAGCACCTAAGGTGTTCTCTGGCTTCTACCTGTGTGCACACATGTGTATAGATAGGCACACATGTACATAGGCATATGTACACAAATATACACATTCACACATGCATAAAAGTCATCTAACCTTGCTTTCGCATTTATCAAATGATGATAGGTGAGGCAATCTGGTCTAAGTCATTTATAAACTATTCAAATAGGGAAGGTGCTGGGGCTCATATCCCAACCACCAAATCCTCATGCTTTCTACCAGATCATAGCAATTAAATGATGAACTTGTATATTCTCAAACATGGCTTCCCTTTTTGTATTCCGTATTCTTTCATATTAAACTCTTATCTGATTCAGGTCATATATAGGGAGCATTTTGTTTTAAGAAGTTTTGAAATGTCATTGCTATAAGCTACTTGGAAGCCTCTACCAAATTATCTAGACCAATTATGAAATGACTTAATTTCATTGTAGCTTAGCACTGAAAACAATTTCATTTTTTCAAAATGTTAATGAGAAAATTTTCAAGCACTATTACTGTCAGGAATTCTAGATGGTAGCAATTCATTGTTGATCGTGGGCAAAATAGCTTTAATTTAAAATGGGGGCAGGGGCTGAAGAGATGTTTCAGGGGTTAAGAGCCCTGGCTGCTATTCTGGAGTACCTGGGTTCAATTCCTAGAACCCACATGGAGGTTCAAACTATCTGTAACTCCAGTTCCAGAGGACAAAACAACCTCTTCTGTTCTCTTCAGGCCCTGGGCATGCTCATGGTGCAGACATACATCAGGCAAAGTATCATACATAGAAAAAATAGAAAAAGCAAAATAAAGTAATTTGGGGAGCAGGGTTACACATAGGGTATTTTGCATGCTAAGAACATGCTCTACTCATGAGCCCACACTCTGAACCAAAATAATGATCCTTCAAACAGATACATTAAAAAGGCAAGGGCACACAGTGTCACCTTTAAGTGTCTGCGGCTTAGATATTGCAGCCTGGTGGAAACAAGGTGAGTGTGGAATGAGTGAGCTGCGAATCTGAAGCCAGGCTCTACAAGGACCCAGTACAATGACTTGGGAAACTTAGTGTACCCCAGTTTCCTCATTTCATATCATAACAGTTTTGAAAATGAATTTAAACGCAATTTTAATAAAATAATGTGCCTGATATAAATTAGGTTGCAGATGTAAATATTGCTGTAAGGTTGTAGTAACATATAAGGAAGGAGTTACAAAAAGCAAGCCTTACGTGACTGTTTCCAAGGTTGTGAGAATTATATAAGCTAAAGTGTATCCGTTGTTTGGTACAGCAAACAGTGTCTAGAGTTCACACATAGTAGATGCTTAATGAATCACAAGTTCTATTATACTAATCAATATTTGCCTTATCCAGTGTGGATTGCTACTCCACAGAGTTCTCATTAGCAGTGAGCACAGGGTGGCAGTGCTATTCTTAATTGCTGTAGTTTGTAGTCTGGCTTGTGATTTATACACTTTTACTTTCAGCTCCATTCTTCCAAGACTGTGTGTCTGAAAATACTCTTGATGAACTGAATATTGAATTACTGCGCAATAAACTATACAAGGTAATTGTTTTCCCAGATGCATTTTCTTGATTGCACAATATAACATAATGGGGTTCTTTTTTATTTAAAATTTTGTTCATTTTACATACCAACCCCAGTTCCACCTCCCTCCCCTTACTCTGCTCCCAACCTCCCCCATCCCACTCCAATCCACTCCTCAAAGGGGGTAAGGCATCCCTTGGAAAATCAACATTAACAAAATTACCCATTGCCCATTGGCCGGCTTCAGCAGTTATTAAGTGATGCATGTTTGGAATATAGTTTTATTCTTTGAGCTCACTTTTTGTTATATACATGGCTGCTGGTTTCTTCTATCCTTTGTTCTATATACAGTGCCTTAAATGCAAAAAGTGATGGTTAGATTATGGTAGATAAGCAGATAAACGTGTGGGGAAAACTGTTATTATAGGTAATCATCATAGACAGTAGGCATTCTGTTGTAGCGTGTCCATCTCTGCTGTAGATTTTGTTACAGAACTTTGAATCTTATAATTGAGCTGCCAGTGCAATTTTGAACCTATGCCAGAATTACCAACTGTGTCATATTGCCATTACATGGTCATCGGATTGTCCTGATGTGTAACCATTAGAGTTAGACTATGTACTATAAGGGAAGAAAAATCTTCTATTAGACACTCTCATAAAGTAAATTGCTATATACCACGGTGGCATATAAATAATGTATTAAGCTCAAACTTATAGTCCTCTCAAGAGTATTTTATTATAGGCATTTTGTTTTATAAAGAGACACTTCTCAGGAGGCATTCTTGAGACATAACTAACAGAATATAGTGTTCTAAGCAGTTCATAACCTTAACTCACTCATTTGAGTAGCAAAGCTGTGATTTGTGCAATTCTTGCTCCTCATATAAACCTGCAAGATGCAGAGATATGAAGCTTCTATGGCAGAAATAACTTAGTATTGGGTTAGTTAAGTGTTAGAGCTGGACAAACCTAGGTGGTCTAATCTTACAACCTATGCTCTGCTGCTCCAATGTATTCACATAGCCAAAGCCAATGTGTCTTACAAGATTTAATATCAAGGTTACTAAATCATTTGCAGAGCTCAGCAAAGGACTTGGCACTCTTGTTAGAATAGCTGGAATTAACTAAGTAAATGCTTGTTAAGTAATTAGACACTGTGATAAGTGTAATTTTGTTCTTTTGTGGAGTTCTTTTTAGTCTGGGTCACAGGTATGTTAAATCTCCATTAATCCCAATTCAGTTTCAAATTAGAGCATTTCATAAGCTATGAAAAGATGACCTAGAAGTTTCTAGAAGGAAAATAACTCATTGCATTATTTATAATCTTCTTTCTAAGTCTTACCTTGAGGCATTCTATAAATTCTGCAAGGATCATGGTGATGTCACAGCAGAAATTATGTGCCCCATTCTTGAGGTAAGAAGGACCCTTTGTCTCTGTCTTTGCCCAATGAGTTTACATGCTTGCTTTGACCATGTTATATTTCTTCATCTCAGAAGTTATCTGAAAATTCAATAAGCAATGTCATTTGATGTCTTAAGTGTTTTCTTGGAAGCCAGTATTATAGCTCAGTGGTTGAACACTTATCTAACACATATGGGGTCTTGGATTCCCTCTACATCAATGCAAAAATCAACTAGACAAAGTGACTATGAATGTGTGGTTATGATTCATGTTGATGGATTATAGAAAGTAAGTTACAATTCATTAAACATTTTGTATACTACTAGCAACTGATAGGTTATAATTATTTTCATAATATCCACTCAAAATCTTTCCAAAGAGGGACCACTGAAAAGCAGGAATCCCCTGTAGGTTAGAACTACAGTCCATTATAGCTCTATTCATAGTGACATCACCCTCATAAAAACCTAAAACAAAGGCCATGTAAGCAGTCCCCCACCATTCCAGTTTTCATCAGAAAGAATATAGTTCAAAATATACAATGAGCAGGAATTTGTGCAGGACACCACATGAGTGTCTTCTCTGGGGTTGACATTAACATCCTTTTAAATTTTCTGTTTATCACCACAGATCCCACCCATGCTCAGAGGTTCTCTTGACAGAAGATAGGCTATTGTGGTGGACATCAACAGAGTCTGGGATTCAACCCATGGCACAGATTGCATTTAGTGTTTAACACACATCTCTCAGTGGCATTCTAAGACTCTTGAAAAGTAAAAGAAATGCTGTGTTAGACTGTGCTTAGGGTTGATAAAAAAATCAATATATTTAAACATTTTTAAATTAGAGTGGTGTTCACTCTAAGGCTACACATCATATCAAGAGACTTCAGACCAAAGGAATAAACAACATTAAAGTATAAAAAGAATTTAAAAAATTCCAAACAGGCCAGAAATAGAAGCACTTGTCGTGATAAAGACAGCTTTTGATGGGAACACCCCTAACCCCTCAGTACAGGTAATGTTTCAGCATGCAGATGTGGTAAATGGAACATGTGCTTACAAGATAAGAAATAAACTCTGTTATTATAAAGGCAAAGAATAGGAAATGAGTGGATTATTTGGATAATCCAATAGAGGCAGTCAGAGTCATCTCTCCTTAACCTGGCATGTGACATGCTTCCTGGTTTCTTCCCCATCTCCCCCCTGTCTATACAGTTTTCCAGTGGCTTCCCTTGGTGTTTACATTTTAACCATCCTCCAAGTGCAGCAACGTCCTCTGGCATGACCTCTGCTGACTTGATGTCTGTGATGCTGCTTACCCTGTCATACTTCCCTCCTTAAAATTCTAACATCTTACAACTAGAAAGAATACCAAAGAACACTTGGGACAACTGCCTGCCTGTTGCTTATTATATCCTAACTTTCATTCCAAGTATTTGTATTGTTATGAACAATCCCATTTGCAATTCCTCTCATCCCTGGAAGTTCTAAAGTGATTTACAGGACTGGTTGTGTGTAGGAGCCATAGTGTAACCACCCTGCTTCTGACCCACCCATAATTTCCATGAGAGCAATCAAAAGGACCAGAGGGACTGCTCATTCTCCTGATGATAAGAGATACCTTTTGTAAGCCTGGCTTTGTTAATAGCTAGTAAGTGTGGAAAGTAATGAAGGACAGCTCAGAGCCATTCTTCTTAGCTTTCTTGTGCTGGTGAATGGTCGTGGAATCTTTTTAAAAGGCAGAGTGTGGTTCAGTAGGTGTAACTTTAGACTGTGGCTTGATATTCTGCATTTTTAGTCAACTTTCACTGATGTCACAGCTACTGAGCCATGAGTTCATAGCATCACAGTACAAAATATTGTAGAGAATTCAAAAGTGATGAAATCAGACAGGTTGTTATGTTAGATTCAGTAAATAGTTAGAATACACCTATGTGGCAGTCATCAACTCCAAAATTGAACAGTGAATGAAAATAATTCTTGGCCCTTTCAAGAGTTAAGAGTAAGGAATGGAAAAGTACAGGGGCAGACTTCAGAATGACATGGTAAGTATAAAGTAATTCAAAGACCTGGGGAAGGGTTCCTGAACCCAACAATACCCAGATAAAAAGAGGAAGGGCCCTTAAGGGAATGGGAAGGGGTCTAGGAGGAATAAGGACCAATAGACAGGGAGGAATGCGATATACTGCTTTCCTCCGGACATGACATAGCGGTTACATGAACTAACAGCAGCTGTGGTTACCTAGACAAGACCTGCATGAGATCATCTCAGTTTAAAATACTAAATTGGATAGAGAAGAATACCTGAGGTGGGTTGTAGTGATATATCACTTATGATTTTTAAAAGCTTGCTGAGCAAAGCTATCCATAAGCCATACAGCCAGGCAATGGTGGCACACACCTTAATCCCAGGACTCAAGAGACAAGCAGATGGATCTGTTAGTTCAAGGCCACACAGAGCTACATGAAATTGATCTAGTCCTAAAGAGAAACAGCTCACACAAATGTGATCTCAGCACTCGGGATCACATGCCTTTAATCCCAGAATTTGAGAGGTATAAAAGTAAGGCAGCAGTCTGGGATTGCACTCTGAGGTTTGGTGGAGACAGGACTGCAGTCTGAGATTTAGTCTCCAGCCACACGGAGGAGGGGGCAGCCCTTTCAATCTGAGGTAGAGGTAAGAGTAAGTGGCTGGTTGTTTTGCTTATCTGACCATCAGCTTGAAACCCAATATTTATCTCTGGGTTTTTATTTATTTGTGATACAGTGGGTTATTAAAAATATCCAAAACCATGAAAATAAAGATGGTCTGTAGTATGAAGATTAATTCTATAAAATAAGTAGGGTTAGGGATGTGGCTCAGTGGTAGGGCTGATATGACATGCATGTGGCTCTGGATTGGATGAAAGGATAAAATGCTGTGAAGTGGGTACCTTCGATGGGCCCCGCCAAGGTATGCCGCAAAAAGAACACACTATGTGAAAGAGTTTTATTGGGAGAGGAGGGATGAGGATAGTAAAAGAGGAAAAGGCTTTCTCAGAGTGGGGACATAAGAGAGGCAGGCAGACAGACAGATAGACATAGAGCAGGCAAGAGCGCAAAAATAGAGAATACACTGAGACACTTTTAAGGGTTGCATGGGTTGCATGGGTTGCATGGCTGAGGCAGGCTGGATGCCTTGGCAGGAACTAACATTGGATCATCAGCATCACAAACAACAACACCAACAATAGTGATAGGAACAATTGTAATACACATTTTTGTTGTTCAAACTCCCTGGCAGACAGCTTTACTTGCATTCCCTTATTCCCCCAATGCCTACACATTATTACCACTTTTATGGAAAACACATTTCTTACTCTTGTGACCTACATGAGAGCAACATGTGAGTAACTCGTTGCAGGGAGCCTGGCAAGTAAATCTTGGTAGGGTTTCAGGAGTCATAGGCTATCACAGGGCTGTGCAATATTCCCCCAGCAAACAAATCTCTCCCTTTCAAGGGGAGACTAAAGGGACAATGACTATACATTGTAATTAGACTTGGAAAGTAGATCACTTCAGTGATGCAATTCTGCATGTAGTGTGTGGTGCAAAAGATTATGAGATTGCTGTTTTCATGTCTTTCTCTTTCAGTTTGAGGCCGACAGACGTGCTTTAATCATCACCCTGAACTCATTTGGCACTGAACTGAGCAAAGAAGACAGGGAGACCCTCTTCCCCACCTGTGGCAAGCTCTATCCTGAGGGGCTGCACTTGTTAGCTCAAGCTGAAGACTTCGAGCAGATGAAGAGAGTAGCGGATAATTATGGAGTAAGTGCTTTCACCAGCACCCTGAGTGCCTTGCATTACTTCAGCACGAAGCCCTTTAGAAACTAATCTATTTAGACACCTCATCCCAAGCGATAGCTGGATGGCAGCAAGCAGTTCCTCTTGCTATAATTATGCCTCCCAGAGAAACACTTCAAGTTTCCAGTCCAAGCTGGTGTCTTTTAAGAGTCCTGCCAAGAAAGCCCTTGTTTAAATCTCCCAGGAGTGGTTATCTGGGCATGTCTTTAAGTACCTTATAAAGCAACTTCCCCCAAGAGGCTGGAGCAAGTTCCTGGAAGTGAGAGTTCATGTCTAAGTTCCTAAAACAGCCTGACCTCAGTGTTCCTTTCACGTACCCAGTAGGGAAACAGAGTCATGACAGAACATTGAAAGGGACTACAGGAGAATGTGGGATATGTGTGGCTTTTCCCAACCACTTTGCTGAGTGGCAGAAACTGGGAGAGGAACAGAACTGCTCACTCGCTTTTCCTCCCCCTGCCTTCAGTGTTCTAAGATGGGCTGATCTTCCTCACATGTGGCTATTCTCACCCAGACCCACTTCCTCAGACGTGTGGGTACTCACATGTATATATCCATTTTCTTCCTCCGTTTAAGAGTAACTCTGAGGTTTCCTTATGGGTTTCTGAATCTTTCCAGTTAAAAAGCCAGCAAACAGCATCCATAACCTTCTTAGTATGTCATCTTCAATTGTGGGCAATTCTTTAGTATAATGTTAAAATTTGAGCTTCTCCCCTATTTCCATTCTTTCTGAACTTGCAGTTTCTTGAGGTATATCAGTTATCATCTCAAGGAACTCACAAACTGGTCAAACTGTAAGAATTCACTAAGTCCAATGTTTTTATGTGTGAAAATGACAATGCACACTGAGGGAAAATACAGTTTTTTTTCCCATGTGCTTGTAGTCCATTCAGCCCACAAGTGAGAATTTCATTCACCTTTTTTAGTTGTTTGGATTTTGGGAGGCAATGGAGGATATAAGTAGTGAAAGGCCTGATCAAGGGCATTCAGGCCTTCTGTACAAATTTTCTTTAAATCACACACACACACACACACACACACACACACACACACACACACACACACACACACCCCCAGTACCTATATTGGTCGGAAAAGGTATTCAAATGCAATTGTAAGAAATGAGATAAGCTTTATATGTAAGCTCTTTCCTTTGTTTTTAAGGTTTACAAGCCTTTGTTTGAAGCTGTAGGTGGCAGTGGGGGAAAGACATTGGAAGATGTTTTCTATGAGAGAGAGGTATGGCAAAAGTGGAAATACTATAGTTTATTTGCTTTTGTTGTTGCCATTATGGGTTTTAAATGTTTCCTCACTTGGAGTTTCTTTTTCTATTTCATGGGTAAAATAGATGCTTTTCAGTAAACATTGTATATTATCATTTCCTTAGAGGGTCAGATCCTTACATCTCATATATAGGTTCACATAAAATTTTCCTGTGCAGAGTGTTTTTGGTGAAAGCTTTAGAAGTGGCTTTTCCATAGTTAACTACAAAAGGAAAGCAAGAATGTCCTCTCAGACACCAACTCTTCTTAGTTTGGTTCCTTTCACTCTTTAATCCATGTCACCCGCAGGAAGGGTTTATACATAGTTAAAATGCAGGTAGTATACCCACGTGTGAATTATTTATCCATAGCCTAGATTATTCTCTTTCCCTAAAAAGGCAGGTTACTTAGTCAATTGGAGTTAAGTCCTTAGTTACTGCACTATTTAATGAAGAAAATTTTTATTTTTTTTTGTATTTGAGTTTATCTCTACAAATCTAAAGAATTTTTTCTAGCATATTCACTTGATGGAAACCCTTGGCCCACCCATGCCTACCTGATTGACTAAATAATGAACCAGACTTTAGGGTTAGGATGTCACTATATGTAGCTTGGGAACTTTCCTGTCTTTAGACATTGGGCATATTCCAACAGCTCGCTTTCATAGAAAGAAACAGAAACAAGGCAGATAGCCCAACATATTAGGGATCTTTAAAATCTACACAGGTTGACTACACCAACACCACAAAGGGGCAGTCAAGGAAGCTGCTTTTCTTGAGAAAAATGAGTGTGTGCTTTATATACTAGGGGCAGCCTCCACTTCGCACTGTGTTGCTTAGGGTTTGCAGAACAGCAGGATGGACTGTGTACCTCTTCTGCTTTTTTTCCATCCTAATATCAAAACAGAGCAAAGCAAAAAAAAAAAAAAAAAAAAAAAAAAAAAAACAAAAAAACAAAACAAAACCAAAAAAAACCCAAAAACCAAAAACAAACAAAAAAACCCAAATTGTTCCATTTGCAACTTAATTCTAGTTTTAAGAAACTTGATTTTCTTTTGCTTACTTAATTTTGTAGAACAAAGCAATGCAACTGCATGGACTATAGTTACAGAGCGCCTAAAAAGAGCTTACAGTGCCAGCCTGAATTCCAGAGCACTGTCACACTGCCCTGAGAGAAAGCGAGCATTAAATATATCTTCAGATTTTTTGAAGTTGTGGCCAGGAAGAAATACTTAACCGAAATTAGGCTGGACCAACCAAATGAAAGCCAAATAAATAATACTACAAAGTTAGACATGCTTTCCCTGAACATAGCTTTCTGCTGGCAGTGCTAGATTGTGAAGCCTGTCTTGTGAGTCCATAAATTTACTTTTTAAGCTGATACCTTCTATATTTGTCCATATGACACTTCCTTAAGATGTGTTAAGTTACCTCTACTCCCACTATTGGTCTAATTTACATACTACTTAAAAATAAACAATCACCATATAGCAAGAAAACATTTCTAGCTTGTTTATTACTTTATAAATGTAGTATATTCTAGACAAGCTGATGGTCCTGTAATCTTTTTCCTTCTTTAGGTGCAAATGAATGTGCTGGCGTTCAACAGGCAATTCCACTATGGTGTGTTTTATGCATACGTAAAGTTGAAGGAGCAAGAGATGAGAAATATTGTGTGGATAGCAGAATGCATCTCCCAGAGACATCGAACTAAAATCAACAGTTACATTCCAATTTTATAAGCCAGTAATGAGGCCTCAAATGCAGAAAATTATACAGTTGAAATAAAGTTATTCAGGAAGGAAAAGGGATTGTGTCTTACATTATCTATGTTATACAAATGTAAGGCATACCTCCTTCCCAGGCATTGCATGTCCCCTGGAAGCCCAATAAACTGAACTTGAAACAAAATAGTCCATTCTTATTTTCAGAAAACCTTCATAATTTTTCATGTTTATGTCTCACTGTTCACTGGCCTTACACATTCATTTTAATTGATCCTGTAGCATTTTTGTGCTCTCGTTTAGTTATGTTAAAATCATACCTAAACAAGTAATTCACTAGTCCTTTTCCATTCATCTCTCCAAGCTCAAACACTGAGTATCTGCTTTACTTTTTAACTGTTTGTTCCTTCCATGCATTCACAAAAACGCAAAGCTGTGTGCCACCAACACATAGCACATTTTGTAATACCCCAAGACACTTGTATTGGTAAGCCTGAAAAAGACAGATTCCTAAGATGTTAATGTTGATAAATTTGTTGATAAATTGTGAGAGAGAGGGAGAGAGAGAGAGAGAGAGAGAGAGAGAGAGAGAGAGAGAGAGAGAGAGAGATGGGTAGAAGGAAAGAGAGATATTTATACCTGTTGTTCTGTCACACTCTTTCCAAGAAGAAAATTACACTAATTATATTTTGTTCCTTCAGAAGAAAAAAGTCAGATTTAGTATAGCTTCTTCATAAAGCCTAGAACCAGTGGAGAGGGATGCTCAGAAAAAAGAAAATACAAAAAATATGTTCCCAATCTTTTCTTTAAATAAAAAGAGTGTTCTTAACTATAGTCTGCATTTGCTGTGCTTCAAGAATTAGACATGTCAATCATCAAGATAACTCAGCAGATAAGGGAGTTTCCTGTCAGTCCTAACTACCTGAGTTCAATCCCTGGGAGCTCACATGGTAGAAAAAAGGAACTTAGTACTGCAAGATTGCCTTTAACCTTTACATATCACACACACACACACACACACACACACACACACACACAGAAACAATTGTAAAAAGTAGCATAAAGAAACACACAGAGATAATACAGAGATAATTTGAACATTATTTGTATAAGCATATTTAACAAAGGACATAAATACATTGTCTAGAATAGCATGTATAAACTACGGAGCACAACATTTTGTTGTAGAATATTCCTTTACACTGTGTGAAGATGTGTCACTGTGATTGGTTTAATAGCCAATAGCTAGGAAGGAGGTATAGCATGGACTTTGAGACAGAGGGAGCTCTGGGAACAAGAAAGGCAGAGGCACCAGTGGGACACAGAGAGAGCATGGCATGCAGAAGGAGAGGTAAAAACCATGTGGCAACATGTAGATGAATACAAATTGGTTAATTTAAGTTATAAGGGCTAGTGGGATAGCTAAGCTGAGCTTTCATAATTAATAATAGGTCTTCATATTATTTTTGTGAGCAGGTAACCCAAAGAAAACTTCATCTACCCTTTTTTTCTGTAGAAAAATCATTTATAAGTATAAGGAAAAATATAATGATTTGTTGAACTAAGAAGAAAGCTAAGTGCCTACTTCCTGACTGAAGATACAATATACCCAGCTGCTTCATGCTCATGCCATTCATACCTTCTCAATCATGGTGGACTGTACTCTAAGCTGTGAGTCAAAATAAATCCTTCCCTCTCAAAGTCCTTTAATTGGATATGTATGACAGCAACAAAACAAAGTAACTATTACTGAAAATTGATACTGAAGCTGCTATGATATACTTGATTATGTGACTCATGGGCCTTTAAGGTTGGTTTGTGTGAGAAATGGATTTGGAAAGTTATGGATTAGAGCATCCTAGCATCTTCTAAGTAGTGCTTAATGGAACATTCTGATAAGAGTTTGAAAAGGCAGAATGCCAACAGAAATATAGACCATAGAGTTTCATCTCATGAGGCTTCTGAAGCACTTTAGTGAGTACTTGGCTAGAAACCATTCCTGTGATGTTGTCTAAAGAATTGGCTATATTCTGCTTGTGTCATGAAAACTTGACAGAAGCTGAATTCAAAGGGAACTGACTGTTTGATTGTTAGAAGAAATTTCAGGACAGAATGGTATTCAGACCATGTCATGGTTACTACTCATTGCTTTTTATCAAGGTCTATCTATAGTGAGAGAAAGCAACATGAACAGAGAGACATGAAAACATGCCTTAGGGGAAAAAGGAGTATGAACAAATTTGAAATTGCAGACAAGGTAGGTGTAGACAACACTGTGATAGTTACTAAAAAGATTAGTATCATTAAAAAGAGCCCTCTTGTTCTGCATTGTGACAATTATAAAAAGGTGCCCTTGCCAGGTGTTGGTGGCACACACACTCAGGAGGCAGAGGCAGGTGGATCAATCTTTGAGAGTTCAAAGTCTACAGAGCTGGTTCCAGGACAGGCCCCAAAGCAACATAGAGAAACCCTGCCTCAAAAAAACAAACCAACCAACCAACCAACCAAACAAACAAAAACAAACAAAGAAACAAACAGAAAGAAAGGAAGGAAGAAAGAAAGACAGAAAGAAAGAAAGAAAGAAAGAAAGAAAGAAAGAAAGAAAGAAAGAGAAAAGAAAGGGTGCCCTGCGGGCAAGACCCAACTGGTCAAAGGATCCAATCTGTGAAAATAAACGTTAATTTGAAAGGAGTATGTTTGAGCTGAAAATACCAGGAGAACTAAAGGGACTTTATGCTCAAAACCATTCCCTGGGGAACTATTTGGGTTTTCTTGTTTTTGTTTTTTGTTATTCATGTTCAGTCTCAAAAGTACAGAGAGGCTGCTGCAACTGTAGGCCAGAGGTTGAGAGGCAGGATATTTCTTACTATAGCAGAAATCAATTTGCATGCATGCAATGTATTAGCGTGATGGAGCAGGGAACATTACACCAAGGATCTAGGAACCTTCTGAAGCCATGAAGTACTTGGCAGGGTTATATTCCTCACAAAGAGGTCTTGAGAGACAACTGTATGAAAGGACGGTAAAGGCTAAGTTCTGATGGAGGCCTTACAATGCTGTAGATGCCAAGATTATGGGATATCTGTTGAGGCAAGTTATAGACCCAGAATAGAACCAGTCAGAGAGAGGGGTAAGGGAGAGAGGGAAGGAGGAAGGGTGGGAGGGAGGGGGTAAGGGAGGGGGTAAGGAGACAGACAGAGAGAGAGCCCAAATTATTCTACCATGAGCCCCAAATACTAGATATGGGGAAACAGTGGTTGGCATTTTCCCTTCTGGGTTTCAGTTTTTTTTTTTTTTTTTTTTTTTTTAAATCATCCTGTTCTTCATTGAGGCATTTATTCTGTGCCATTAGATATTTAACATATGCAACTTGGTTATTTTATTTTACTTTATAGGGGCTTATAGTTAGTAGATTGTCTTGAGTCTTAAGAAGAGACTGAACCATAGCAAGCAAGGAGACAGGAATTTACTTGCTATTCTATGTGAGGGGTTGTGGTTGGCTGGGTAGGTTTTTTATTTCTATCTTTGTGTTTGTTTTGAGAGATAGTCTTGATATGGAGCCATGGCTTGTCCTTGATCTTTGTGCCTTTGGATCCTAGTATTCAGATTGCAAACATAGGCCAATATACTTGATTTCTTCAATTTTTGGAGCTGTCACCTTCACCATTCTTTTCCCTATCCTGCTTCCAATATTTTGATACACTCTCGGTTTCCATCTCTGTCATCTGCTGTACCTCATCTAGTAAATTCCACCCCCATAGAATTCTTCCAGTCGGCAGCCAGTCCTACCTGCTGATTCATACCTTCCACGGACTACTCACACCGTGTCTCTCCTCGCTCCTTTTAGCATTACCATCATGACTTTACAAGATCTCCTTCCAACTATCTGTGGTTGGTCAGGAACCTGTTAGGACTGGAGTGAGGTTTAGCAGTTGCACATGTCAAGACATTTACTGAACATCTAAAAGGAAACCATAGCTTAATATGTTCTGGTACTTCAGGAATGCACAGCAATGAATGAGTAGAGGTGGCCTGAATCTAGGTAAACTTGATTTAAGGATGGTGTTTTTGGCAATGAAGGCATTCAGTTAACCAGTCTGAAGCAACCAGCCTAATATGCCACATCTCACTGGCTGCTCAGCATAGTGGAAGTGTAACATTACATGGAGAACCAGAGAAACCTTCAGACAGTGGTGACTGCATGCTGATCAGCTCTGAAGGCTTCCTTAATATTAGCATTCAGGATTGCCACTTTGAAATGCTGTAAGTAATGTTTTACATTCACAGAAAAGAAAGATATGGGGTGCATTGGATTATAGATGAGCTTAGTTATCTGTTTGGCCTTATTACTTTCAACCAGAATTCTCTCTATTGTGAAAATCATAGTATGATTCATTTTTAGTCATTTTTCCTCCATTTGGAAGTATATATGACACACACACACACACACACACACACACACACACACACACACATTCTGCTAGGAGGTATATGTGTTAGAGGACATCATTCTATGTGATTTTATCCCTTATGCTTTACAAAAGTTGAGTTCAGGAGTTTTGATGTCATTTTGGATGACAGCATGGTCTTAAAATATGTCTTATATATACACAAGAAGAAAATGTAAAACTTATATTAAGGGTCAAGTCTTCTTACCTAAATTGTTTCTTCTTCACATCTTCATTTTGCACCTGACTCTCATCAATTATTCCCCAGATGCTTTCCTGCCTTGGTCACCTTGTGATTTGCTTCCCAGTTTCTACCACTGACTGAGGGCTTGGCTGCTAAGTGTAGTCCAATCCACTAGAGAGTGGCTCAGCAAGGATGATGTCTGTTTGCTTATGCTATATAAAGTGAATTGGAACTATTTTTAGGGAAGAAAGATAATTAATAAGAAGGTCCATGTAAGACCACTGTGGGTATCAGTATTTTACAAATCATATACTGCTTGGACAATGACGAGTCTTCCAGATTCACAAGTGACATTGAAAACCTGTAACCATTGACCCCATTGGAAAGTTTAAAAGGAGCTCTTCCATAATAGTTGACATCAGCCCCTGCAAGACTAGTTGTACTAGTGTTTTAGTTACAAACTGTAACATGCATGTGGCTTCCTTATAAACAATAACATACACATGACTTTCTTGTAAACAACATAGCCCATGTCTTCCTTACATGCAATAATAACACAGAACATGGCTTATGAACAATAACTTAACTATAGCAGAGCCACTAATACTAATCTTGCTCTTCAGCATTGAAGGTCATCATTAACCTTTATTTTGTCAGTGCTGGCAATTGATATTATATGCTAGACATACGCTGTACCACTGAGGTACACACCAGTCCAATTTTCTCTACCTTTTGGGCAGTCATTTCACATTTTCAATACTTTATTACATTTCTATTTTGTAAAGGGCATGTGGTCTTCAAGCCCATAGTTAGCTCTAGGGAAACCAGGAATGTTAAATATGCAGACTTGTCTCTGTGGAAAAGATGTGTATACCATTTTTCCACCTAGAAGGCTGGGAGTGGATGTAGTTAATAGGTGATCCTTTCTATATGTGGGACCAGGCCACACCTGCATCCTGAGACTATTATGTTTATCTCAGACTCTTCCTCCCCAACCTTTATCTTGAGCATTGCTTTTCAGTCAATAGAACCCAAGCTTAGGGGAGATGCCACATGTATTTCATAGCTTTGTGACCTCTACTTGTAAGCTATCTGTATAACTTAGACCACACCAGTTCCTAGGCCCTTACGCTATAGAACTTACCTTTGTTGACAAGCTCACATGTGTTTGCAAAAGTAGTCATGCCTTAAGCTTTGTTGTGCACATGGGGTTGGGATAATTGTCACCAGAAAGCTCCAAAATTGTGCTGTGCTTAAACATGTCTAAAATAAACAGCCTGGCCTCAGACTCCAGAAGTTGGAACCAACAAAGGCTAGCTAACTAAGTTATGTTGAACTGGATTCCATTCTTGCCTCTGCGCGGATCATGGTGTTTATGGAAACCACCCCCACCCCCCCCCAAAAAAAAACATACACACACACTATTTTCTTTTGTAGATTTTCTAAAATTAAAGCTTACAATTATCCAAACTGAACTTGGCTATTAATGCTGAGATGCATGACTCACTGTATAATATGCCGTCTGCTTTACATTTGAGGTTGTTTCAATTTAGACTTTAAAAACAATTTTGTTTTTTAAGAGCGTTTACTCATGTCCTTTGAGTTATCTCTGTAATATCATCATGAGCTTTTAAAACTTAAGATAATTTTGGAGGCCAGTTCCCATCCGGTAGGTCACTGGGACAAAGGATATTTTAAAAAGAGAAAGGAAACAGAGCTGAGGATTTGGAGAGTGTTGTTTTGTTTTGTTGCTGCCCTGCAGGAGATCAACCTAGCTTTGTGCCTGTGAGGCAAGCATTACATCACTGAGCTGTATCCACAGCTAAGACTTTAGTCATATTCATGATTAGATTTTAATTTATTAGCATATTTCACAATATCTGAAGAGACTCCAGCACTCCAGATCCTCTGACTTACCCGGATGGTGTGATATCTATATAGTACATGCTGAATAAATCACTCAGTCTCAGAAACCTGTTAGGAGGGGGGAAAAGGTTGAAAACAGGCAAAATCATGCTCATAAAGTGTGTGCTTTAAGCAATTAACACCACAGCTTATGCCCTGTCCTGGGTGTAATTTATGAGATCTTAGCCTTACATTAGCAATGAACATTTTAACATCAGTTCTTAGAATGAATTTAATAATTTGGATTCATGTGTAGTTTAGGAATATGATCACCACTAAAGCACAGTCTCTCAGAATAATGAGTATCTTCTGACCTATTTATGGACTCTAGGGTAAAAAAGTCAATTGCAGAGGCTGAGGGAGAAAAATCTCACTTGAGGGAGAAATGGGAAGGATTTTAATTTTAAAAGTAATCGGTCTGTGAGATAGCTCAGCAGGTGAAGGCTTGAGTGCAGTCCCTTAGCCCCACATGGTGGTAGGGAGAGAATGGGCTACACAGGTTGTCCTTTGACTTCCACACCTGTCCTGTGGCATTTGTGCCCCCACCTACCCACGAGTAAATGAAACACAGGTACTCCATATACTTTTCTTACCCAAGGGCAAGATGCTCTTACCTACTGAGCAGAACAAGCAGGCTGCAAGGAGAAGACCCCTGCATAGGTAGAAAAGCCTCTACACCTGGCCAACAAAGTGAAACGTCAGTCATGAGGAGGGCACAGGGGCTGAGGTTGCAACTATTTTGAGCTCCAACTAAATTGAAAATATGATTCAAATTACCTATAAGCTGCTTCTTAAAATTGATGTATGCACTGGTCCTGGTTTTTGCAAGTATAATAGATGAAATTTTTTGTGAATCGGTTTAGATAAATGCTGATAAGAGATATTTCCTGAAGCCTATCTTTAGAACTGAATAATCAAGTGGGGGAAATTGCTTCTGAGGCTTTATCGTCAGTAGAAAAAGAAATGTGCTTTCTCTTACTTCCTCGTTTCAACCTGGAAATGAATCAGTTCTATCTTATAGCAAGCTGGGTAAAATTCCTCAAGTGGGAGAGCAGGGGTGGCCTGGACAGACACAGGACCCCCCTCAGTAAACACTAGAAATCTAGAGAAAACAGGTAGAAACGTCAACCCATCTGCTTCCAGAGTGCAGCAGAGCCTCTGTACTGAGGAAGTGGCCACTGCTGATCTGGGTGAGGCCACTTTCAGGAAGGACTTCAGAAAGAGTAATTGGTTCAAATGGGTAGCAGCTGGACACTGCTGACCCTGCTGAGCCCCACAGAGAGGCTGAACTAAACACAGGAGTGTTTTGAAAATGTGGAAACACAGCAGGAAGGAAAAAAGGAAAGGCTCTGTAAAAACAAAACAGAAAGAAGAGCTCCATTCAGAAGAAACCTCAGTAGAGCACGACTTCAAAACAAACATTCCTGCTTAGAACCATGAGACTTGCCTGCTTGAAGAGATAGTTTAGGAAAAATGGGCAAAACTCTATCTCACTGATGTCAAATGAAAAGCATTAGTTAACATTTTACAGTTTTCCCCTTTTCTTACAGGTTTGGGCTTTTCCTACGTATTTATACACTGGTATATAATTATTACACTATAAGCACTTAACATAATTAGGGAAGAATAGACTCCGAACAAGACAATAAATGCTACCTTTAAATGTGACTCAAGGGCACTGTGAGAGCAGCAGGACTCGGCTTCTGAGGAACAGAGGAAGCCAGTGCCAAGGCTGCAGCTCAGCATCAAAGGGCCCCACAAGCAAGGACCTGAGCACTCTGTTGGGGCTTGAAAGACTCACCTCAGATCCAAAGGGCCAGCAGAGAGTGATTCCCACCTCTGTGGATATGGTTATAGACACAGCAGAACAGCACTCTGTTTAAATAGAAAGTGTCTAATCATAAACTCATATAAATTGACAAGTGTTCTTTATATACCCAAAAGGAAACAGCCCCATTAACTCTTAGGAATCAAGTGATACTGTTAAGTGTTAGCCCAGAACCAGAATTTAAGAAAAGGACTTTTAAAAAATTATTTATGTATTTATTTTTATTGTATGTATGTTGGTGTTTTGTCTGAGTGTATGTCTGTTTGAGGGTGTTGGATCCCCTAAAACAAGAGTTACAGACAGTTACAAGTTGCCATGTGGGTGCTGGGAATTAAACCTGGGCCCTCTGGAACAGTAGCCAGTGCTCTTAATAGCTGTGCCATCTCTCCAGCCACCCCCCCCCAAGAAAAAGACTTTTTAAATATTCATCTGAAAAAAAAAAACTAATGTGGAAACACATGACACATTTATTTTTAAATCCGCAGCATCTCAGCTAGTGTGTCAAAGTACACAGCTGTTCCTCCTGTGGGTTGCAGGGTGGAGAGATGTTCATTTCACAGCCCTCAGGATGCCACTACCTCTAGCATCCTCTAATCTGCATTCCCTTTCTGCCTACCCTAGAGTGCTGAACCAATGTATCGTTTTATTCACATGCAGTGATGTGGAAAATATCCAAAAAGTTTCAACCAAGAAAGATAAGAAATTAATAACAAGACTTTCTCCCAAGAGATTGATATCAGTTCCAACAGAGACTATTTTCATGGTATCCTTTGGAAAATTCAGAATACCTGTCCTCCACAATTCTATTTGCATACTCTTGAGTAAACAAAACAAAAAAATATTCCCATGAGTAAATTAACATACAAAATTTCATCCTTAAAAAATTATTTATTAGTTGGGCAGTGGTGGCACACACCTTTACTCCCAGAACCCAGGAGGCAGAAGCAGGCAGATCTCTGAGTTTGAGGCCAGCCTGGTCTACAGAGTGAGTTCTATGACAGCCAGGGGTACATGTAGAAATCCTGTCTCAAAAAAACAAAGACAAACAGAAAATGATTTATTTATTTTTACTTTATGTGTATGGGTAGGTGTTTTTACCTACATGTGTGCTTATGTATTATGTGTGTGCAGTGCCTCTGCAAGCCAGAAGAGGGCATGAGATCTTCTGAACTGGAGTTACATAGTTTGAAGCTGCCATGTGGGGCCTGGGAAATGAAGCCAGGCCCTCTGCAAGAAAAACAAGTGCTGTTAACCACTGAGCCATGCCCAATAGTCATGATATCTTAATGTTTCTATTATCCATCAGTCTACTTCCATGGTCATATCTTGAACTAACAGCCTTAGTATACTACTCCAAGTATCATTTGTTTCTTTATTTAATATAACTTTCTGGGACAAAAAAAAAAAAAACCTTTATTTCCTCATTTCTATCTTTCATAACAAAACCAAGAAATAAGTTGTGTAATTGAATTAGGATCCTGAAATGTAAGCACGGATGGATGTTTAGAAATGTAGAGAATGCCTCACTCGACAATGCTCAGGTTATAATTTCCACCTTTTGCCCTACTTAAGTATTATTATTATTAGACTACTTTTAAAAATACATTTTCCTTTTTTCCAGAACTTGTTGATTATTCCAACTGACTTTGAAAAATTGATTACAGCAATAAAATACAGTTGTCTAGGCGATATAGTATACAGAAATAACGTCTTGATTTCTGAGAGAATGCGCTTCTCTGCAGTTCATGAGTAACTCCAAATTATGCTATTCTAGACATCAGTGTTTACTCAGGGGGTTAGATGTAGTCTCTGAAAACAGCATGTTCTAATTAAACCTTTGCCATCATTTGTGTGTCCCACATCAAGGCTGCAATAATTCCAACTCCTCTCATGTGGCATTCTCCTTGCAGATTTGCTTTTTTACTGTCACTCAGCTATTTTCTATAAAGACCTGGGTCATATGTTACTTGTTGTTATTGAATAGCTACTCAGGTCAGACAATCCAAAGCCATCACTACGTTAAACTTAGGTTACTTATAGAAACCCATAGATATTTTCACCATTGGTTTTTAACCTCCTATGTGAGAGCATAGTCAAGAAACACAGAACTGGCTACTGGTCTGACTCAACTCCTCCTGTTCAAAACCTCTATCCACAGTGGAACAGAAAGTGGAATAAGGAAAGTCAGGCTCCTCTTCTCTTTCCTTCCTTTACATTACAAGTAAAGTTCACAGATCTGAACAAAGCCTGTCTCCATTGAACTTCAAATCAGTGAAAATAGCATGATAAAATAAAATCATCAGTAAGAAAGAGGAGAACAGCAAAGGCAAATAATTAGGCTATAGTCTCAATTGGCCATTCTAGTTCAAGTTACCCTAATTCACGATAGCATGGAGTCATTGATAGCTCCTTGATCTGTTACCCCACAGGCATAGCACTTCACTTTGGTGCAGAATTTTTAAATGTGTACAAATTCTACATGATAATAGCATTTCTGCTTATCTATGTGGTCACAACCGTGAACCAGACAGCTGAACTTACTACCATTGTGGCAACATTTCCTCTTTCTTGAGCTTTTCCCAGTGCTTGGCAATATAACACCCCTACAGAGCAGGAATCTTCCAGATGATCACAGTCCTTGGAAAAATGATGAGTTACCACTGCAATAAGAGTATTCTGGAAAAGAAGAGACAGTTACACAGAAAGCACTGCTATGGCTTTCCAATTCATGTCTCAAACCTCCACCAATAACTCACTAGCAAGATCACTCACACTGGATATTCTGTGGCTTGTTGATTATGGCTGCAGTTAGAGCATCTGAGTCTGAATAACCTGCATTAGTGGAGAGATCAATACAGAACCAAGGAAGGAGTGATTTCCCATCTTTATGAAGATATGCACTCAAGAGAAACCAGAGTTGGAGACTAGTGTATATCTTAATGGTTAAAACCCACACACCTTGTCTACATAAAACCCTAGGTTTGAAAAAACAGTGAAAAGAAGTCATCACCCTAATTTTGAGTTCTGGCATTTGTCGCAGGCAATGTGATAAATTCTCATGATGCCAGACAAAGTAGGGGAACCAGAGCTCCCAGTTAGCCCTATCAAAAGCCAATACTAAACAGCAATTGTTGCTAAGCCATTTTGCTTTTGTAGTATTTTCAATTTAAGATGAGGTGACACTGGAGGATACAGTGTCAAAGAAACTGACTTTCTTTCTCCCAGCTTATCAGTTGCCAGTAATTCTCAACCAGTTAGTTCCATACTAGGAAGACAGAGACACAGACAGAGAGTTAAAATGGAGTAACCCTTTAGCTGTGTACAGTGGCACATGTAGTTAATCCCAGAATGTAGGAGGCAGAGGTAGGTAGATCCCTGAATTTGATGCCAGCCTAGCCTAAAAACCAAATTCCAGGGCAGGAGGGCTATACAAAGAAACCCTATCTTGAAAAATAAAAAACAAAAGCAAAAAAATTAAAAAAAAAAGAGAGAGAGACAAAGACTGGAGTTGCCCTATAACTGGCAACAACACCCCTACTAAACACAACAAGCTAACACATGAAAATCCCAGTGGTGGAAATGGGTTACCTGTTTCTGGAATGTCAGTCAAGACTTTACAGGCTATTGTCAATGCTTAATGGCTATCCAGAACGTGACAGTAAGCTTCTGCTGCTGAAGACCACATATTTGAATCATAGGACATGGATGAACCAAGCTGGTGCTGACTAGGCAGCTTCATCATTACTGGCTAGCTTCCATAGGTGTTGAAAGGTGCTACTAAAGGAGAAAAACAATCGTGAATATTATCCAGCTGTGAACTCTGCAAGATGTGATAGCATATGTTAACTGGTCTGGCAAGACATACCACTGGTACAATAAAGGCACTAGATTCATGGGAGTAACCAATTGCTTGGTGATTGGATTTAAGTCCTGCTTTATAAGATGAAGCCCATACCCAGTACTGTTGGGCCAAGAACATGTGACTACAAAGGTCATAGACAGTAAGGGAGAATTTACTATTATTCTGCTAATTAGACATAATACTAACCTGAGTCCTAATCCTTATCATTACAACTATGCATTAATGCATCTTGCAGCCCTCATCAGAGATGCTTCTATTTGTAGTATGTAGAGAGCCGTGAAGTGCCACGCCTTAAAGTGGCGCTGGCTTCTGCCTTCCACCTTCCCATTGGTGAGAGCTCTCTGGCGTAAACAAGCCATTATTTGGTTAAGTCTGTTCAGCCTGTCTGCTTTTGCGTTAGAGTGGCCTATCTGCAGGGTCCACGTAGCTCACTGGGGTTGGTTAGTGCAAGGGTATTTAAGCCTGTGCAGGGGTCCCCTGGACTCTAGCGGGTCAGAAGAACATGTTTCAAGGATCCTGATTAAAACTGTATGAAGAAGATCTTCCCAGAGTCGCGTCTTCCTTGCTGGCAGGGTCAGGTGCGGTACAAATGGTGGCTCGTACGGGGAATCTTCAGATCAGAACTTCTTGCAGTCTGGGCAGAGCTGGCAAGTTCCCAAGGTAAGTTGGGACCAAATTAAAGCCCTCGGTAAAGAGGCGATAAGGTCTCTGGTAAGGAGCAATAAAGTTCCAGGTAAGTTGGGACTAAGTTAAAGACTGCGGAAATAAGCGGCAATAAAGTCTCAGGCATTGAGCGAGAGGTTGTAACGAACCAAAAGTAAAATTTTCAAAATGGGGACTTTTCAGTCTCAGCCAATTTTTCTGGCTCTTTAGGAGCTACTTTTGTCAAAGAAACTTAAAGAAAAGCACACTAGAAAGATTCCTGAGCGAATGTGATGCCATTGCACCTAGGTTTGCAGTTTCGGGAGATCTCACGGTAGCGTGCTGGGACAAATTAGGCAGGAATCTTGATTTTGTTTGGGAACAAGGGTCGCTAAAGTCTGGAGTCCGACCTGTTTGGAAGTTAGTGCGTAGCTATATTGAAGACCAGAGGTACTGTAAAGAGGCAATGGAAAAAGGGAAAGCTGCACTAGAAATGTTACAAGAAGGAAGATCAGAAGAGGTTGAGAGCACACGAGAGTCAGGTAAGGACGAAACAGATTCTTAGGAAGAATTGCAAACCCTCGTAGAAAAGGTTCAGAAACAATCCCTTAAGGGGCAGAGGGGGAAGGGAGAGGAGAAATGGAGATGTGGGGAGGGGAGGGACCCTCCTGGAACAATGCCTTCCACACCTTCTCCTGATCAGAATGAGGAAGGGCGGGGCCGAGGTACAGGGAGTTTCTTTTGCCCTGAGGTCTGGAAAGCCTTACGAAATGACTTAAGTCTTGAACAAGTAAATCAGATTGCCATAAAAGCATGGAAGTCATTACCCAATAAGGGAAGAGGTGAGTGGTAATCTCACTAAGATACTGCAAGGCCCAATGGAACAATTTTCAGATTTTATGGCCTGTTTGGTAGAGGCTGCAGGGAGAGATTTTGACATTACAGCAGCCATAGTTGCAGCTATCTCTTTTGCAATTGTGGGTTCAGTCATGGCTGCCGTGTCTATGAGCACATCGGTGCAGACAGCCTCTAAGCTAAATGAGTTGTCCAAGAATATGGCTACCACCTTGGATGCTCAATCCATAATTGGTGCTCAACTAAAAGGAGGTTTAATGATTGTAAACCAAAGAATTGATCTGGTGCAGGAGCAAATAGATACCTTGTGACAGCTGGCCCAATTGGGATGTGAAATGAAATATCTAGGTTTGTGTTTTACCAGCATTCAGTATGAGAACTTTACAAGTGCTGCTAATTTGTCATGACAGTTGTCTAGCTATCTTTTAGGAAATTGGTGCGCTGACTTTGATGACCTGATGGTACAGCTGCGAGTGGCCATCGTTGCAGTAAATTCAACACATGTGGAAGCAGGACTGGCTGCCGGGTTGTCATTGTGGTTCCCGTTGCTATGGATCATCTGAAAGAGTGGGCAGGAATGGGAGCCATGGCTGTCCTCTTGTTGCTTATCTCCTTCGTGGGCCTGTGGTGCCTTTGCAAGATGAGGTTTGCTCAGAAGCAGCATGCAGCTATGGTTGTCCAGGCATTTACAGCCATTGAGGCAGGACAGTCTCCCCAAGCATGGCTCACAGTCATGAACAAGTATTGATCCTTCACGCTCAGGTTGTATGGCTTAGCACTGCACTCCGAGTTAGCTCTGGAAGTGAGCAACTCTGAGAAGGGCAAGTCTGGTTGCATGTGGGTTGGTGTCTGAGCCCCCACCTCCAGGAAAAAGATACTGGATGGGTGTGGCACTGACTTGGCTGACTACCAGGATTCAGGGTCATTACAATGTCCACTGCTTTACTGGAGACCAGACCACTACCCTTGCCTGTTGCGTTATTAAAACAAAAAGGGAGAACTGTAGAGAGCCACAAAGTGCCACGCCTTAAAGTGGTGCTGGCTTCCACCTTCTACCTTCCCGTTGGTGAGCGCTCTCTGGCGTAAACAAGCCCTTATTTGGTTAAGTCTGTTCAGCCTGTCTGCTTCCGCGTTAGAGTAGCCTATCTGCAGGGTCTACGTAGCTCATTGAGGTTGGTTAGCGCAAGGGTATTTAAGCCTGTGCAGGGGTTCCCCCGGGCTCTAGCGGGTCAGAAGAACATGTTTCAAGGATCCTGATTAAAACTGCATGAAGAAGATCTTCCCGGAGTCGTGTCTTCCTTGCTGGCAGGGGTAGGCGCGTACAGTAGTAGAGATAATGATTAGCACAGAGACCTATAACTAGTCTAAGTGCAGAGAGTAAGAGATTGCAGAATGCTTAATCCTATACTATACCCCCCTTTCCAAGTCTCAGAGGTCAATGCAGAAGAGGAGGGAGAAGGGGGCATAAGAGCTACAGGCAATGGATGACCATAAGGAAACAGTGTCATCCAGACACAGGAGGGAACTTATCTACATAATCTCACAGCAATTATTTGCAGCATGCACAAGACCTGTACTCAAGTCAGACTGTTATGAGCAGTTTTCTGCCAGCCTAGTCCCACATCTGCATCAGCCCCAAATAACACACAGACACAGTGTATTTTACTCTAAATCTGTTGGCTGGTTACTAGCATTTCTTATTGGCTAGCTCTGTTTTAAATATTAACACATTTTTTTTTAATCAATTTAAGTATTTCCACATGGTCTAATATTATGGGAGAGAGGGTCCGAACCTCTTACTACTCTTGGTCCAAGGGCTATGCAGAAACCTCCAGTTCAGGCCAACACCTGAGGCCATATTGGTCTTACAATGTTAGGCTGCCACTGGGGCAGCCTGTGCTGTTACCGGGGCCATGATAGTGTCCAGTCCTGAACTGCAGCTATAAGCCATGTCCGGGCCCATGGCTTTACCACAGCCAGGGACTGTGTAAACGTCCATGGGCTCCTGTTACCACTGAAAACAGGGAGGATAGGGCTGCACAGTTGGACATGCCCCTTACTGACTGAAGCACTGGGGGGTACTGGCTGTGCCTCTTACTAACTGCACCACTTTGAAGAGCAGTCCCTCCTTCCTCCTTCACGGCCACCTGTGCCAGCTGGGAGAATTGTTACTGCCTGCCCCTGCAGCAGCACTCAGGAGAACAGGCCCAGCACCTGCCTGGGCAGCTCCCTATTGGCACAGGTAAGCCAGGCTTAGTTAGGGGTGTGAGAGCAGGAGAGCCTCTGCCTCTTCCTCATATAACATGGGATAGCAAGGGTAAGAGAAATACGACCCCCCCCCCACCTTTGCCACCTGGGACAAAAGGGAGAGCCGACCTCAGGAACATGAGAACAGAAGAGCTGGCTCTGCCCCTCACCAACTTCAGCAATCCCGGAGAGGGGGCCCTGCACCTCACCCAGGAAAATCAGTAGCGCTAAGCCTGGTAGTGAATGTGGGTGAGCTGGACCCTGTGGTGGTAACAGCAAGAGAACTGGTCCCACTCCTTGCTGTCTGATACACTGGGTGAGCTAGCCAGGGCAGTGCTGAAGATCTCACCTGGGTGGTCACAAGGAGGAAAAGCAAACTGACCAACCCAGCTGCTACCCAGACCCAGAACCAGGACTATGAGGTAGCCCACCCCAACACACACACATGCTGGAGCATGTGAAGGGGCTGAGCCTGCGGATCCAAAACTACAGAATCTCCATGACATAAGGCAACAATAGGATATCTAAGAGGAGCCCTAGTGAGGACCCAAAATCAAGGGTGTATCAAATGCCAGAAGCCCTGGACCGGACTAATGTCTCATTGCAATGAATACACACAACTAAAGATGTATGGACTAAAGGGTAGTAAGTAGTGTGACTCACTAGGCCACACTACAGCTTCCATGCGGAGAGTTTTGTTTATTATGTTTTGGTTTTAGGGTTTTTTTTTTGTTTTACTTTTAAATTTTGGTTTTGTTGTTGTTTTGGAGGGTTTGGGGGGCGTTGGTGGGGGAGAGGTTGCAAGAGCAAAGGGCAGAAGCCAGGGGATGGAGAGATGAGTGGATCTAGATGCATGATGTGAAAATTCACACACACACACACACACACACACACACACACACAATCAATAAAAAGTTTCTTAGAAAGAAAAAAGTAACTAAGACAGGACCCAAACCAACATTTTTTTTTTTTTTAATGCCAGTCAAATCTCCAAAAGGGATTGCTGTTGGCTCCTTTAATTTTTTCTCTACTAGCCATACCATGTACTGGAATGGGTCAGCATTTTACTAACTATGTGGATCATCTTAGGAGACAGGGGACATTTCTCCTTCCAGAGACTGTTTTTCAAGATGTGTGCCACTAAGTTAAGCTTCTGTGGTCTCTACTCCTCCTCTGGTGAAATAGGGATTTAGGGCCCATTTAGGGGAGTTCTGTCATCTCCTGGGTCCCTTCTACTTTTGAAAGAAAAGGGACCAAGTATGGGCCATCCTTCCAGTCCCATTATCCTGTTTGACCTCCAGGTTTTGTCCTTTAACACACAGAAGGATAGTTTCACCAGACAGCAAAAGTAGTGAATGTTCATTTTAACCTGTACATAACATTCAGACAAAGATTAGACAAAAATAAACAGACTTTTTAAGTTAACATGAAATTAGATGTTGTGTTTTGACTCTTCCATATATGCATATTAAAGTAGTTTTATTAATGTAGAATTCATTTGTAAGTCATAGCCTCCAAAGATCATTGATTCTGTGAAAAAAATAAGACATCCTATTAGATGAATCTAAAATAAAAGAGAAAATTATTTTCTCATGTCACAGTTGGACCTAGGCCCCCAAACTATCAAGAACCATCTCTCTGCCTTCCCCATGCAGTGTCAGGGAGGTCAGCAGCAGCCCATTTCACAGTTTACCTAGGACTTGGC
Organism: Cricetiscus sungorus; assembly: GCA_030556225.1. Classification (NCBI taxonomy): domain Eukaryota; kingdom Metazoa; phylum Chordata; class Mammalia; order Rodentia; family Cricetidae; genus Cricetiscus; species Cricetiscus sungorus. The sequence continues at coordinate 32,952,155 of JANBXA010000734.1, forward strand.
CCAGTGGAACGAGTCCCTCTTGTCCAATAGCAACAAAAATGTGTATTTTTTTCTGGTGATGGGACTGTCAAAGCATCTCAGATAAGTCTTTTCCAGTTTTAATATTTATTATTTAACTAATATTTAAGAAATCAGAAAAAATTATTTAATATATTTTTTATAAATTATTAGAATGGTAGGAATACTGTCAAATTTAATTATTAATGTCACAAATATTTGTGCATTTGCTGGGCACCAGGTCATATGCCAAGTATAACTGAGACTTCTATTTCAGAACAATGTTCTCACTGCTCTGCTCGAGCATAATTTTGGGAGGAATGCTGGTTACAAAAAATGGTTTATTGAGATTTTAAGCTATAAATATTAATGATTATGCAATGATATAAACCTTTCACTCACCTTAGGTCTTAGCTATAGCTTCTATTGATGAGATAAACACCATGACCAAAGTCATTTGAAAAGGAAAGGGTTTATTTTATCTTAACTTCCAGATAACAGTCCTTCATTGAGGGAAGAAAAGACAGGAACTCAAGCAAATCAGGAACCTGGAGGCAGGAGCTGATACATATGTCATGGAGGGGTGCTGCTTGCTGGCTTGCTCCCTATTGCTTGCTCAACCTGCTTTCTTATGGCATCCAGGACCACCTGGATGTCCATGGGTGGTGCTGCCTGCAGTGAGCTGAAGTCTCTTTTATCAATCCTTGACTAAGAAAATGCCCCACAGGTTTGCCTATGGATCAATGTGTTGAAGATATTTTCTCAATTAAGATTTTTCTCTTCCCAGATGCCCCTAGCTTGTATCAAGTTGACAAAACATTAACAACAAACGTACCATATAAAACCCGGCATGCTTTCAATTCTACTATCAAAAAATATTTTAGTTTTTTAATTATTTCTTCTTTGTTTTTACTTATGTGTACGGATGTTTTGCCTGCCTGCATGGCTGTGCACTGTGTGTATGCAGAGGCTGTAGAGGCTAGAAGAGAGCATCAGATCACATGGAATCGCAGTCATACATGCTTGCAAGCTACAACGTGGGTGCTGGGAGTCAAACCCAGGTCCCCTGCAAGAGCAGTCACTGCTGAGCCATCTTTCCAACCTCCAAAATATTTATTTATCTACCACCTAAATCCAATTCTTCACTATCTTTTGCTTAAATCAGGGCCACTGAATTCTAACTGGTATCTAATATTTTTCTTCTCAACATGTTGTCCTCTCTACAGCTGAGAGGACTTTTAAAAGCCAAAATTCTGTCACTTCCTTGTTTGAAAGTCTTTCATAGCTTCCCATTTTATTGAACATCAAGTCAAATATTATCATGATGAACATGGTTGAGAATAGTCTCCACTTGGCTTCCCATGTCCACATCTCTACATTTCCTTATCTTTGCTGTTATTGTCAACCCCCTGAGCTCATTTTGTGGCCATCATACATGTTCATTCTTATTTTTTGTTGGAATTTCTTTTTTTTCCTTTTTTTAAAATTTAAATTTGAAACAAGCTTATTTTGTATGTCAATCCCAGTTCCCTCTCCCTCCTCTCCTCCCTTGTCCTCCCCACCCCCGCCAATCCACTATCCCATCACCTTTCTGTTCCCCAGTGAGGTCTTCCATGAGAGATCATTAAAGTCTGCCACATCATTTGGAACATGGCCTAGGCCATCCCCCATGTGTCAAGGCTGAGAGAGTATCCCTATGTGGAATGGGCTCCCAAAGTCTATTTGTATATTAGGGATAAATACTGATCCACTACCAGAGGCCCCATAGACTGCCCAGTCCTCCCAACTAGCACCACATCCAGGGAATCTGGGTTGGTCCTATGCTGCTTTCCCAGCTATCATACTAGGGTCCATTAGTTCCCTCTTGTTCAGGTCAGCTGTTTCTGTGAGTTTCTCTAGCCTAGTCTTGACTCCTTTACACATCACTTCTCCCTCTCTGCAACTGGATTCCAGGAAGTTGGCTCAGTGTTTGGCTGTGGGGTATCTGATTCTGCTTCCATCAGCTACTGGATGAAGGGTCTATGATGGCATATAAGGTAGTCATCAATCTATTATAGGGTAAAGGCATGTAAGGTAGCCTCCCATTATTGCTTAGATTGTTAGTTGGGGTCATCCTTGTAGGTACCTGGATATTTCCCTAGAGCCAGATTTCTCTTTAAACCTGTGATGGCTCCCTCTATTATAGTATCTCTTTTCTTGCTCTCCTCTATTTGTTCCCTGACTCTATCTTCCTGCTCCCTCATGTCCTCCCTTCCCCCTCTTCTCCCTTTCTCTTTCTCCTAACTCCCTCTTCCCTCCCCTTCCCTCTCCTTCCCCCATCCTCCCAATTTTGTTGGAATTCCTTAACATGGATTCTCCCTACTTTTAAAAAGTTTGTAAAAGTTGATTTTTTTTTTTTTGCTTTATATTGTTGGTCTTGCTTATCTAAGATGTTCTCTGAGAAGAGAATTTATGATGGGAGATGCCATTCTGTAAATACGTTTTTCTTATTGGTTAATGAATAAAACACTGTTGGCAAATAGGAAGGCAAGATAGACAGGACTAGGAGAAAAGGACAATTCTGGGAGATGTAGTAGAGAGATTCAAGATGTAGGGCCGTGAGAGAAGAGGTCCGGACTCTCTCTCTGGTAAGATAAGACCATGTGGAAACACTTATATTAATACAAATGGGTTAATATTTAAGACAGAGCTAGCCAATAAGAAATGCTAGTAACAGGCCAACAGCTTTATATCTAATATAGCATCTCTGTATGTTATTTGGGCTGATGTGGCTCTGGGACCAGGCTGGCGGGAAAAGCTGCTCATAACAAATGTATCTTCTAGATTAATACTGTATATGCAGTATTTGTCCCAGAACCTGGTATCTGATGACATTTAATATATATTTTTAATTAACAATGAACAGATTATTCCCACTATAACGTTTAATTTAAATAATAGAAGAGCAAAAGAGTAGCTAGGCAAATGCACCTGTACATTTCAATTAGTGTACAAACATTTTGTTGCCCACATGTAGGGAAGGTGAAGGAACTGAAACCCAAAGTTTACCACTCCCCTACTACCCACAGAGAAATATATCCTCAGGACCCTGCTGTTTTCTTTACTGATGATTAACTGAGAATGACTATACTAGTCACCATAAAGTAAGCATCTATCATGTGTTTGTTGAGTGAACAAATTCCCATCTGTGGCAATTACTTCATCAGTATCACAAATGACAGCTGCACCAAGCATTTCCCTTAAGCATGGTATTCACTGAATGTGGAGGTTTGGGGGATAGCCAGATCACTCTGCATCTGCAGTGACATTCAACAACATACTGCCAGCAGTATTCAATAGAAGTGTTAGATAGAAACTGTTCGACTAAGTAAAATCTTATCCCCATGATCTACAAAACACAAGCATCTGCAGAAGACAATTGAAAGAACATGCAAATTCACTAAGATTGCTTCATGATGTCTCACCCCTCCTGTAAATGCAAATCCAAAACTAACAAGGACTTTCAATCCTGTTTGCTTGCCTGTTCACACATGAACATCTATCACAAAATTCACAGAACTCATCCAGCAACTGATGGGAGTGTAGGCAGAGACTCACAGACAAGCAATAAGCAGAGCAAGAAGAACCCCACAGAAGATGGGAAGGAGGGATTGTAGGAGCCAGAGGGGTATAGAACACCAGAAAAACACAACCCACAGAATCAACTAAGTATGGATCATTGGGGCTCACAAAGACTGAAACAACAATTTGGACCCTCTAGGGAAACAGAGGAGGAACTGATGTGGGGAAGCGAGAAGGTTGGGGGATGGACTGGGAGGAGTAGTGGGGTGGCGGGGAAGGGAGACTATGGTCAGATATAATGTAAAAGAGAAGAATACAAGGCAAATAAAAGAACCTCACAGGACTCTGAAATATGTAAATAACTAGACTGAGTTTATTTAAAGCGGGGAAAGGGAAGAGTGAATTGTCAAGAGAGATTTACATTGCCTGCACTGTCTGTTTATTCAGTGAATTATATTATATCTCTTTCAAAGTATTCCAGGCAGATTTGAGCAGAAGCTTTCAGTATTAACAATTAATGAACATATTGAGGAGCAAAAGACAAATGATGTAGGAAAAAGAGAAAGATAGAAATGACTCCAAACATTTTCAAATGGCATTTGAGGTTAATTCCAAAGCCCTTGGCATCACTTAGCCCAATGTTTGCAGACCAACTCAAAGCTATAAACCTTTCCTCCCACCAAGAACAGATGTACAGACAGGATGCTCTTAAACTAGAGGAATATGTGTCAAGATTTCCATAAATAATTGTTCTGGGAGTCTCATGTTTACTATGTACTGTCAATCTTTTGAATATTAGGTAACATTTAATCCTTTTGTTTGTTTGTGGAGTGAAAAAATTCCTATCTGGGGCAATAACTTCATTAGCACCACGACTGACCAGTTCCCCAAAAGAGGCAAAAATGGGATTCAGGGTCTGCCCTAAGCACAGTACTCAATGAGTGGGGTAGGTGGGGCTAATAGCCAGATCACTCTGCATCTGCAATTACTTCTGACATTATCCTGCCAATCAGGATTGGATAGAAAGACATGTGAGCTAGAAACAAATCAATGAATGGTTTTCTTCACTTAAATATGGGACTCTTGGGGAAGGAGGGAAGAAAGTGGGGAGGGGGGCATATTTCAATATGAGCTCATTCAGGCACAGGTTAAGATTAAGAAGCAATACAGGCTGAAAACCACATGGGTGCAGTCCTGTGAACTCTGTAACTGCAATTCTCTTCCAGATAAGGAACTCTTGAACTACATACTTCATGTATTAGCTGTTTTCTCAAGGGCATCATCTTTACCCAAGCACTTCAGTAATAAACCAGCCCCACATGCTTCATTACAAACCAAGAGCTTCAAGAAGGCCATTCCTTAATGAACCAGCTGAGTGACTCCAATTCTGTTGTATATACATAAACAGGAAGACCTGAGGAATAGGCTGTGACTCATAGAAGATGAAGGTGTTTTGGATGAGTGCTCATATTAGAGATTCAGTTTTGTCATTTGTTGCTGCTTTTCAACCATCTTTATTCACTTAATATCTAGATAGACATTGTGAAATATCCCAATAGGGGGATATCTCAAAAAACTCTTATGTTCTTCATTATGTAGAAGAACAGAGATTTGAAGAGAAAAGTACTGATTGCTTCAGACATCAGAGCCTTTCTTCACAGTCTCCCTTTGGGGTAAATGGAAGATGTTCAATCTCACAGCAGCCTCTCTCTTCTCAGTCTCATACTGATCTATTTTCCAAAATGCTTTGCCCTCACTCTTCTAGGCAGAGCCTACCCGACAAAGTCCATATAAATAAATACTTCAACTCTTGATGGCTTTGAAGCAAATAAATACAATCAAACTCTAATAAATTCATTAGAACAGAAAGAAAAGCAAGTCTATGAATCAGAGGAATTTGGAGCTTTCATTTATAATTTTTGTAGCCATGAGGCCTAAGGAGAGTTATTGAATTTTTTGGATTCAGTTTCTCCATTTATGAAAGTGACCTAAGTATGAATAAGTTTTTGAAATGTCTAGCAGATCTGAGTTAAATAATACATTTAAAGGTTAGAACACAGCCTGGTATAATAAAGGTGCTTAATAAAGGGCACATTTGTACCCACTTGGGATAGCCTTGTGTGACAGTGTACATGTGGCAATGTCACTCAACTGAACACACTAAGAAAGGAAACATCCCTTCCTGTCTGGTCTGTATCTCCATTTGTTCATAGCATGGCCTGGCTCAAAGAACCATATCTACTTGCTAAGAAAAATGGTAAGCTTAATATTAATATTACAAATAAACACATAGATATTGATATGTATGACTGGCTGATTATTGCTTGATTTAGACTAAAATTATTTCAGTTTATTTCAAACTTAAAAGTATTGCAGATTAATGCTAAGCAGTGAGAACGCCATCTTCCTTATCCACTTGCCTTTCACTCCCCATTCACTTTGCATAGTGATTTTTTTCCTTACACCAGTATATGCCTCCCTTTCCAAACACCCTGAGGCTGTTTCTGGGCTTCTTTTGCAATTCCAGTTATTTATCTTCCAATTTGCCTTCCTCTTTGCACTCCTAAGTCCTTCATGACACTCTGTGCTACCATGGCAACTAAGCCCTTAGTTACATCTGTTTTATTTCCTGGGACTCATGGCTCATTTTCTTTCACTCTCTTCCCCTCCCATGTCTCAAATAAATCTGATGAACTATTTAGAATTCTAAATAAATATAGTGTATTCTCATAGAAATTTAAGAGTTTTGATTTTTTAAATTTATGTGTGTACCTGCACATGCATGTGGTGTTCACAGAGACCAGAGAAGGGGGAGGATCTTGGGGGCTGGGGTTGCAGGCAATTGTGAGCTACCTGACAGTGCTGAGAACTAAATTCATGTCCTCTGAAAAGCAGCAAAGGCTCTTGAGTGCTAAGCATCTTTCCGGTCTCTCTCTCTTATCAAAATATAAATGATTATCTCATTACTTTCTTGAACACAAGCTTCTACATAGACTTTTTTCCTAATAAGTCAGTATGCCCCACTCACATAATAGATAAAACAAGGTTGCTTCTGAGTTTACTAAGCTGCCCATGGCAGCTTTCTCATGTAAAAATAAAAATGACTGTAGACAAGCACCCATTTCTCATTTGTCTACAAAAGTCTGATACATCTTTTTTTTTTTAATTTTATCACTGGTTCCTCACCATCAGTGTCATAGTAGGTAACTGTTTAAGTTTTCTCCTTCTTTTTGCCAATTGCATCCCATTAGATGTTGTATACTGGGTGCCATAAGAATGAATTTGTACTTAGAACCATTTCTAAAACAAGGGTGCCTGGGAATCAGAGCAGGCTGTAGCACCTGCATTTGTCATGATGCTTTGAATTCTCAGTGTGCTTGATGGATTATTGTTTCTTGGGAGTAGCAATTACTTTGTTAAGTAGCTACTGAGAACGTGAAGCACTGAAATAACATTATCCTTGTTGAAGGAAGTAGGGAAGCTGAATCAGCAGACAGATATGCCCTCTAAATATGTATTTAAAAATATCCTGTGATAATATATACATACATATATATATATATATATATATATATATATATATATAGTTGGGTGCTGGATGTCCCCCACTGCAAACTGTATTACAAAACCTTGGACTGCTTCTGTCCACAGAATATGTGTGTGATATCACAAGAGTAGAAGATATTGTCTTCCCAATGTTCCGCCAAATCTCAGCTTGAAGTTAACAATTTATCTGAATGCATTTCCCTTTTCTCTTTTATTTGGATAAATTTGGAAGTGCCTGTTTGTTCTAGTTAGCTTTATACAGCTATGACAGAGAGCATGACTAAAAAAAAACTTAGAGAGGAAAGAGTTTATTTGGCTTACACATCCTGGGACACTGTCCATCATTGAAAGAAACCAAGGCAGGAACTCAAGCAGGGCAGGAAGCTGGAAGCAGGAACTGAAGTAGAGGCCATGGAAGAATGCTACTTGATACCTTGCTTCTCATGGTTTATTCAGTTTGCTTTCCTGTACAACCCAGCACTGCTTGCCAAGGGTTGGCATAGCCCCTGGTAGGCCAGCCTTCCTGTGTCAATCATTAATAAAGAAAATGCCTCATAGTCTTGCTAACAGGTCATCTGGTGGAGACATCTTCTCAAATGAGATTTCCTCTTCCCAGATGACTATACTTCATAGAGAGCTAACTAGCACACTATCACACATGGTTATATTTACAAAGGACAATATTTTATACCCTCTCCTTATTGTGTAGAAGGAAAGTCACAGTGTCCTCTAAGCTAATTGATGAGGAAGGGTTCACTGCTGATTTCTTTCTTTTTTTGTTTGTTTGTTTGTTTTTCAAGACAGGGTTTTAATATGAAACAGTCCTGACTATCCTGGAACTTACTCTGTAGGCCAGGCTAGCCTCAAATTCATAGAGATCCCCCTGCTCCCTGCTTCTGCCTCCTGAGTGCAGCCTAGCTCATATGTGAGTCAGACTAAATTATCCTAATTTGTTACTGAGGGAACAATATAAGCCAAAATTCCTTGCTAATTTAACATGGAATTTTAAGTTTGAAGTGGAAAGTCTTTTTGTAAACTTTCTTCTTCCTTCCTTTTTTTTTTTTGGACAAGCTCTCTCTATATAGCCACACTACCTCAACCTCTCAACTTCTCTCCCTCCCTCCCAAGTATTAGAATTTTAGGTATGTACGAACATGCCCAATAGAAAGCTTATTTTATGAAGGAAAAAATGTATTCTTTTGTGAAAACCATTAAATAAATAACATTTAGACCAGATTATTTAGCTTGAGTTCTTGCTCAATGAGCTTTATGCTATAGGTTGAGACTCTAACACTATGCCTCACAACACAAAAACAGCCAGTGATGTAGTCCTTTTATAGCTAACGCTTAGATTAAGATTGCTTTATCTGTAAGACAAAGAAACTGACTTTAACTCACTCTAGGGAAACAAGGAAGTATGGTAAAAGGCTGCTCTCAAAATGATTGGTTGTCCAGTGCCAAACAGTCAGCATTGAAAACATACATACATGTAACATTATATGGATTTAGCAGTTCTTATTTGGGACTATATATTTACATGCAAATAACAACTGATGAAAATAACAATTGATGAAAAAAGAGGCCATGAATATGAAGGATAGTGGGGAAGGATGTATGGGAGGGTTTGGAGGCATGAAAGGTGAGGAATAAATATAATTACAATATCAAAAGTAAACAAACAAAACATTTTTTAAAAGGAAAAGCAGTCAACCAAGAAAAATGAAATACAAGCAGATCTAGAGACATGATCATGATTGATTGTTCTGGAACTTCTCAATGACTCAGCTCAAGAAAACCTGCCTTTCTTCACACCTCAATTCATTTTCAAATGCCTTGGAAGGGAATATCCTATTGGCTAAGACATGCATAGCATCTCTGCCCTGAGAATAAATGCCAAGGCCATGGGCAGACCATAAAAGGGAGGGTCTCTCAGAAAGTGCCATTGTCTTCAAGATCACTCCAGTCATTACTTGTGAGCTCATAACTCTGCTCTAGCTCCATGGGGCTGAAAACAGAACTACTGTTTTATGTATATTGTCACCTTTTCGAATGGCTATTTTCAACATTCTATGGAAACACATTATGGAAAGATGAGCTCCCATTCAAACAGGAGTAGCAGAAGTAAAAGCGGTGGGCATCAGGGCAAACATAATGAGGCTTTGTGCATATTTAAGAAGTTTTTTAGAACCTTTGATGATTAATGTCAATGTCTATGCTATTGAGGGGCTTTTCAGAGAAAAATTTCCAAAGGAAGAATTTTGGGGTTGAGTTCAGAACATGCTGATTTTTTTTCCCTGAAATGAGAGGAATGTGTGCCCTATTAAAAACAAACAAACAAACAAACAAAACAACAACAACAACATTATGAAGCATGCAGTACCTACAAGCAAATAATGTGGCTGATTTTGGAGCCTCAAGTAATTCAATACTGCTGGAGCTTTGAAATCTGAAGATGATTATAGAACATGAACCTGGAGAGAGACTCAACACAGTTCCTGAAGTTTCCATTATGCAACATGGAAATGATTTAAGATCTGAGGAAGTGATATGATCAAAATAGTTTTGAAGGGGTTGTGAGATGCCTCATCCATTAAGGGCTAGGCTCACAATCAAAATTATAAGATTAGTTTTGGAATAGAGGAGTGTTTGAATAAAGGGAGATTGGAACTGAAGTGATGAAGAAAAGTGGCTTCCAATTTTCTCTCCTGGGTAAAGGACTGCACAGTGAGGACATTAACTGAATTAAAGAACCAAGGAGAATGCTGAACCCATACAGAAGCCAATACATGTAAGAGTTTATGTTCAAGGAATGAGACAATGACGAAGTTTTATATTTCTGTGTCAGAGTACAATATAGCTGTCCACAGGGTGGGTTTGGATGTACTACACTTAAACTAAGCATAGATGATGGTAGGATCCTTGGAGATAACTGAGTTGGATCAAGAATAAGAGGGAGAACAGTAAAATTGTAAGAAATAGACTCACAGAAGCAAGCAGAGGAATGGAAAGTGGGTTTCAAAACAAAGTATCCATGAGCTAGGATTAGATATAGCAATAGGTGTCAGTTCTTTCTCTTATAGAGTAAGTATGAAGTTAAGAATCTATTCCCTGTATCAGGCTCCATCATCATCGTATTCTTTTTACATTCTACTCTGCATCTTATAGTCTAAGATGCTCCTGGAGATCCAACCCAGGGGTAAGGAGAACAACAACCCTTTAAAGATCTTTACACAGCTCTTCTATTTATAATTGATTGGGGCTTCATTTGACTTCAACAGAGGCTTGGAAGTGTAGGAAGCTGTTTCACTAAGGAACTAGGGGTAAATGGATTTCAGGAAGCACCTAATTAGATATTAGCAAGCTTGAATGACATTGGGACTGGACCCCTACCCTACAATTAATAGCCTGTAAAACTAAAGGCTGAAACTGTAGGACTTAAATTGCTAGTTGGAAGAACCAGACCTGAGTTCATCTCCAAGCCTAGAAGACAGAAGAAAGCAAGCAGGAGTCATTGTTCTAATATTTGACAATGAGATTAGGGATGGCTAGCCTTTATAGCAACATGACACAAGCTATAGTCATCTGAGAAGGAACCTCAATTGCAAAAATGCCTCCATAAGATCAGTCTGCAGAAAAGCCTGTGGGGCATTTTCTTAATTAGTGATTGATGACTTTGTCCATTTTGTGTGGGATCACCCATGGGCTGAGCTCTATTAAAAAAAAAAAAAAGCCGGCTGAGCAAGCCACAGAGGGCAAGCCAGTAAACAGTGCAGTATTCCTTCCAGCATGGCCCTTGCATCAGCTCATGCCTCAAACAGGTTCCCTGTTTGAATGTCTGACCTGACTTCCTTCAGAGATGAACAGTGTAAGCCAAATAAACCCTTTCCTCCCCAAGTTGCTTTGGTCACAGTGTTTCATCACAGTAGTAGCCACTCTGACTAAGACAAGACTTAAAACAAACTTACAAGAAGAGACAAAGAAATTCACTTTACATTCTTAAGACAGCAGTCCATCAAGAGGTCATTACAATTTTAAACAAGACACCAAATATAGATATACACAATTTCATTAAACAATTATGGATGTAGAGACACAGATTCACACCAATACAGCAACAGTGAGAAACCTCAACCCAACTCTCATCAATAGACAAGTCACCACCACCACAACAACAAAATTAACAGAGATCTATCTGGGTTAAATGACACCATAGATTGAATGGACACAACAGAATATTCCTACAAACAATGCAGAGTACACATTTTTCTCAGCAACTCATGGCACATTCTTTAAAAAAGATCACATAAAGGATACAAACAAGTCTTGACAAATACAGGAAAACTGATCTTTTTTTTTTTTTTTTAAACATTCTACCTTACCACAACAGAAATCAACAGCTAGAAAAAAATGCAGAATGTATGTAAACCTATAGAGACTGAATGACACTCTTATGAAGGATGATAGGTTATTTAAAGAAGCAATAGGGTATTTAAAAAACAAAATCAAATAAAAATGAAAACAGTATCCTGACACTGATGTAATATGATGAAAACAGTCTAAGGAAGACATTTATAGCTGCAAACACCTATATTTAAGGGACAGGGATGTTTCAAACATATAACAGTGGACAATAGAACCTTGAAAACACATGAGCAAACCAAATCCAAAATCAGTAAGCAAAAGAAATAATTAAGATCATGGAAAAAGTCAATGAAATGGAAAAAAACAATCTACAAAGAATTAATGAAATAGATTTGAACCTTTGAAAAAATAAACAATATCAACAATATTAGCCAAAACATGAAAAAGACCCAAACTAATAAAATCAGATATGAAAAGGTTAACATTATAACAGATATCAAAGAAAATGAGAAAAGTTTACAACATATTTTATTTTGACTAATTTGGGAAACCTAAAAGAAATAGATAATTTTCTAGATGGTTATGATCTACCTGCATTAAACCGAGATGAAATGAATAATTTAAACAGATCTATAATAAGTAATAAGATTGAAACAATAACAAATAAAAAATTCCAATCTAAAACATCCAAACCCAGACCCAGATAGATTCAAACTCTATCAGACCTTTGAAGAATTGAGCATCAAGGTTTCCTAAATGGTGGCGATGAGTGGAGACTGTCTTCTCCCTCCTACTTCAAGAGTGGTGTTCACGGACAACAAAGAGTACAAATAGGAGGTATTGTATTTGTTAATTCAAGATTGACAGGCTTCAAAGTGACACAATAATGGGAAACAGGCTGTCACACAGTATTTAAAAGAAATGGCAGTGAGATGCTTTCTGAGAAAGTGTTTCAACTCAAGAGCTCTCAGGAGTGCTGAGGTGCCAGCTGAGAGCAGGCCCTTGCAGCCTTCAGTTCAGGATGGGACCTTCCACAGCAGCTGGCCTTGAAAGCTGGGAGCAGCTGCAGGGATCAATTCCCTTTTCCAGTTAAGTGCAGACTCTTAGAGGCAGAGGTAGGAAAGAATCCCTCTTCTGCAGCCACTGGTGGAGTGTGTGTGGGGGTGGGGGTGCAGGAAGCCTCTGGAGAGTCTGTCTCCAGGGAGTCTTCCCTCTCTAATGAGTGAGTTACCTGGAAGCCAGGCCCTAAAGTCTTCAGGTTTCTCCTTCTGAAGATAGCAGGAGCCCCTGGAAGGTGGATTCAGGAGTTGGGAGCCAGGCTCTGAAGTGTCCCTTCTCTGTTTCTTTGTTGCCTATTGCAGCAAGCAGTTCTGGGGTTACTTGCTTAGAACATTCAAGTTTATAGAGGTGTCAGTTGGGATATAATTGGCTTAATGCAGGTATGCAAAGAAGGTGAAGAAATGGGACCAGTAAGAGGAGCTAGCAAACATGGTTAGGGGAAGAAGAAGAATCTTGACTGAGCCCAACAGAAGTTAACAATCATGTCTGCTGGTCTTTGTCTCCATCTGCCCCCTTTGACTTTTTCTACAGAGTATTAAACCTAGTGATTTTGTGAGGTATTTGTAGACAGAAATTATATCATGACTATATTTATATTTCCTTAAAGCAACAAGGAGCACATAGTAATAGTTGATATCCAGTATTACTGGATATATAAACAAGTGGATGAGAAAGTGATAAGCGGATGAGTCATTCTCCAGAATAATTGTTTTAAAAATGCATCTGGGGAAGAAGAGGTTGCTAGACTGTTGTGGTTTGAATAGGAATGCCCCCACAGACTCACATGTTTGAATGCTTGGTCATTAGGGAGTGATGCTACTTGACAGGGTTAGATGTGGGCTTGTTAGAGAAAGTATGTGTTGTTCCTTTGTTACAGTTTTAGGATAAGGCTGGAGGGGAGGTGGAGGGAGGTCCCAAGGTAAGGAACCACGTGGGAGACCATAGTGGGTTCCATAGCAGGGGAGGGTGACCGAGGCAGAGGGAATAACATGCCAGGCAACAAAGCTTGTGGGCAGAGTTTATTTAGAAAGGGGAGTAAGGGGGAAGGGAAAAGAGACAGAGACACCAGGAACAGAAGAGAAGAGAAGAGCAGAGAGAGAGAGAGAGAGAGAGAGAGAGAGAGAGAGAGAGAGAGAGAGAGAGAGAGAAGTAAGAGGTGAGAGAGAAGATAGGAGACAAGAGAGGGAAGATAGGGAAGTGCTTGCTTAAAAGGGGGCAAACCTAAACATACATATTGAGTCCTTAAGCAGCCCTGTAACTCATGACATCGCCATGATGTGGCCATGCAGGGCATGCATGTACCTCCTATAGTTAGGGGGAGGGGTCAGCAGAATGCCAGTTTCCAACAGTATGTCAGGGCTTGAAGTGTCAAGGGCTCAAGTCAGGTCCAGAGTCTCATTCTCTCTCTCTCTCTCTCTCTCTCTCTCTCTCTCTCTCTCTCTCTCTCTCTCTCCCCCTATGCCTGCTGATTAGGATGTAGACCTCTCATCTACCTCTCTAGTACCAAGTCTGCCTATGTGCTCTTATGCTTCCTGCCATGCTTCCCATACTTCCCTCCATGATGATACTGGACAAAACCTCTGAAACTGTAAGCCAGTCCCAATTAAATGTTTTTCTTTATAAGACTTGTTGTGTCTCTTCACAGCAATAGAAACACTAACGAAGACATAGACTAATATTCCTTATCTTCTCACCACCCCTATAGAAATTAGAGCATTCTAGAGCCCACTACAGGGCTTTTATGGAATACAGAAGTTTGCCATTTAAAAGAAACATTTGGAAATAAGGAAGAGAGAAAAGGTGATGTTCTGGCTTAACAAAAAAAAAAAAACCAACAACAACAATAAAAAACAAACAACAACAAAAAACAACAACAACAAAAAAAACAAAAAAAAAACCAAAACATGATACAGTAATAGATTTGCATAGCAAGTGTGTATGTGTGTGTGTGTGTGTGTGTGTGTGTGTGTAGGATCCTCACTACATACAGGGCAAAAAACTATTGTTTTCTCAACATTCAGTATTTTACATCTAGGAAAATTTATATTCAACCTAAACTTGGCCGAAGTACTTAGGGAGTGTCAGCACAGATCATTTTTCATGTTATTGAGTCTTTCCCACCCTCCCTAGGAATGTTCCTTAAAAATAAATTGCATAGTTGGAAAAGGTATTGCCATGGAGAAAAATGGAGTGTGGAAGAGATCATGCTCTGGTTAAGCGGTGAGGTTCCTGTCTTAGCTTATTTGGGGCTGTTATCAAATGCCATGAACCCATGTGACTTATAAACAGTGAAATTATGCTTCTTGCAGTTTTGTGTCTGGAAACTCCAAGACCAAACACAAATCTGGTGTCTTTTGAAGTATGCTTTCTCACTGAGGGTCATGTTCTCTGAGAGATTTTCAGTATGGTTTGTTGGCCCTTCTCTTTCTCTCTCTTTTCTCTCTACTATCTCTGTGTTGGGAAAATTCTTATTTTAGGAACATTTGGTAGTGCCCCCATTAACCTAAACAAACTACTTCCAAATGATTCATTAATGGGAGGGGGATATCTAATTTTATCTTATCCAAAGCCTCTAAAAGACATTTGACCTCACAATAATCCCTTTAGCAAAGGAATTAAATGCAATTTAGAAAATCTAGGCAGAAGTCCTAGGAGAAATTTATTGAAATTTTTGGTTATTTGATGTTTGGAGTTTTTATAACTCTGTGTGGATAGTTGTGGAAGACAGATTATGCTGCAAATTGCTTTGTTCATGGTTGCTGTATTCTCAACATAGTTTGAGTATGTGCCTATTGTGAAATATTAAAAGGACAAAAATTTGGTTGGCTACGGTGCTTAGAGGTGGCGATTAGAATTAGATAATCTCATCAGGATGTATCACCCATGTTTGAATCTTGGTGGCTTTAGAAGGAGAAAAAGAGGGAGGGAGGGAGGGAGGAAGGGAGGGCGCGAGGGAGGGAGGGATGGGGTCATGCATGAGTGCATATTTCCAATACTTCACATATAATGTTCTGTACCACTTGGAGCTCCTGCCAATAAGAAGACCATCACCACATGTGGGGACCTTTTGAAATTCCAGAAATACAAGCTATAATAAATAAACACTTTGTGATAGAGAGCTAGCTTTTGGTATTTTACTATAGTAATAAGAAGTAGGATAACACAATGTCAATTCAAATTCATTTTATTCTAATTTGTGTTCAAAGCTCAGGAGGCTTGTCACAGAAATACACGCATAAATTCCATTGCTTAGTCAGGAAGATAGTGACTTTGAAGGTAGCCTAGACAAGGCAAGAAGAGGAGGTAGGAAGACATGGGGGACCAGAAAAATTGAGTCAGAGGAAGAATAGAGGAGAGCAAGAAAAGAGACACCTTAGTAGAGGGAGACATTATAGGTTTAAAGAGCAATGTGGCACTAGGAAAATATTCAGAGATATACTAGGACGACCCCAATTAAGAATTGAAGCAACCATGGAGAGGCTATCTTAAATGCCCTTACCCTATAATGAGATTGATGTCTACTTATATGCTATCCTAGAGCCTTCATCCAGTAACTGATGAAAGCAGAAGCAGGCACCACAGCTAAACACTGAGCTGACTTTCTGGAATCTAGTTGTAGAGAGGGATGAGTGATGAGCAAAAGGGTCAAGACTAGGCTGGAGAAGCCCACAGAAACAGCTGACCTGAACAAGGGGGAGCTCATGGACCCTAGACTGATAGCTGGGAAAACAGCATAGGACCAACCCAGACCCCCTGAATGTGGGTATTAGTTAGGAGGTCTGAGCAGTCTATGGGGCCTCTGGGAGTGGACCAGTATTTATCCCTAGTGCATGAATGGACATTGGGAGCCCACACATTCCACATAGAGGAATACTCTCTCAGTCTAGATACATGGGGGAGGGCCTAGGTAGGCCCTGCCACAAATGATGTGGTAGACTTTGAAGATCCCCCATTGAAGACTTCACCCTATCTATGGAGCAGAAGAGGAAGGGAATGGGGGACATGGAAGGATGGGAGGGAGAGGAAACTGGGATTGATATATAAAATAATATTGATTTGAATTTAAATAAAAAGGAAAACATACACAATCTCAAGTGAATTTTACATCTTACCAATATTCTAATTAGCTATGATATAAGTACAATCTTTAATACATGTTCATTTTACATTTGTGTAAGAGTCACAGTTTAACCATTTTCAATTTTATGTCATCATAACAAAATGTATCCCTTCATTTTAGAAGCTTATAATAAGAAGCATGTGCCACATATATGCACACACACACACACATCACACACACACACACACACACACACACACACACACACACACGCTTGAACTGAGTTGGTCTCAGCTGGACTGAGAGTTTATCAATAGGATTATTACTGTTTGGAGCATAGATTTCAAGGAAGAACTCCAACTGATACCTTTTGGTAACGGAGACAAAAACATTACAGGTGGCAATGTTGCAAACAAATATATCAGATGGAGCAGTGAATGACAACCTGGTTGTATATACATATATACAAACATACATGCATACATACAAGTTGTCAAAACTCAGATTGTGAAAGAAGACACTGTTGTTTATCAGAACAGGATAAAAGATGAATGTGTAATTGTTTTCTTGAACAGTTTCTCTAAATTTCATAACTTATTTCATAATTTATCTGTCTATTTTTGATGCTGATAGTGAGAATGGGTAGACAAGGAATTGGCTACAAGGTACAAAGGAAAACCACAACTTTATTTTGGAAGCATTCTGGGCAGAATGCACCTTTGTGGTTAAATATCCTTGACATTGCAGGTATATCCTTCCCATTGCTACATGTACAGATAAAAGATCTGCTGCTTCAGAAGGCCGGTTCTCATTGTGACATCATGTGCCTTGTGATTTTAATTCCACCTTGTGGGCTTTTCAACAAGATTGGGGAAAGAAGCTCCTTGAAAAGTGAGTTTTTGGACCATCATGATTTGGGAGGTAAAAGGGGGCCATTTTATCCCTATAAATAAATTATCCATCTCATGAATATTTATTAAAAACTTACTAAAAACCAATATCACATTGAATAAGAGTGGGGAAAGTGGACACCCTTGTCTTATGCTATATAAGCCTGGGCAACATAGCAGTGTCTTGTTTCAAAGGGAAAGAGAGAGAGGGAGAGAGGGGGAAGAAGAAAGAAGGAGGAGGAGGAAGAGAAAGGAAGGAAGGAAGGAAGGAAGGAAGGAAGGAAGGAAGGAAGGAAGAAAAGGAGGAGGAGGAATTCTTGGTACATGTTACAGTGTAGATGAACCTCAAAGTCCCTTGGGACTCAGTGACTGTGCCTTTTCAGTAGCATTGTTCCATGAACTGCTTTCCCCATCAATCATAGATATACACCCACAATCTTTCCACAGTTTTTCTGAAGGGCAATGAAAGGAGCTACAATGTTAATTCCTTCAAAGCCTCTCTAAGAGTCAACCTTCAGCTTGAAATATTTAAACAGAACCTCTTACTTCTTTCCAGAGGTCTTTACACAAATTAGTAATTGCTTTATGCTATTTCCCTTATACTAACCTGAAATAACTTTCTGCTGACTAAGCTTCAAAAACATCAACACTTCTTCCAGCTACTGCTTGTTTTTAATAAAATATAATTGTATGATTTTCTCATTTCCTTTCCTTCTTTCAACCCCTCCAATGTATCCCCACTGCTACCTCTCAAAATTATGGCCCTTTCTCTTTACAGATAAATAGGAAAGAGAGAGAGAGAGAGAGAGAGAGAGAGAGAGAGAGAGACAGAGAGACACAGAGACAGACACAGAGACACAGAGACAGAGACACAGAGAGACACAGAGAGACAGAAGAAAGAAATGTAGATAGCAAAGAATCACCAGCCTATAATTCACACCACCAGAGAAACTAGGATACAAGGAGGATTCTAAGAGATTCATATAAAGTCCCTCACAAAAGGGGGAAGGGATAAGATCTCCTGAGCATATGGGGAGTGTGGGGGGAGGACTAGGAGAAAGAGAAGGGGAGGAGAGGAAAGCACATGGGACTGGGAAGACTGTGTCAGGGAGGAATAAATGAGAGGAGAGAGAGAGAGAGAGAGAGAGAGAGAGAGAGAGAGAGAGAGAGAGAGAGAGAGAGAGAGAGAGAGAGTAAAAGAGGGAGCCATTATAGGTTTGAAGAGAAAACTGAACCTAGAGAAATGTTCAGAGACCTACAAGATTGACCCCAACTAACAATTTGAGCAACCGTGGAAAGGCTACCATAAATACCCTTCCCTGATAATGAGATTGACAACTAACTTATCCACCATCATAGAGTCCTCATCTAGGAGCTGATGGAAACAGAAGCAGACACCCACAACTAAACTCTGAGCTGAACAGGAATCCAGATGCAGAGAGGGAGGACAAGACCAGGCTGCAGAAATACATAGAGACAGCTGATCTGAACAAGGAGGAGCTAATGGGCCCCCAGACTGATAGCTGGGAATCCAGCATGGGACTGACTCAGACCCCCTGAACATGGGTCTCAGCTAGAAGGACTGAGCAGTCTAAGGGACCTCTGATAGTAGATCCAGGATGTATCCCTGGTGCACAAAAGGACTTTGGGAGCACATCCCCCATGGAGGGATACTCCTTTAACTTAGAGAGAGGAAAGAAAGGCCTAGTCCCTACTCCAAATGACTGGACAGATTTAGATGACCCCTCCTGTAAGGCATCACCCTACATGTGGAGTGGGGGGAGGGGAGAGGAGGGTGGTGTTGGGCACATGAGAGGATGGGAGGGTGAGAAAGAGGGAGGGAGGGGGAACTGGGATCGATATGTAAAATAAAAATAAAAAATAAAAAAGGAAAAAAGAGAAATGTAAATAAATAGATGATAGAGAGATAGATTGATAGATGTGCCTGAATATATAAATATAACCCACTCTGTTTATTGTTACTGGTACATATATGATTTCAGAACTGACTACTTAGTAGTACATAATCAATTAAGGGGAATCATACTAGGGAAGATTACTTATCTGGCTCTTAGCATTCTTTAGTCTTCTGTAGTTCTTTATCTAGGGGTTTGACCCCACGAGATTTTCTTCTTTTAGTTAGCTTGTCTGTTGGTGTTGTACTTGTTCAGGTCTTAGTAGGCAGCCATGTTGTTGAGCTATCATGGTTGGAGCTTCCCTGCCATTTCCAGGGAACAAAAATCTCATAGCAGTTGGGCTCTGATTTGTAACCTGCAACATCTTCAGAACTTGCCATACATGTCTTTAATACTCCAGAAGAAGAATGGGCTTTGAGGGCAGTTGTGATGTCAGGAAGTATGTAAGCCAGAATTTTTCGGTGAAAAAACATCGTGCATGTTTCCTGTGAGCAAAAGAAAATATTATCTTTCAGTGATATGTTTTTCCTTTAAAAATACAGAACTGTTGTAATAAGATTGAAATCAGCAGTCAGTAAGATTCTGGGTGGAATTCTGCTTGCACTCAGTAAGAGCCTTGAGACTCAGAAAGGAAAGAGAATTACAGAAGCCAATGGTTTTATGAGGAACACCTTGTCCTGGTACATTTCGGTTGTTTTAATGAGTTCTGTTTATGGCAAGATACTGAATTCTATTACATAAATTGTAATTTGATGCTAGATAAGTACGCAATATTATTACATAAAATTCCAGACAAGGTGAGACAGGCTTTAACCTTAATCCAGTTCAAAGAGCTTTCCTACGGTGGACTCCAGAAACTTCCCATGATGCAACAGACCACTTTATCAGCAGGAACACAGCACAGTGTTCTGTAGAAAGTTTATGTTCTAGCATTTTCCATGCTGTCTTAAACTGTTGAGTTCTCCACAGAATTCATTTGTATTCTATGCCTGTTTCTTCTAGCAATTTGGAATAACAAATGGTCACTACATATTCTTGACACTTGTGACTTCATTCATCCATCCACTTTACCCACTCATTCAGTAAAAATTTGTTTTATATTTTCTATTCATCTGTTTTCACTTTGGTAGAACATTTTTTAAAATTTGTGCATGTAATCAATTTGCATACCCACTTAGGCTGAATCATGGGTGTTAGTAGTATGGTTATTTAAAAGTAAATAAATAAAATAATATAGGGGTTTTATTTTAATATAACATTTGGCATTTACAATGTGTGAATCACTGATGTTTTTCATTTTGTTATTTCATTTCATTCTCATTTTAAGAAAGCCCACTCATAGCTAGCTTTACTGTTGTTTCAGATCTTGAGACACTAAGACAGGAGTACTCTAAGTATGAGGACTTAGGGTCCACAGTGAGATTCAGTCAAAAAGGAAAGAAAAAAAATACAACTCAGGATGTGAAGTCCAATTTACAGATAAACTAAAAGGTTTTTAAGGGAACTATATTTCATCACTATTTTGGTTTGAAAGTGAAATGGCCATCCCAGTCTCTAATTTTGAAAACTTGGTTCATAGCCAGTAGTGCTGTTTGGAATCCTTGTAGAACCTTTAAAAGCTAAAGTCTTGCTGGATGAATTGAGTTGCTAGGCACCATCTTTGAGGTTGTGTGGGATGAGCTGGTGTTGAGGAATATTCCTGTGCACTGTGTGAATTATGCTCTGCTTGGTTTAATAAAGAAGCTGAATGACCAAGGGCCAGGCAGGATAAGGTTATATGGAAGAACAAGTTAAAGAGGTAAAGAAGAAGGGTAGAGTCAGAAGAGACATGATCCAGGTGCTAGGGAAGCAAGATGTTAGAGGACAAGTAAAGCCACAAGCCATGTGGTAATACATAGATTAATAAGAATGGGTTAATTTAAAAGCTAGTAAGAGCTAGTTAATAATAAGCATGAGCTATTGGCCAGCATTTATTATCAATATAAATGTGTCTTTATTTGTGTTCATGTGGTCAGGACAAAGGAAAACTCTACCTCCAATCACAACCTGGATTCTATTCACAATCTGCTTCCTGCAACAGCCAGCATCTTGTTCCGGCCACTATGCCTTTCTTGCCTACTGCCATGTCTTCCTGACCAAATGAGCCATGCCTTTCTGGCACTATAGTGAAGACAGACCTTTTCTCTCTTCAACTACATGTGTCAGGGTATTTTATCACAACAGGAAAGGTAACTAACACAGTCTCTATGAACACTTTATTTAACCACTTTGACTAGTTAAAGCACTTTTGGTTTGAAGGTAAGAAGCTTGGTAAATGTGTCTGTACTGGTTTTCTGACAAAACCAACCTGGAGAAGAAATGGACTTATTTTAACTTATAGATCGTAGCCTATCATTGAGGAGGTAAGGCAGAAACAGAAGCAGTGGCTGTAGCTGTCAGTTCAGTACAAGAGAGGCAGAGACAATATGAGTGCTGTGAGTTCAAGTCACCATGGGCTATACAAAAGAATTAACAGATTTTTTCCTTATTTTCAACCATTAACTTTTATTATAAGAACATATTCAGTAGGAAATGGGTGAGATAACAAACACAAGAATGAGAAAGACATCATTAATACATGAAGCTACACAAACTAGTAATTTTACAGAGGTTTAGTTATGTGTAACACTTGCTTTGCCATCTTTTTTGTGCATGGTTTTTACATACATGCATGTCTCTCTATCATATGGATGTAATGCATGCAAAATCTGGATGAGGACATTGGATCCCCTGTGACTAAAGTTACAGATAGTTGTGAACTTCCATATGGGGGTGAGAATTGAACCCCAGTCCTCTGGAAGAGTAACTGATACCCTTAACGGCATATCATTCTCCCTAACCCATTTGTTTGCCATTTTAAAGCTAGGAACTTCCTGGGTATTTTTCTATACGCCATCTCAGTTTCAAGAATTGCCATCATTACTATTCTAGCCTATAGATTACCTTGATCTGAAACACAGTATGGTTATAAAGGGCTATTATTTTTCAATTTCCTACTTCTGACACTTGCTCATCAGATGCATCAGGGATGCAAATATTAAAAAGTAATTGCAGATAGCAGGTTACCTTCTCAAACAAAACCAGCTTCACTTTATAGTGTATCAATGGCACATAAAACAGCAGTCCAATGAGAAGGAAGAGGAGCACATAGATATAATGCATCGTTGGAGACTTGATAAGGGGAGTCAAGACCAAGCACAGGCTGATGGCCATTGCTATGAACAGGAATGGCAAAAACACCTACAAAGATGAAATTGATGAAAGTAATTAGATATGAAAATTCATGCATGACAGCTGAATGTACATGTAAGTAAAAATAATTTGACATTGGTGATAGGAAATAGGCTAAGCAAACTTTCTAGTTAGGTCAGTGTGCTCAGGGCTCACAATGCTGTCAACAGAGAAACCACTGGGTGGATGGGATGAGTATCTGGCTTTTACTCTCCATGAGTGGACATGGTCATAAACATATGCTGATTATTATGACCACCTGCAGGCACAGGTGGTGTGAACTTATACCGGAGTTTCTGAGCCTGCTAGGGGTCCTGGAAATCTTACATAAAAAATATTTCAAGTTAGTTAGCAAGTCAAGAGGAAAGCAATTTTTACCCTCTGTCAATCAAGTTAATATCAACAGTTAAATATTAGGATTGTATAGGTCACACAAATTATGAAAGGAATACGTCAAGACAAAAAAATCTTTTGTCTGAAACAATTCCAGTTTTTCACAAAATATTAAGGAGTCATCCTTGGTACCTGGATTGTGTTAGAAACGTAAACATCCCACACTTAACATTACCCTAATATTCTATAGCTAGTTGAAATTATGAAAGTTTTTTAATGAGAAAGTCATTCATTTGAGTCTTGAATAACAGTCTCCTCTTACTTTTTTTTTTTATAATTGAGTGAAGGATATAAACACTCCTGAGGGAAGACAAAAAATATTTAACAGTCTGTGCTTGAGGTTGCCCTTACCTTAATTTTTGAGGAAATGTAAGTTGAATTATAGTATAACAATAGCTGTTAATGACATACCCTGGATTTTTGCATGCCTTTGCTTTATGTAACCCACCTAAGATCCTTAAGAGGCAGGTATTGACTGTGTCCATTGTAGATATGAAAGAATTGAGGGTCGGAAGTGAAACAACAAGAGGAAGCTTAGAAAATACACTGGAACCAGATTTGAGCTAAACTATAATGATTACCTTGTGTTTTTCAGTGTACCAATAATTCATTTTACCCAATTTGCCTAATCAGTGATATAAGTGTGAGTCAGAAAACAGCAAAGGAGCAAATGATTTTAATAGATACAGAGATAAAATAGGAAGTGAGGACATCCCAAGGAGGGGCTTCCAAGGAACTCATGGGCATCAACCATACACTAGATACACCTGGGGCTCCTCTAGTTGTCCTCTGGGTGTCACTGTCAGTGCATCAATTAGTATTCGCTGTGTGTCCACATAGATAACTTGCCGAAAAATGGGGATCAAGTCTCATTTCTTTCTGTACTCAGAAAAGAGAACCTAGGAAGGTTCTTGAAATATAGTCACATGAGTTCTCAAAATGGAAGAAGCAGAAGGGAAGACCGAAAAGAAGACAGTGGTAAATGAATCAACAACGTAGCTGGTGAGACTGATGATAATTGATGGTTCCTTTCTTTCTTCCTAGGTTCTTACATTTTATACTGAGTGAGAGTCAAACACACCAAAGAGACTGAGGAGATTTGAATCTTGACTTCATTCTGTATTGTACATTGATATAATGGGAAGGGGGATCCTGTATTTGGACATGATTAGTATTTGACAATAAGAACTAATAACATTGAAGGGAAGGAGTCTTTTGAAGATGAAAATGAGATGATATTTCAGAGCAGTAAATACCATTCATGATTTGACTTTATTTCTATCATTTGCTAAATCTGCTCTTCCTGTAGAAGATACAGCATGTATAAAAAGCTATGTAAGTAAACCAAGTAACCTCAGGTCAGATGACTCCCAATGATCTGTCCCACCATCTGAAAACTTCTGCTTTTATCACTAACAAATCCTTAAATTGAACCCAAGAGATTTTGTATTGAGTAAAGCCTATTCATCACGAACAGAATAAAAATGAATACCAGACTGCCTGTATTTGTTTCTCAGTTTACTGAGTAGTAACACTTTGGCTTGGAGATATTCTGAATATACTCTATAAATATAGTCATAAAGCTTATTTCACATAGAACAAATTTACCCAATCCATATTCACCTTATAAGGTCTGTGTAGATTGGGCTCCTGGTACCTCAGTTTCAGGATTCCTATCATGGATAACAGAGTCCAAATGGAAACAGCAAAAGAGAGATAGTTTATCAATTGAATTAAGTTTGTTAAGACAATTGCTATGGATCCCATACTGACATTTAGAAGCACAGCTATGAAGGGGGATGAGTGAACATTAAGGGTACTAAACATCAAGGGCAGCTGTCCTTGCTCACTCGCAATATATGACACTCTTGCTGACTCAAGTACATTAATCACAAGATTGCTAAACAATGAGGCAGAAATAGCAAAAGGAACAATCCATGTTAATTGAGGGATAACTCTGTCAGTCCATGTAATAGCCACAGCATCTACAGAGAAAAAATGTAAACAAAAAGAAGTGTGTTAGAGAGAGAGAAAGTTCATCTATGATGAACTTTTATACAAAATCTTTAAAAAAATTTATGAAGGGAATTTAACTTTGTTGTTTCCTTTTTCACATTTAGTATCTTAGATTTGTGCCCACTTCAGTTTATCACCCTGCATCTTGAATGGTTGACTTTAGTCTTCCTCAAAAGACCAGGAACTTTTTGAGGACAAAAGCCCCTCACATTTCTTCTATAACATCAGCAATTTACTCATTAACAAACACTGTAATAGTGAGTTTTCAATAAATACTTGAGAAACAAATTAGTTGTGTTGAGTGAATAACTGAAAGCATGCTTAATAACTAAAACTAGCTGGGATGCTGATAGACTTAGCCAGTGTCAGAAATGCAAAACACAGCACTACTAACAGTGTATTACTCACCCAAATCATAGCACAATGTAAAATGAAGAAGAAGAAGGAGAAGGAGGAGGAGAAGGAGGAGAAGGAGAGGGAGGAGGAGGAGGAGGAGGAGGAGGAGGAGGAGGAGGAGGAGGAGGAGGAGGAGGAGAAGAAGAAGAAGAAGAAGAAGAAGAAGAAGAAGAAGAAGAAGAAGAAGAAGAAGAAGAAGAAGAAGAAGAAGAAGAACTACACCCAGATGAAAACCATTTCTGATGTTTGAGACTTTTCTAAACTATAGACCAATGATTTTCAGGTAGAGGCTACATTGCTCTTCTGGGTACAGGAGAATTATCTGATTTCCCACAACTGGAGAGACAGCAGTTTGCTGCTGGCATCCTAGTGGATAGCAGCCACAGATGGTAATAAGCATCTTCTGATATTCAGGACAATTTCAATGAACTTCATAATCCAGGACTTGGACTATAGCTCAATAGCAAAGTACTTGCCCACCATATGTGAGGCTGAGTTCAAACTGAGCACCCCAAAACAAAGTGGTCCAAAATGTTTATGATGTTGAAATTCAGAAACCTTGCATTAACAAAAGCATTAGAGCATATTCTGGAGTTGTTATTTGTATTTTAAGGCCCAAAAGATCTTATAAACTCTAACTCAACATGTCAGTCAATATTAAAAATAGCAATAGATGGAATCCAAGGAGATTTGGAGGAGGAAAATGAGAGAGTGGACATGATTAAAAGACATTGTATATATGTATGAAAACTCAAAGAATTAAGAAAACATAGTTTAAAGAAATCACCAATAGACAAAACTATCTATCATCTATGGAAAGTCTTTTGAGTTCAGTTTGTACCATGAAAATATACAGTAAGGTAGATCATTCCAACCTTAAGTTCTCTTTTCAGTGAAGTGAGCAGAGCTTAATGTCCCTGAGAGGCGGGTGTTCTCTGAGTTCATAACAGTGTTCACAGGTAGCTAATTTACAGATGAGTCACCAATAAGTCAATATTCTGATGTGTAAGTCTTTTCTAATGTAACCAAATTAAATTTTTAGAAATGGTTCTTATTCTTAAGATCTTAATTTTTTTTGTTAAGACAGGGTTTCTCTGTCTAGCCCTTGCTACCCTGGAACTGTCTCTGTAGATCAGACTGGCCTCAAACTTGGGGGAATCTGCCTGCCTCTGCCTCTTATGTGCTAGGTTTAAAGGTATGCACCGTCATGCCCAGTACGATCTTAATTACTAACCAATCAATGTTTGTCAGCTTAGAAACGAGATTTTCTGCATATTTCAGGCTGGCTTCAACTTTACAATTCTCTTGTTTTGGTTTCTAAATGCTGGAATCGCAGGCATCTGGTACTATGCTCTCCTCTTACCCTATTTTAAATAGCCCCAATTGTAGCATCACCTTTCCTGTGTTATTCTACAACACTGGGGGTTACTTAAAATATTCCACTGCAATTCTTACTTATTC
This sequence comes from Cricetiscus sungorus, assembly GCA_030556225.1. Lineage (NCBI taxonomy): Eukaryota > Metazoa > Chordata > Mammalia > Rodentia > Cricetidae > Cricetiscus > Cricetiscus sungorus. The sequence goes on from JANBXA010000734.1 coordinate 32,979,082, forward strand.
AAAATAAGGTCTTGTTGGACACCCAGCCCTCCACACACTGCACACTTTCAGGTATGTTTTAAAGTACTTCCTTCCCATACTGCACAGGAAATCTTGGGTTTCTCGGTGGGCAGTCTACAATCATGATTCCAGAGAAAGACCGTGCAGCTCTGCCTACACTGAGTCTCAAAAAATTAAATGTAATATTCCTGCATGGTCTTTAGTTCTATTCTACAAGTTGTTTTTGTCTCCTTCTTTCTAATTTCTATGTTTTCATTTAAAGTTTTACTACATATGTAAAAACATATATGGTAAAAACACAAAGTGAACAACACTGAAGACTACAAAGTCGAAAGGTTCCTCTCCCCACCAAGTTTTCAATCATGTGTTCCAAATGTAAACACAGCTAACATCTGTATCATTTCCTTTTCAGAATTCCTCTGTAATTATCCATATCAGCCTATGAGTATTGTATGCTTGAGTTTTGTGTGTGCACATGTGTGGGTGTGGGTGCTTTTGTGATTGAATGCTTATGATTGCTTTTGCTCATTTTATGGTCTATCTTGGTCATATTAGTGCACACACATCCATATAATTACTGTATTTACTTCTCAGTACTGTTATATAATTGTAAATTATCTACTTGCACTATATTGATGGATCTGTGAGATGTTTTCAAAATTTTTATTAATGAAAAACGTGCTTTAAAGCTGAGCTTCATGGCAACTCCTGTAATAGGAAGGCTGAAGAGAAGATCAAAGTTCCAAGCCTGCCTGGGCTGTATAGCAAGATTCTACCTCACCCCCCTCACCCCAAAAAGAAAAATGTAGCTTAATAAAAAAACACTCATAAAACATAATGTGAAATAACTTAATGCATGATATCCCTCACTGACCATTAACAAAAAATTATTTTAACATTTCAAAAATGACTCATGCAAATTATTTATTTTTAGTTATTTATTTTTAATTTTGAGACAGGGTCTCACTATGTAGCTCTGGCCAGCCTGGGACTACCCGTGTAGAGCAGCCATGCCTGGCTTCAGTTCTTAATATTTATATATTTCTCTTCAGAGTGCATTCTTAGAAGTAGGATTTGTGAGCATACAATTCTTTTTTCTTAAATTTTTACCTATGTATTATTATTATTATTGTGTGTATGTGTGTGTGTGTGTGTGTGTGTGTGGAGAGAGAGAGAGAGAGAGAGAGAGAGAGAGAGAGAGAGAGAGAGAGAGAGAGAGAGAGAGAGAAGACAACTTCCTGCCCAAGAGTCAGAAGAGTCAGTTCTCTTCTTCATGGGGTTCCGAGGATCCAGCTCAGGCCATCGGGGTTTCACAGCATGAGCTTTACTCACTGAGCCATCTCAGTGGCCCATACGTATGCATTTTTTAAATAAGAGAAATACTACAAAGTTATCATCCAAAAATGATTACATCAATTTATCAGTAACTAACTAGAAAATTTCCACTTACAGTAAAAAATTTTAATTAATGCAGCTAGATGTGTGAGCACTCTGTAAATACCCTGTCAGCAGGGCTTCTGCAACTCTGGTCTTAGATTGGAGATGTTGAAGCTAGGAATGCTTACCACACCATTTCCACACTCCAAATTCTAAAGAAACACCCTTCTTTTCTCATGTATACAACTTGCACAATCAAGACCTTTTTTTGTTATTTTTTTTTAGGGGGGGTTGTTTTGTTTTGTTTTGAGACAGGGTCTGGCTGTCCTGGAGCTTGCTATGTTGATTGTAGACACACAGGCCTTCCTCCAACTCACAGAGATCCATCTGCCTCTGCTCCCAAAGGGACAGAATTAAAGTCATGCACCTCCACATCCATCTTAAGAACTTTTTAAGGGAACAATAGCTGTTGTTGGAATTTATTAACAATAAGTTGGAAACAGGACAGAGATCTGACATCTACAGATTAAACACTTTATATATGACTGCGCTCTTTTGTATATAAACCACAGAAACTACTATTATTTTAGATTCCAATTGCCTCAAATCAAATGTAGCATTATATTGTAATCATATTATAAAAGTCCCATATTCACTTTTCTGTATGCTTAATGGATTTCTATATGAAAACATGCCTCCCACACTTCCTAACTCATAAGGAGCTTATCCTTTGTTTTGTAACTATATCTAGAGTTATATAAATCATGTACCCCATAAAGCAAAACAAAACAAAACAAAACAAAACAAAACAAAAAAATCACACCCTCATCCCAGCTAAGTACTATTGTTCATTGGTTCTCAGTTTTGCATGAAAATGTAGAATGTTTCCATCATTAACACACCATAGCCACTTTCCTCTTAAGTGTCCATCAACATCATGACCTCCTAAAAACTCAGAATAGAGCCAGGGTGGGGTTCTGTAGGGAAAGGTGCTTGCTGTCACACCTGAAGACCTGAGTTCCATCCCTGCAGCTCATATGGTAGGAGCGAACCAACTCCTTAAAGTTGTCCTCTGACCTCCATATATACAACATGGCACACATGCACACACAAATATATAAAGAAATGCAACTTAGAATTTTTTTAAACAAGAAGCCAGAATAATCTATTATATGGACTTGGCTGAGTCACTTTTTTTTCAAATTTAATGCACATTTTGGTGATCTTTAATTTTGTCCTACCATAACTAATGATGATATGATGGCCTTCCCTAAATGTATATTTTTTATATGTAGTACTGATTATTTTCTCAACTTGAATTTCTAATGTAGTATGTATATTAAAATTTTAAAGTAATAACTCAGATTTTAAATCAAGTCTGAAGATGGCAGTAATAAGAAACAAATTACAAATAACCCTTAGAAGCTTCCTGGGTTTTCCACACAAGCTCAAGATGTTGTGCTTCCTATAAAGTTGTTGTAGTTGTTGTGATATGCCAGAGAAAAGTTTACAATTATTTAATAATCAATACAGCCAGAGCACTGGCAGTCATAATGAATGCCAGTTTTAGTGAACCATGGCCTCAATACTCAGCGGCCAGTGTCCCTGGCCACAGCCATAGCTGACATTATAAATGAACCCTGACACAGCTGAGGTAGTTAATGAATCAGTGCCTGTTTTTGCCCAGGGTTCCATTTGGTTTGTTCCCACAGAAGTTTGACTCTGTCTCACCTCTCATGCCAAGGGTACCTAGACTCTTAATGAATCAACTCTGCTGCGGCACACCACCTGCCAGCCCGATATGGAGAAGTTGAGGGAATTGCAACTGAGGCAATTGTGGGGTGGGGTTATCCTAAAGCTTCCCTGGAATTTGAAATCTCTCCAAGTAAGCAAATGATAATGTTGAAGAACTTGGGAATCCTGAACGCCCTGATGTTTTCATTGTACACTGTATACAATGTAATAAATTACCATATGATACCTTACAAATATAAAATGCTTTATAAATGTAGTGCCAGGTCAGTAAAGAGACTTACCTCCAGTATCTTAAATACTCACCAAAGCAAGAAGAGTTGCTCAGCACTGCTCAGCCCACAGCGACCAGATGACAGGTTTATCTCAGAAGGTAATCATTTGAGTTGTGATGTTGGTGTGAGAAAACAGCTAGCCTTTGTTTTACCTTGTTTCTCACTTTTCCCAAATTTTCTTTCACCCCTGTTGCTGCTATTCCTCTTTATATAACTGTTCATTTTTCTTTGAGAATTTCTTGTTCTCTTTTTTGACAAGGGTCCCTCTAAAGTGGGTGTCCTCTAACCTCAGTTTCCCAAGTGGACTAGCAGATTCTATATCACAGGCACATTATCCTTGGCATAGTCTTTATTCTCTATTCTTAAATTTGAGCTTTAATCAAGATCACAATATATCTGGGGTCTTTTGTCAGCATAAAATTTGGAGTTGTTTAAGATAAAATTATTTTACATATTAATTGCAGTTATAAAGTGAGCATTAGTGTTTACTCATTCAGTTGTTGATGTCCTTTATTTTAAATTTGCCATTCTTAGTGCCACATAGGTTACTGAGAATTAAGCATTTTCCAGTACTAATAAATGTAATGCCTAATTATGTAGTGTCACTGTGCCTGAGATCATGAAAACATTAACAAACATTAACTATACATACATTTTCCACATTGTCAGAAAATGCACAGCTGTTCTTGAATGAATCTCCCTTCTAAACCAAATCAAACTCTTACCACGCAGAACTGAGTCTCTGAATAGAATAATGACCAGTGCACTGCTGTGCTGGCTGGCAAAGTGATGTTTAACAATATTGAAAGTATTTCCTTTATTTTTTTGCTATTTGTGTACAAACCTGAAGCGAGAATTTCCCTGGGTGTCAGAACCGTCACATAGGAAATGTTAACCAGTAAATACACCACAGTTACTAGAGGCAGCGCTGTAAATATACATCTAGGAATTGTTTTGTTGGGTTTCTTCAGCTCCCCTGTAATGCATAAAAGAGCAACATCAGGCTGGGGAAAATACTACTTATTAAACTTATCTTTAAAATTGTGTCAAGTATGGGACTGCATTCTTTCATTCAGTCTGCTACCACACCCACACCCACTCAGATGCAAATTGCTGTACATTGGACCACTTCTTATGACACTAGATTCTGGGCTCACAGTGCCTGTTCCACTTTTGCAACCATCCCCAGTCTCCATGCTCCTTGAGTAGGAATTAGGCTTTGCACTTAAATAGTAGGAATAGAATGTGGAACAGAAACTTTGTGAGATTTTACCCCAAGAAGAGGAGCTCCACATTAATCAATCACACAGACAAAAGTGAAAAGCATGAGTATGGTGTCTATGTAAGCAGAAACGAGCTGTAGGGACAGGTCATGCATGTGAGGACCCTTTTACTATTTCTGTTTGATTGGTAGCTTGGCCTTTTAAAAACATATCATTCCCCTTCTTGCTAAAGTCCCTTTTCTTTTGTGTAAAATGTTAATTATGCCTTAGCTGCCAACTTGGCCACTGTGTCTCCTTCAAAACACAGCACAGCCATTATCTGTGAGAAAGTAATAGAGGGAACTCCCTGGACAGCAAGACCATCTCATGAATATGTTCTTAAGGCAAGTACTGAAAAAGATTAAAGAACCAATTTCCCTCTCTGTTTTTTTTAATATGATTTTTAAATGACTAAACTATCCTTTTACTCAAAAAAGAAAAGGCAAACAAACAAGCAAGATTGGAGATGTGGCTCACTATGCAAGTGCTTGTCCAGCATGGAGCTAACAGATATGAACTGAAGAAGCATTAAAGGGGTAAAGAGTTAACAAAGGTCTAATTGTAATGCTTCCTGGCACTTACTGCCTCTGGCAACTCTGGCTATTGGGGTTTCATATTGTTTAGCTCTATACTGGAAGTGTTTTAGTCACTGTTCTTTGCTGTAAAGTGATACCTTGACCAAGGAAAATCTTCCTAAGGAAGGCATTTAATTGGGGGCTTGCTTACAGTTTTGGAGGGTTTGTTCTTTACCATCAAGTCAGGGAGCATGGTGGCATATAGACAGGCGTGGTGCTGGAGCAATCATTCAGAGCTTTACATCCTGATTTGCAGGGAGCAAGAGAAGGAAGGCGGGGAGAGGAACAGGGAGACTGGACCTAGCATGGGCTTTTAAAACCTCAAAGCCAACATAGATATACTTCCTCAAACAAGACCATACCTTCTTATCATTCTAATCCTTTCCGTCAGTACCACTTCCTGGTGAGCATTCAAATATATGAACCTATAGGGACCATTCTTACTCAGCCACCACAGCAAGAAATTATGAGACAATAAATTTCCACTCCCAGTGCTTTAAAAAAAAGGTTATTGTTGTGGTAGATTATATCTCAGTGGTAGAACACCTGCCTAGCATGTACAAGGACAATATTTGATGCCCAGCACATATCTGTGACCAACTCACAGGTCAGTACCTATGGTTATTAGTTAAACCTTGAGACAAGCAATAGGGCAACTCTTTAAATTAGTTACACTTTCTCCTATGCCTTCTACTTATTCTCATTACATATTTGGTTTGTAGAAGGATAACAGAGATTAGAACTTAATTTATAAGAGGCTAATATAATAAGAGATTATTATTATGACAGTTTATAATAACATCTAGACAGGCAGTGAATATCCTTGGGCCTTAATAGCAAAAGACAAGTTGTTCTGACACTATTTATCAGATGCTGATAAATCACATTTTATAAGTAAAAGTGCTATTTAGAAGTCTTAAATTTTTTTTTTAGCAAATTAACTTCTGCAGCACATGTTGAAAGAATGCCAAATCCTAACTACTAACTTGCCAGGAAAGAGGTACAAGTTTTTGGTTTGGTTTTGCTTTTGAGACTGCCTTGAACCCATTAAGTAGCCAAACTGGCTTTGACCTCATGATCCTCCTCCTCTACTTTACAAGTGATAGGATTAGAGGCATGATACACCTCACCTAGTTTTATGGCGTACAGGGACAGGACATACTAAAATTCCCACCGCCTTTTGTTTTCCATCAGCTGTTTGAGAGGCAGTCTGTATGAGTTTACAGATTATTAAATGTTATAGATCCTTCTTAAGCAGAGATAATTACATAGCAATGAAGCATATTCAGCACCAGAACAAGATAAAACTTGCTTTAAATACTTCTTTTTTGAGACATATTTGTACTGTACTCGCACACATGTACATGTGCCCCCCCTTGCACACACACTTAGACTTCAAGAGCACTATCTCAGCCTTCCTTTCTTAGTTCCTTGCTTTTTAGCCCAGTAAATACTAACTTTTATCTACAAAGCTCATCAATATCTCAATTAATCAAGGAAGCACCTTCTGATCTCTTCTCAGACTCCTAAACTTCTGGAACATTTAGCTTTGAGGACAGAGCCCTTACTTTGGAAGACATGAGAACTTATCTTTGTCTACTGGATCTACTTTTCCTACCTACTGCAGGAAAGTTGATGTCCAGTCGTTCACCCCCAATCCTATGTTCTTCCTCTGTGCATTTACTTTAACATTCTCATCCATCATCAAGGCCATAATCGTCAAATGAAAGCAGTTCTATGATCACCCAAGATTTCCTGCAGTGCATTACATAAGTCTTTTGTTTCTGGTTTTCATTCCTATTTCTCTATGGCTGGGAAGGGTTTATTGTCTTAAAATTGCTGGTCTGTTGTACTTAGTAACAATGAAACTGATCTTTTCTTCCACTGAATTTACACAGTAATACATTGTTTCTTTATGGCCAGTATTAAATACCATATGCAATTATTTGTTTTTAAGACAAAGAAGTATACTGATCATAAGACATAATGACAATTTTAGAGATTAAGAGAAAATACTTGCTATGGAAGCAGGGAGAGAATCCATGGAATTAAAGGGAGATTATATTCAAGACTCAAGTCCATCTATATTTAATCTAAACAGGAGAGCTGGTAAAGTAATGTTGAAGTTGAGGGGGGAGTAACATAACTCAATGTGAAGAGATCGTGGTGGTAAGAAGAAAGACTGCAGAGTTCAAGGATCAAGGTCAACTTTGCAAATGAAAAGAGAAGGAACAGTTATTGAAGGGAAGTAATTAAATCTTGCCCAAGAGCCATCAAGACAGCTAGGATTCGCTTATATTTAAACCAACTCAGACCCCCTGAACATGGGACTCAGTTAGAAGGCCTGGGCAGTCTAAGGGACCTCTGACAGTGGAACCAGGATGTATTCCTGGTGCATGAAAGGACTTTGGGGGCACATCCCCCATGGAGGGATACTCCCTTAACATAGAGGCAGGAGGGAAGGCCTAGTCCCTACTCCAAATGACTTGACAGAATTTGATGATCCCTCCTGGAAGATATCACCCTCCCCGTGGACGGGGGGTGGGGGTGGAATGGGAAAGGGGTCAGGGGGCATGGGAGGGAGGGAGAGGGAACTAGGATAAATATGTAAAATAAGAAAAAATAGTAAATAAAAAATATTTTGAACAAACAAACAAAAATTAAAAACCCTAAAAAGCCCAGTGAAAGCTCAAAGCTAAGATCAGGCCCTGTTGTTCTGCTCTGAGCAAGCAAGAAAGCAATGCCCCACAAGACACCAGCTATAGCAGCCCTGCACTTCCATGGTAAACAAGAGGTCTTGAAGCTGCAGGAGCTGGTCCACTTCATGTGTCCAGGAAGACCAGGCTGAGGGCTGAGGGAAAGGAAGCTTCCCAGGCTCCTGTGACCACTGGTGTTGGTAATAATCCTAAACATTTTGTTTTGTTTTTGGCCTGTGCTAAGAATCAAATCTTGGACCTCAAGAATACTAGGCAAATGCTTTACTACTGAGCTATGCCCCCACCCCATCTCCCAATTGATTTATTACATGAACCTTTAATAATACATTCATGCATGAAAGCAGAAAATGTCATCATAGAAAATATATTCCAAAATAAATAAATGGAAATTGTGATGAGCCTATACTATATCATACTCACAGCACCAACACAGTCTGTTTTTTCACCATTCCTGGATCCACAGTTTCACAAGAGGGAATTGTTTCCACAATGAGCATGCATGCATTAACAGAAAGAAAACTACATTAATTAGGAGTCTCATACTTTAGGCCCCAGGGGGCAAAGAATGAAGAAGAGACATTTTTTTCATTGATTGTTGTTATAGAGGTTTGAGATGGCTTGAATGTGAGAAGAATTAATAGGTAATTTAAGATGTCAAAATTGAAGATTATTGAATTGTTTATTTAATCTGATAGTTAATACACAATGAAAGATGTTAATTTCATACATGCACTATATCAGCCATGACCTGATCTTTCCCCAGAAGATTGATAATTACCTGCTACGTAGGTAAAGCATTCCCCGCCCACAAATGCAAAATATCCTTGGAAGACAGCTTCTGTAATCTGAGAGATCTCTGGAAACTCAGCATCAAAAGCATTCTTAAGTCTTCTCACATTCTCCTTCTTCCCTCTCACCAGCATGAACACCCCACTGAGGGAAATGAAGCCGAGTATCCCCATCTTCAGCACTGTGCTCACTGTCTGAAGCCATGACAGCTCTTTCACACCACGAGAATTCAGAATTCCTACAATCCACAGCACTGCCAGGGCCAGACATTTCTTTGGTAGATTCGGGACAGAGCAGCTGGGATAAAAAGGCTGAATGCCATACTCGGCGAGTAGCAGAGCTTGGCTAGCAATTACACCTGTGCCCATGAACAAGGATGTCCAAAGTCTCAGGAATGCAACTGAGGAGCCAAAGCATCTCTTGATAAAATAATAGTGAGCCCCACTGTATGGGAAGGCTATCCCTATCTCTGCAGAGCAGAGAGCACTGGTCATAGACAGCACAGCACAGGCAGCCCAAACACACAAGGTGACTCCCACATTCATGCAAGAATATTCAAGCACCCCCTTAGGAGATACAAAAATTCCTGCACCAATTATATTGATAATTAAGAAATTGACACCCCAGAAATATCCTAGTTCTCTCTTAAGCTGGATTTTCTTCTCTGTATCCATTGCCGCTGAGAGAAATTTACATTCACTAAGTTACAGTTTGTGAATGTTTCTACCTATAGGTACGCGGATGATCTGAAATTGAATTAATCTGTCTTTTTTTGTTCCACTTCCATTAAATACAGGTTTATTTTCAATAATTAACAAAGTAAGTGTGACACATTTCAGTGAAACTGAGAAGATTACCTGCAAGGGTTTAGATTGACCCTTCATTTTAATGATTGTCAGAATAAGGAGTTCAATTAGAAATGAATTTTAAAGAAGCCATAGTTCTGGAAATGGGAATAAAGAGCCTTCTTGTTAAAGTTGTAAAAAACTTGGCTATGTTGGGTCCCCTACATCCTAGGACAAAAGAAACTGCCAAGATTAAGTGGGCAACTTAAAATGCACAAAGGAAGATATATGAGGCAGAAGAAATCTCAAAGCTGAGAAACCACTAGGTTTTTCTTGGGCATCTGTCTGTCTGTTTGTGACTTGGTCTTGCTATGTGTGCGTCAGGTATAAACTCATAGCACTCCTCCTGATGCTGCCTCTACATTACTGGAATTATCAGCATACATCACCATATCCAGCTTGCATGGCTACTTCAAACTCTCCAGTGAAATAAGAGAGGCAATTAAGAAAGAAACAGAAAGCACATTGGAGAACATAGAGCCTTTTTAGTGAGGCAAGGTGTAAAATAACTGTAATCTAAGCTCCTTAGAAGGCTGACATATAAGGATCATTTCAGCAGAGTTCAAGGCACAGCACTCCTAGCTTCCTGGGGTGTGGCTCAAGTATGGCTCAAGAGCTAATGAGTACTATGTGGTATGGGTTGTTCAGAGTCATACAAACGAGGAATCCTTGGTGGTGGTCCTACAGTGATAATTCTGTCATGTATACAGGGTTTAAGAGTTGTGGGAGCATGAACACCCCCATCTAGCCTAGTTTGGGGACCAAGGCAGAAGTGAAACATCTACAAAAGCCTTGCTGGGTCAACACTTTCCCAATATGTGAGGTCAGACACTCCACAAATAGCCTCTACTATATGATGGCTAGTTGAATCAAGAACCACAACATAGTTCCACTACAAAAATGTCTAATGGACCGACTCAGACCCCCTGAACATGGGTCTCATTTAGAGGGCCTGGCAGTCTAAGGGACCTCTGACAGTGGAACCAGAATGTACCCCTGGTGCACAAAAGGACTTTGGGAGCACATTCCCCATGGAGAGATACTCCCTTAACCTAGAGGCAGGAAGGAGGGCCTAGTCCCTACTCCAAAAGACTTGACAGATTTTGTTGATTCCTCCTGGAAGGCATCACCCTCCGTGGGGAGTGGGGGTGGGAATGGGATGGGAGGATGGTCGGGGGACATAGGAGAGAGGGAGGGAGGGACAGGGAACTGGGGGCTATATGTAAAATAAGAAAAAAAGTGTTCAATGGAGCTATGCAAACAGGACTACTGTACAGTATGCTCTATAGGTGAGACATGAGTCAAGGAAATTGTTCTCCAGGTTTAAGAAGTAATGTTTTATCTATTGGATTTTGAGCATACCTGCTGCCAGTTCCCCTTTGTGGTTGCCTATTGTCTCCCTTTGACTGTATGTGTCTGCCCCATGACTGTTCCAACATTGCATTTTGGGAGTAGAATTTTTTATTTAATAGTTTCAAAACTAGAGTGAATTTGTTCCAAATGGTTCATATTAGATTCACGTGATCAACCTTTTGACTTGATGCTAATATAGGTTAATACTTTTGAGGCTATTGGAATTGAATTTTAACTTGTTTTATCTGTGACTATGACACATATTTGAGGCAGAATGGTATGGTTTAAATACAACCTTTAAAATCATCATGTCTGAAAATGAATTCCCAAAGTTGCAGGTCAATGGTATTGGAGAGCAGCATTGGAAGTTAAGGTTTGGTGAGATCATGAAGGTGGTGACCCATGACAGCATTAGTGGCTTCATAAGAAGAGAAAGCAACACACAGGACAGTTGTTTAGTCTTTCTTACCAGCTACGATATAGTGAGAGTACCCTCAGGAAATGCTGAGCAGACACCAGAACCCTGTTCTTAGACTGCTCACCAGAGACATTCTTATAAATGATTTAACAAAGGAAGATTACATTCATACTTCAGATAGAGATTGAAAATTAAACACCTTCATTTAGAGCCTGGGGGAATTTTGCCCTGGCCCCTATGAGTCCATTCATTTCCTCTACAAATCATTTACTTCCCTTGTAAAAATTGTCCACAGCTTTCTCACCTCCATCTTTCTTATGTAAGAGTCAACAATCTGGGTCATTTTTATGTTTCACATTTTGTATGGCTCCTCTGTACATGTAAATGTTAACAAATCTGTGTGTTTCTTTCTCCTTTTAATCCATCTACTGCCTATTTTATTTCAGCAATCTTAAAGATTAAAACCTTCACTAGAGAAGAGAAACATACCATTGCCACACCAGTGTCTTCCTTCCTCCTTCCCTTCTTCCCTCCCTTACAGTCTTTCCTTCTTGTTTTTGTTTGTATTTTGTTCTGGTGTTTAGTATACCAGTGCATACTAAATGCCCTTTGTACCACTGAGCTCTTCTCCAGCCCCTGTTTATAGGAATAAGGAGAGAATCATTCCACATGAGAAGATCTGGCAAGGAAACCTGCAAGTTTGTTTACCCACTTTAATAATTCACAGATTGAGGGCAAAGGTTTACTTTTTATAACAATTATTTTTAAATTAGGGATCTTTCCATTATGGTGCCCTGAACTTTGGAATCTAGTTAAACAATGTGCACTTAAATTTTTCAGACATTCATATGAAAAGAAACATTGTTTAATTTTATTTCTTCAAGCTTTCTGCGAGAACCAGATTAAGAAAAAATGTTCTCATTTGTTTCTCTCATTTGCATGCCACTTTGGTGTACCATTTCGTGGAGGAAAACACTGTTTAAGATTACTTAGTTTCCAGGAGAGGCTACTTCTTTTATTCAAGTAACTGCAAATAGGAAATCAGGGGGTGGGCAAGGCCCAGATGGGACCAATACTGTCTACTCCTCCCCCACAGATCAAGGGGAGGTGGCCCTACACCCTTTTCTCACTTAAGTAACCCTTTCTCACTCTGCTGCAGCATCCAAGGGGCAAAGCCCCATTCTCCCCGTGTGGGGTGGGTGGTATTTAGCATGTTGCACTGCAGGCCCCTTTCTTCTAGAATGTCTTGGGGAGGAGAATGCAGGCAAAATTGCAGGATGAACTTTTGGCACTGGTAGCAGCAATGGTGGGTGTCTAAGAATGAACACTGAATTGAAAAAACAACACAGCTGTCCAGTGGTATTTGTGAACAGAAGAAAAGATAGAATCAGGATCTTATGGGACAGGGAGGAACAAAAGAAGGGGGACAAGGCTAGCTCCTTAGTGCCCTACTAGAGGAAGGGAAACAATCAAGAGTGGAAGTGGAAGAGATGAGTCTAAAAAAGGAGGTGTAGTTAAGTAATGGTAACCATTTTTTCTAATCCCATCAGTTTAAAATAGTTATTACATACAAAATTATGTTACTTAACTCCACCTTCTTTTTCAGACTGGTGAAGATATATAATTCAGCTGATAGACATAATATTAAAATACAAAATGCTTTATACATATGAATAGAAACATGGGTAAATAATAAAATATTAACTGTTTCATGTATTTTATATGATTTTTTTTTTTAGTTTTTTGAGACAGGGGTTCTCTGTGTATCAGCCTTGGCTGTCCTGGGACTCACTGACCTCAATCTCTCATATGCTGTCTACCTTGGGGATTAAAGATGTGAGCCATCATGGCTTCCACCAAGTCTCATTTATTTCTTTTTAAAATAATGATTTGTTGATTAGTCTTTTAGGTTAGTATATATTGTATGGTGTCATATAACATCTTCATATATACATGTGATTGTGTTTTAGTCTTGTTTGCTCTCCTCCCACTCTGTTCTCCTCTGAACCCCTGTCCTTCTCTGGCTACTTCCCTTCCTATCCTCAGATAGTTGTCCCCTCTGCTTTCATGTCACATATATTGCATTACCTTCTCTTTCTTAAGAACTCTTCTTCCTCTCCTGGAATCCTCTTTCTAGTTTTATGACCTAAAGATGCACACTTACACACAAACACTTTCATTTATATATACAACTCATATAATTGTGACTCTAGATTCAACATATATATGAGAGCAAATAAATTTGCCTTTCAAACTCTTATCTTATTTTGCATAACATGATGATTTCGAGTTCCACTTATTTTCTTACCAATGTAATTTTATTTTTCTTTTTGGCAGAATAAATTGCCATAGTGCAAATGTAATATACTTTATTTACCTATGCATCTGTTGATGAACATCTAGGCTGCTTCCATGTCTTAGTTGTTGCAAATACAGCAGCAAATGAACATGGATGTTTGTTTCTGTGTCATATTAGCCTTGAGTACTTCAGGTATATAACCAAGAGTGGTACATTTGGGTCATATTGCATTTCTGTTTTAAGTCTTTTGGGAAATCTCCATGCTGATTCTCATAGAGGTTACATAAATGTACATTCCCATCAGCAATGAATAAGTGGTCATCTTTCCTTACGGCCTTACTAGAATTTGTTGTTATTTGTTTACTTAGTGCTAGCTATTCTGGCTTGAGTAAAATAGAATCTTATATTATATATTTATGATGATTAAGGATATAAAATAATTTGAAATCATTTTATTACTTCCTGGATCTGCTCTGAGCACACTGAACCCACCTATTTATGTAAGACCACCCTGAGTCCCCACCTGCTTGATCTTTGACCCCCATTACCAGTCCTCTGCCAGAGGAGAGACCTCCTAGAGAGCTTGGACCATTCAGAGTTACAGACATCGAACTCCTGACCCACCTACGCCCACTGGGAGAGTAGGGTAGAGAGAGAGAGACTCTACCTACACCCACTGGAAGAAGCGATGGGAAGACGGCAATAAAAGAAAACACCCAATAATAGAAAGACAAGCATGACACCACCAGAATCTAGGAACTCTACACCAACTAGACCTGAACACTCCAAAGCAGATAAAGCAGAAGAGAACAACTTAAAAGACTTAAAAAACAACTTCATAAAAATGATAGAGGCCTTCAAAGATGATATGAAAAAAATCCCTTAAAGAAATGGAAGAAAAAAACAAACAAAAATTGGAAGAAATGAAGAAATCTCTTACAGAAAGTAAGGAAAGACAAAAAAGAAAACAAAAACAAAAAAAAACAAAGAAACAATCAACAACAGATGAAAGAAACAATTCAAAAACTGAAATAAAGACAAAAGAAAACACAAACTGAGGGAATACTGGAAATAGAAAAACTGGGTAAATGATCAGGAACTACATATACACAAGCATAACCAAAAGAATACAAGAGAGAGCAAGAGAGAATCTCAGGCACTGAAGATAAACTAGAGGACATAGATTCATCGACCAAAGAAATTCTTAAATCCAACAAATCCCTAACACAAAACATCCAGGAAATGTGGATGCCAAACCGTGAAAAGGCCAAACCTAAGAATAATAGGCACAGAGGAAGGTGAGGAAGCCCAGCTCAAAGGGGCTGAAAACATATTCAATAAAATCATTGAAGAAAACTTTCCCAATCTGAAGAAGGACATGCCAATGAAAGTATAAGAAGCATACCAAACACCAAATAGACTGGAACAAAGAATAAAGACCCATCGCCACATAATAATCCAAACACCTAACATGCAGAATAAAGAAAGATTATTAAGAGCAGTGAAAGAAAAAAGCCTGGTAACATATAAAGGTAGAACTATCAAAATTGCACCGGACTTCTCCATGGAAACTCTCAAGGCCAGAAGGTCCTGGATAGGTGTTCTGCAAGTACTAAGAGTCCATGGATGCCATCCCAGCAAAACTCTCAATTGTTATAGACAAAGAAAACAAGATATTCAATGACAAAGCCAGATTTTCACAATATGTATCTACAAATCCAGCTCTACAGAAAGTTCTGAAAGGAAAACTCCAACCCAAGGAAGTTAACTACACTTACAAAGACATAAGCAATAGATAATCCCACTTCACCAGAACCCAAAGGTAAAGAAAGGCAAAAATATTTACAATACCACCACCAAAACCAAAGCTAAAACAAACAAGAATTAACAATGGTCCTTACTTTCCTTCAACATTAATGGTCTTAACTCTTTTACAAAAAGACACAGACTAACAGAATGGATTTGAAGACAGAATCCATCCTTCTGCTGCATACAAGAAACACATCTAAGCTTCAAAGACAGACATTACCTCAGGGTAAAGGGTTGGGAAAAGATCTCCAAATTAATTGGACCCAAGAAGCAAACAAGTATAGCTATACTAACATCTAACGAGTTTGACTTCAAACCAAAATCAATCAAAAGAGATTCATATTTGTCACAGGAGAAATCCATCAGTACAAAGTTTAAATTCTGAACATCTATGCCCCAAATACAAAGGCACCACATTCATAAAAGAAATACTACTAAAACTCAAAGCTCACATAAAACCTCACACACTCATAGTAGGAGACCTCAACATCCCACTCTCACCACTAGACAGGATCACCAGACAGAAACTTAACAAAGAAACAAAAGAACTAACAGAAGTTATGTCCCAATTGGGTTTAATAGACATTTATAGAACATTCCATCCAAACACAAAAGAATATACTTTCTTCTCAGCTGCACATGGAACCTTCTCTAAAATTGACCACATACTAGGCCACATAACAGACCTCAACAGATACAAAAAAAAAAAAAAAAGAAAGAAAAGAAAAGAAAAAAATTGGAGTCGTCTCCTGTATCTTATCAGGCCACTATGCTTTAAAGTTGGAATTCAGCAACACAAATCACAGAAACCCTACAAACGCATGAAAACTGAACAATGCTCAATTGCACCGCACCTGGGTCAAGGAAGAAATAAAGAAACCAAAGACTTCCTAGAATTCAACGAGAATGAAGACACCACATACCCGAACTCATGGGTCACTTTGAAAGCAGTGCTATGAGGAAAGTTCATTGCACTAAGTGCCCATATGAAGAAAATGGAGGATAATCACATTAAAGAATTAATAGCAAAACTGAAAACCTTAGAACAAAAAGAAGCAAACTCACCCTGGAGGAGTAGATGCCAGGAAATAATCATTTTGCAGGCTGAAATCAACAATGTAGAAACCAGGAAAACAATACAAAAAAATCAATGTAACAAAGAGTTGGTTTTTTAAGAAAATCAACAAGATAGACAAACCATTATCCAAATTAACCAAAAGGCAGAGAGAGAACAAGCAAATTAACAAAATTAGAAATGAAAAGTGGGACATAACAACGGACACTGAGGAAATCCAGACTATTTTCAGGTCTTACTAAGAAAAGCAGTACTCCACAAAATTTGAAAATTCAAAGGAAATGGACAAATTTCTGGATAACTATTACTTACCAAAATTAAATCAAGAACAGATAAGCAACTTAAATAGACATATAATAGACCTATAACCCCTAACAAAATGGAAGCAGTCATTAAAAAAAAAAAAAAGCCCAGGGCCAGATGGCTTTAGTGCAGAATTCTACCAGAAATTCAAAGAAGAGCTAATACTCTTCACATTGTTCCACACAATAGAAGCAGAAGGTTCATTGCCAAACTCTTGATGAGGCCACAATTATCTTAGTATCCAAGCCACACAACGACACAACTAAGAAAGAAAACTATAGACCAATATTCCTCATGAGCATTGATACAAAAGCACTCAATAAAATACTGGCAAATCGAATCCAAGAACACATGCGAGAAATCATGCTTCATCCCTGGGTTGCAGGGATGGTTCAACACATGAAAATTTATCAATGCAATCCACCATATAAACAAACTGAAAAAGAAAAACCAAATGATCATTTCACTAGATGCTGAAAAAGCCTTTGACAAAATTCAACACCCTTTCATGATAAAGGTCTTGGAGAGATCAGGGATAACAGGAACATACCTAAACATAATAAAAGCAATATACAGTAAACCAACAGCTAACATCAAACTGAATCTTAAGGTGATTCCTCTAAAATCAGGAACAAGACAAGGCTGTCCTCTCTCTTCATATCTCTTCAATATTGTACTTGAAGTTCTAGCTAAAGCAATAAGACAACAAAAGGAGATCAAGGGGATACCAATTAGAAAGGATGAAGTCAAACGTTCTCTATTTTCAGATGATATGATAGTTTACAAAAGTTACCCAAAAAAACTCTACCAGGGAACTCCTGTAGCTGATAAACATACTCAGCAAACTGGCAGGATACAAGATAAACTCAAAAAAACATCAGTAGCCCTAATATACACTGATGACAAAGGGGCCGAGAAAGAAACCAGAGAAACATCACCCATTACAATAGCCACAAACAACATAAAGTATCTTGGGGTACCGCTTACCAAATAAGCGAAAGACCTATATAGAAAAAATTGTGTCTTTAAGGAAAGAAACTAAAGAAGATACCAGAAAATGGAAAAATCTCCCATGCTCTTGGATAAGTAGGATAAACATAGCCAAAAGCAATCTACAGAACCAATGCAATTCCCATCAAAATCCCAGCACAATTCTTCACAGACCTTGAAAGGATAATACTCAACTATAGTCCTGAAAACAGCTCGGTATTGGCACAAAAATAGACAGGTAGACCAATGGAATCAAATCAAAAATCCTGATATTAACCCACACACAAATTGATTTTTGACAATATATACGATGGAAGGAGAAAAGCATCTTCAACAAATGTTGCTGGCACGATGGATGATGGTGTGTAGAAGACTTCAGATAGACCCATGTCTATCGCCATGCACAAAATTCAAGTCCAAATGGATCAAAAACCTCCACATAAATCTAGTCACACTGAACCTCTTAAAAGCAAAAGTGGGAGGCACCCTTGAACAAATTTGTACAGGAGACTGCTTCCTGAACATAACTCCAGTAGCACAGACACTGAGATCAACAATTAATAAATGGGACTTCAAACTGAGAAGCTTCTTCTGTAAGGCAAAGGACACAGATGACAAGACCAAATGGCAGCCCACAGACTAGGAAAAGATCTTAACCAATCCTACAACTGACAGACAGCTGATCTCCAAAATATACAAAGAACTCAAGAAACTAGTCAACAAAACACCATATAACCCTATTAAAAAATGGAGTACAGAACTGAAGAGAGAACTTTCAGTAGAGGAAATCAAAAAGGTTGAAAGAAAATGGAGTACAGAACTGAAGAGAGAACTTTCAGTAGAGGAAATCAAAAAGGCTGAAAGAAAATGGAGTACAGAACTGAAGAGAGAACTTTCAGTAGAGGAAATCAAAAAGGCTGAAAGACACTTAAGAAAGTGTTCAACATTCTTAGCTATCAGGGAAATGCAAATCAAAACAACTCTGAGATGCCATCTTACTCCTGCCAGAATGGCTAAAATTAGAAGCACCACAACTTATGCTGGAGAGGATATGGAGAAAGGGGAACACTCCTTCACT
This sequence comes from Cricetiscus sungorus, assembly GCA_030556225.1. Classification (NCBI taxonomy): domain Eukaryota; kingdom Metazoa; phylum Chordata; class Mammalia; order Rodentia; family Cricetidae; genus Cricetiscus; species Cricetiscus sungorus. Next base: position 32,997,999 of record JANBXA010000734.1, read on the forward strand.
GCTGGTGGGAGTGCAAACTTATACAGCCATTTTAGAGATCAATATGGCACTTCCTTAGGAAAATGGGAATCAGTCTACCACAGGACCTGGCAATTCTGCTCTTAGGCATATACCCAAATGATCCACATCCATGCAACAAAGGCATCTGTTCAACTACCTTCATAACAGCAGTATTTGTAATGCTATTTTATAGGCTATCTCTTCATTGAGGCAACTGCTTCTTTTACTATGCAGCTTTTAATTTCATTCAATACCATTTGTTTATTCTTAGAATTATTTTCCATTCAGTTGGAAACCTTCTTTTTCCTAAAGTATTTACTGATGTCCTTAATTTTAAGTGTTTTAAAATATTTTTTCATTTATGTGTATGTGAGTGTATGCCATGTATGTACAAATGACTGTGGCAGCCAGAAAATGGCATTAGATCTCCTGGAGCTAGAGTTATAAGAAATTGTGACCTATTCAACCCAAATGTTGGGAACTTGTATCCTCCAGATGAACAGAAAGTGCTCACCACTGCTAAGACATCTCTCCAGATCTACATTTAATTGTTTAACTATCTTTCTTCTAACAGTTTCAACGTTTTAGTTCTTACATTAAAACCTTCAGCCCATTTTATATTGATTTTTGTGTGTGGTAACAGATATGGATCTAATTTGTTTCTTCCACATGTGAAAATTTAGTTTCCCTTGTATCATTTGTTTTAAGGGCTCCTTTCTCCAACATATGTTTTTGAAACTTTGTTAAAAATTATACAACTGCAGCTGTGTGGTTTTATTTCTGGGTCCTCGGTCTTACTCCATTGCTCTACATGCCTGCTTTTGTGCCAGTATCAGTTACTGTGGCTCTGTAGTAAAGTTTGAGATCAGGTATTGTGATAACTCAAGCATTTCTCTTCATGATAAGGATTCACTGGTTAATTCAGAGTCCCTTTTGCATCCTTGTAAATTTTTAGGGTTGTTTTTGCCCAGTTCTGTGAACAATGCCCTTGGGATTTTGATGAGAATGTGTAGATTACTTTCAGCATTGTAGTCATTTTTCACAATATTAATTCTGCCAATACTTGAGTATAGAAAGTGTTTCTATCTTCTGATGTCTTCTTCCATATGTTCCTTCAGTGTCTTAAAGTCTCCATGGTAAAGATCTTCACCTCCGTGGATGGATTTATCCTTAAGTATTTATAAATTCTTTTCTGAAGCCATTATGAATAGGATCATTACCAAATTCTTGACATGTAGAATATTACTAATCTTATGCTATCTTATATCTTGCTACTTCACTGAAATTGTTTAATAATTCTGAATTTTCTGGTGGAGGATTTAGGGTTTCAAGTATAGGATCATGATATTTGTATATAGAGAGTAATTATTCCTTATTTTTTGTAATATTTTGTAATATGTTTATTTCTTTCTCTTGGCTTAATTGTTCTAATTAAGGTTTTGAACAGTGTCTTGTGGAGTTATCTACTTACTAAAGGTTTCCATCACATCTCAGTATGAACAAACTGGAGTCTTAACCTTTAAGACATCATTCTTTGGGGGAACTTTTTTAATCACTTTCTTTGGGGAACTTTTAAACCCCAACTATAACACCTAATGATTCACTTATACTAGTCATGAATTTAAACAGCCAGACTCCTAGAAATAGGTAGTTCATTTCTGTAGCTATTATAAGAAAAATAAAATGTCATTTATTCCATTCTTTGAATAAAACCAGACTTGCAATCATGTCTAATTAAAATAAGCAGTATTAGGTTACATTCACTTTACCAAGAAAATTAAGCCAAGTGTTTTTTTCTTTAACAATAGTTGAAATTTGCCTTGGCCACTCTTCTATTGCATTGAAGAGACTCCATGACAATGGAAACTCATAAAAGAAAGCACTTAATTGGAGCTTACTTACAGTTTCAGAGGTTTGGATCACTATCATCATGGCAGTATGTATGACAGCACACAGGCAGACATGGTCTTGTAGAGTAGCTAAGAGTTCTACATCTAGATTAGCAGGCAGAAGAAAGAGAGAGACTCTTGGCTTAACTTGGACTTTTGAAACCTCAAATCTCACCCCCAGTGACACACAGCTTCCAACAAGACCACATGTACTCCAAATCCTGCTTGAAAGGTATCAATCCCTATTAGCAAAGGGTCTATTTTATTTTACCAAAAATTCTTCCATAAGGTTTTTTTAAAATGAGCAGATATAATCAATCAATACTTATTAATATAATAAGAAAATTTATAAAAGAAAGAAAGAGAATAGATTATAAGGTGGTGTATGAATTCTGACAAAGGAATTGTTAAGACATAAAGCTTGAATTTTGGATTATTGTCAAGGCCAAGAAGAAGTTAAAATAAAAGAGTTAACATAAAAGAGTCAAGTAGGGGGGAAAATAAAAGTAACACAGGACTGGTGCATATTTGAGACCAATATTATTTTCATATCCTTCAGTATAAAAAATTTAAAGTATTAAATAACCCATATTTATATCTCTTTGCCAGGTGATTCCTGGCACAGTTAAGTACATTTCTACTTTTATTGATAATATTATGAAACTTTGGTTGGCATTTGAGAACTCATAACATCACTTTAACTTTTTTTCTATAGAGAAAGGAATTTAAACAAAATAATGATACCTGAGTTCTGGGTAGAAAAGACGGAGACTTATATGATGATGGTAACAAATAAATGGTTCATCTATATTGTTCTTGCTAGAGTTGGTTTCCAGCTTTTTTGTTTTTTACATTTTTCTTCTTTTATTGAAAAAGATTCTTTTCTCATACAATATATCTTGATTATAGTTTCCCCTCTCTCTACTCCTCCTAGTTCTTCCCTCTCCTCTGGATCCACTCCCATTCTGTCTCTCATTAGAAAAGAAAAGGCTTCTAAGAGATAACAACTGAACATGGAAAAATAAAATATAATAAGATAAAGCAAAAACTATCATATCAAAGTTGGCCATAGCAAACCGACAGGAACAAAGGAGTCCCAAGAGCAGATATGAGAGTCAGAGACCCACTTGATCACACAGTCAGCAGTCCCATGGAAATACTAAGTTAATAGCTAATATATATATATATATATATATATATATATATATATGTATGTATATATATATATGAATGATCTGGTATAGTCTCGTGTCTACACTGTGCTTGCTGCTTCAGTCTCTGTGAGCTCATAATAGTCTTCCTTAGTTGATTCAGAGAACTGTGTTCTCCTGGTGTCCTTCATCCCTTCTGACATGTATAATCTTTCCAAATCCTCTTTTGTGAGATCCCCTGAGCTCTTGGGAGAGGGTTTGATAGAGACCTTGAATTTAGACTGTCTCTCCACATAATATCTGGCTTTGGGTCTTGACATCTGTTTTCCTCTGCTGCTGGAGGAAACATCTCTGATAATGACTGGATAAGGAACTGATTTATGAGTATAGCAGGATATCTTTAGGAATCATTTTATTGATTTTTTTTTTTTAGGTTAGTCATGTTTGGTTTTACCCTAGGTCTCTGGGGCTATGCAGTCTCTGGTTTCAGGTTACCCAAACAGTGTCAGGTGTGGGTTCCTTCTTGTGGAGTAGGCCTAAGGTCAAACCAGACATTGGTTGGCTACTCCCACAAGTTCTGTGCCACCATTGCCCTAGCCTATTACTCAGGCAGGATAGTGATGTCCTTCTGTATATTGTGAATATCTGTTGTTTTTATTGGCTGATGAATAAAGCTGTTTGGCCAATGGCCAGACAGATTATAGCTAGGAGGAAAATCCAAACAGGATTACACAGAAAAAGAAGGTGGAGCCAGGGAGATGCCATGCAGCCCCCCCCCCCCACAACTCCAGGGAAACAAGATTTGAGGTAACAAGACATGAACCTTGTAGCAAAATATAGAATAATGGAAATGAGTTAATTTAATTGTAAGAGCTAGTCAGTAATATGCCTGAGCCATTGGCCAAACAAGTGTAATTACTATTAAGCATCAGAATAATTATTTAATAAGTGGCTGTGGGGACCAAAAGGCCAGAAAAAAACCAGTCCAGTCGAACTGAGTGAGACAGAGAGAAACTTCCAACTACAGGACAGATTTTAGGTGAACAGTTTTATGACTGGGTTGGTGTCCATATTTCTCTTTTGGTAGGTTGTAGAATATCTTCCTCTATCAAAGACTGTAGAGAGCTGTGAAGTGCCACGCCTTAAAGATGGCGTTGGCTTCCGCCTTCCACCTCCCCGAGGGTGAGCGCTCTCTGGCGTAAACAAGCCCTTATTTGGTTAAGTCTGTTCAACCTGTCTGCTTCCCCGTCAGAGTAGCCTATCTGCAGGGTCCACGTAGATCACTGGGGTTGGTTAGCGCAAGGGTATTTAAGCCTGTGCAGGGGTCCCCCAGGGCCCCGCGGGTCAGAAGAAGCATGTTCAAGGATCCTGATTAAAACTGCATGAAGAAGATCTTCCCTGAGTCGCGTCTTCCTTGCTGGCGAGGGCAGGCACCGCACAAAAGACACTGGAACATGGAGGTGATAGCTCCATGTAGACAACAGCTCTACTTTTCCATGTTCAACAAGTTGGTTGAGTGTTGTACTCTGCAATGGGGGCCCCCAATGTCAGTTTGTAGAGAACAACCTCTAGTCTTAGCATCATCCTGGGTTGTTTCAGGGTTTCTATGGGACTCCCTTGACTAACGACTCAATTTCTTAAATGGCAAATAATGCAAATTGGCTCCCTAATTACTTGAATGTACTCTAGCTTTATTAATTCATTCTTCACATGTCAAAACATTCCCACATAAGAACTGGTGAATACAGCAATCACTATAGAGAAATCACTTGTTTTTTTCCACTACTGACTTTATATACAGGTGTGATCCTTTTCTTAGGGGAAAATTCATTAAATAGATTTAGAAATGTTCAAATCAGGATTAATGGAAAGAAGGGAGCAGAGCCATCAGATTGTATACCTGGCTGAATGTTCTGGGAAGGCCCTGTTTTGCTGAGAGATTTGGTAGAAAAGGTGATTCTTCCAAATTCATGGAAACTCATGGGCCTCCCAGGACTCTGTGCAACCATGCTATTTAACACTAGATTGTTTCAGTAGTAGGTCATAAATAAGAATGGCATTTGTCTGTTTCTGCCTCCAGAGAAAGTCATAAACAGAGTGGCCTTCAGGCTCAGTCTCTGAGATCAGGAAAGGTCAAACACAAACCAAGAAACTATTTTTGATAACTTGGCCTTGAAAGGATCAGCTTGGTCCCTGAGAGCTATTTAAAACCAGCTCTTGATTCTCAAATGACACCAGCTTTTCCAATTACGTGTTTGCAAGTCTCCCGCTCCACAGCCAGGACAGCAGATGTCACAGCCGATGCCAGTCACTTTGAAAGGGAAGGCCACATCACCACAATTAACATATTTTCAATGTAGTCAAATGAAGGCAAGGATGCAATTATATATCACTAGACCCAAGATAAATGATAAATGGGTGTTTATGGAGGAACAATTACACACACAAAAGACACAAAGAACTGCTGGAGCCTTTCCCTGATCTCCCTACCAGATCTGCTGACCCACCAGAAGGAGCACACCAAGGAAAACCACACCTCAAGTTCCTCTCTTTCCACTTCCATCCACCTGAAGCAACATCCAAAGGGGTGTGGTCACCATTACAGGTCCACAGACCAGACTCTTACAATTCCTCCTTTAGTCTAAAGAAGGTTTTAAGCCCGATGCAAAACTATATACAATGATAACAAATGTCAACTATGCTCCAGAAAAAGGAAAGGTAAACCTATACTAATTAAAACCTACTATCAGCAAGAGCAACACTGAGCAATAAATATATACTACATGTCCAGTATCATAGTAAAGGCATGATAGAGATTACTCTGATAGCAGTCCTAATCTGGAAATTCTCTAAATCTAAGATAAAAGACAATATTGCTTTGAATATCTAGTCTTCAATCTCATCAAAAACCTGAGAAGGAAATTAACAATACTAGGGTAAACAGTAAGTGTAAGCATGCAACTTCCATAGATGCAAACCAAGACAGAAACAGCAGGCTACCTGGGCAGTCAGCCGAGGTCCCACAGCAACATCAGCAACATTGAGGCAAACAATTTTGGCTAAGGCCTAAACTATCTGATGGAACATCACAGAAGCAGGGAAATTGAAAAACTGTCTTACCCTGACTTGGCAGGGTTCAGCAGTCTTCTTTAAGTTTATTTCCTACAAACTCAGGTAGGACAGTATGTTCAAGGTGGGGGAAGTTCTTTGCCCAAGAGGCCAGTAACCAAGGAGAGAATGAACTCCAGATGGAGTGTCATCAGTGCTCAACATACTCTGTGGAATAGCTCGGTGCTGTCAGGAGTAATTGTTTCTCAAGTCAGCTGAGTACTAATACTAAAACATTTAAATGCTATATTCTGCAGGTCGTTGAAGTGTTTGAAGATCAAATGTCTATGTCCGACTAATCTCATAGGTTTAAGAAGCATGGGTAACTATAATCTGTAATTCTCAGAAACATAGTTGCTCAATGGCTGAAGCTTCCCAAAATAATTAGCAAGGATAACTACTTCAAAAATGTAACATATATATATATATATATATATATATATATATATATATATATATCAATAACAGATAGAACTGAAATAAATGTCTTGAATAAAGGTAGAACTGCAAAGTGCAATATGATAAAATATCCTAAGTTGTATCAAAATACAAAATATATACAAAATGTTTTATATTTGTATGCAAAACATCATAAATAGAAAGAAGATCCAACTTAGTCAATGTAAGTGTTTTGGTGTGAATTGGATGGGACAGGTATTCTGGCACTCGGGAGTCCCAGAATATTGTTACAGCTTGGATAAGAAGGTATTCTGGAACTCCAGAACCAAGGAATACCATAGTTAGTGTAGCAGCTACAGCCCTGCTTCAGAGAAAGCTTCCCCAGTGTATCAGCTCTCATCCTGCAGGGGAGAGCTTCCCCAGTGAAGTTACAGTTGGACTCTGTTCCCCAGGAGAGTGGAGAGTGGAGTATAGCAACTCCGCTCTGCCAGAGGAAGGCTTCCCCCAGCGAAAGTGTTATAGCCCTGCTCTGCTCGGTTCTGCTCTGCCCAGGATTGTCTCTGCTGTGCCACAAAAGATCTTCACCCAAACCTCATTCAAGAGATTTATTGGGAGGGAAGGGTCCTTGAGTGGCTGCCTCTGCAGAGTGGAAGGAGGCAGCTGGATAGCCACAAGCTGAGCAGACATGGGGTTTATATAGGGCTTCTTAGGGGGTGGAGTTTTCCCAGGGAGATTTCCAGGATGGGGATTAGTCAGATTTCAATCCCTGAGTTCAGACTGGCTAGATCTGGTGCTCAGGAATTTGTTGTTTTCTGCACGGGTTTGGGTCAGATTTGGGTTTGGTTTCAGGGCCAAAATGCGTTTCTTTCACAGGTCCTTTTAGGCCTTTTGGCTCTAATTTTAGGACCAGGGTGTATTTCTTTCACTGGCTCTGATTCCAGGAACAAAGTGGGTTTCTTTGGCACTGGTTTCAGGGTCAGGGTGCATTTCTTTGGTTCTGGCTGCAGGGCCAAACTGTTTCTTTGGCTCTGCACAGGGTGTGTTTCTTCATCTAACCCTCTTTCCCTACAGTCAACACACAAGAATCTAACAATTTATGTTATCTATAGCTAATAGTTGCTAAAATTAGTTCACAAGATATATTAATCTACCTATATCCCACCATAACCATACCCTTCCTAGCCATACCCCTAAACTTATCTAAAAGAGATACCTGAGTCTAACCATCACCTACAGGTGTGTACCCAACCCTACACAAATTAAATCAACCCTAAGCAGGTGACAATTATCTCTTTTTCAGCAACAAGAGAAAAAACAAAAACAAGAAAACAAACAAAAACCAAAAAACAAAAATACTCTTAATGTCAACTGTAGGAAAAGGGGACTTTGTATTTCTAAGAGTTAACTTCCTGCTGAAATGGGGCAGGCAGCAACTCCATGGGATCCTGGTGAAAAAAAAAATAAGGCAATGGAAAAATCTCGAGAGGAATAGCTATAACATTTGTAGCAAGTCTCTGAGTGGCAAGAGATGCTTGACTGAAGTTCTTTATATATGTATATATGTATATATTTTTTTCTTATTTTACATGTCAATCCCAGTTCCCTCTCCCTCCTATCATCCCATGCACCCCACAGGTTCCCCCATCCCATCCTCCATCCACTCCCTAGGGAGGGTGAGGCCTTCCACCAGGGATCATCATAATCTGTCGAGACATTTGGGGTAGGGCCTAGGCCCTCCCTTGTGTCTCTAGGCTAAGGGAGTATCCCTCCGTGGGGAATGTGCTCCCAAAGTCTGTTTGTGCATCCTAGTTCCACTGCCAGAGGTCACATAGACTGCCCAGTCCTCCTGGCTGACACTGACATTCAGAGGGCCTGGTTTGATCCTATGTTACTTCCTCAGCTGTCAGACCGGGGTCCATGAGTTTCCACTTATTCAGGCCAGCTGTTTCTGTGGGTTTTCCCAGCGTGGTCTTAACCCCTTTGCTCATCACTCCTCTCTCTCCGAAACTGAATTCTAGGAATTTGGCTTAGTGTTTAGCTGTGGGTCTCTGCTTCTGCTTCCATCAGCTACTGGATGAAGGCTCTAGGATAGCATTTAAGGTAGTCACCATCCTCATTATAGGGGAAGGGCATTTAAGGTAGCCTCTCCACTATTACTTAGCCATTACCTCTAATAGGTGTGTGATAACAGAATCAGCCCTTTCGGAGCTCAGAGCAGTTGCCCATTGAAATCCTGAAAATGTGTCTATTGTATGGTGCATGTATTTCATATATTTTAATTTTCCAAATTCTGAAAAGTGAAATACATCCATTTGCCAAATTCATTTCTGTGTATACCTTTAGGGTTACCAACTGCTGGTAAAGGAGTTTGGTTATCGAAGGAACAAGTAGAACATTTTTTTTTTACTATTTTTTTATCTTGTTGGCAAGTGATGGAAAAATTCTTTTTTAAATATTTTCTAATCATATGGCATTTAATATCAAATTCTGGGGCCTCCAAAACACTTCCAATTACTAAATGATCAATTTCATCGTTACCTCATTCTAGAGGACCTGGCAGACCCATATGGGATCTGATGTGTGTTATATATACAGGATGAGTCCTATTCCTGATTTATTTATTGTATTGTATAAACATTGAAGTTTATTCTTTATCATCAGGAATAAATTCAGCAGTTTCAATGTATAAGACAACTCTCTCTGCACATTGAGAGTCAGTAACTATATTGAGAGGTTCTGTAAAATCCATAAATACCATAAGAATGGGATACAATTCTGCCTTTTGTACAGAGTTAAGAGCTTTGAACTACTTTACTTATATTTCCTGATTTACATCCCGCCTTACATGATTTGTTTGCATCAGTATACAATGCAGGGACTCCGGAGATTGGTGTTTTCCTTACAATGTGTGGAAGGATGCAAATGGTTTTCTTTATGAATTTTATTCTCTCATTTTTGGAATAATTGTTGCTAATTGTTCTCAAAAAGTTACTGCAAGCTCTTTGCCAATATTCATTATCTTTCCACAAGGAGGAAATTTCCTCATTAGTTAAAGGTATTATGATTTCTGCTGGGTCCATTCCTATCAGTTGACAAAGTCTTAATTTTCCTTTAAAATCAAATAAGAAACCTTTTCTATATATGGTTTTCACTTTTTATTCTGTTTATGTGGTAGAAATATCCATTCTAATATGATATCTTCCCTCTGCACCAAAATCCCTGAAGGATATTCCCTAGATAATCATATAACTAGAATACAGTCTAGCTTTGTATCCACATGGCCCACATATGCCTCTAGTATTATTTTTTCTACCAATTATAATTATTTTTCAGCTTCAGCTGATAATATTCTTGGACTATTTAAGTCCTTGTCCCCTTTTAGGGTCTTTTTCAATTGTTTTTTAGATCATGACCTTCTACTCCACTGGCTGTGACATGTGGTACCATTTCCAATGTGTCTTGTTGCTTGGTTTGAAATGGCATTGATGGCACTAAGTACCTCATAGATTTGCTATGAGAACAGAATGAGCTTAATAGTTTGTAAAAGCCCTAGGACTTTTCCCTAGGACACTGAGAGTGTGTCAGTGGGACTTGGCATCATTAGTCAACCCAGAGGTCCTTTTCTCCATTAAGATTTATTCCCTACTTGAGGCTTTGAAGACTCACCCTCCCTAGGGAGCAGAACAGGGATGGGATAGGGGGTGGTGGGGGAGAACAGAAGAGGATTGGAGGGTGCAGGAACTAGAATTGATATGTAAACAAGCTTGTTTCAAATTTAAATTTAAAATATATATATATATATATAGTGTGTGTGTGTGTGTGTGTGTGTGTGTGTGTGTGTGTGTGTAGAAGAAATACCATTTAAAGAAAATATTTATTCCCACACATTCTAAAGAATGTAAACCTACAATGTCTAATAAAAGAAAATCGGCATTGCTGTTTTATGTTAACACTGTTTTAATTCTTTGCTCATGCTCTAGAAGAGGTCTCTATAAAACCTGGAATAGTTAGCATGAAGATTGGGACTGCAAATATTGAATGAACAAAAATTTATAAATAATTTTATTTCTCTATAACTGAAAGTGCTTTTATTCTTCAACTCAGATTTCTATCTGTGCTGAAAATTTGTTCTTGCCTATTCAAGGTATCTTAGTAATTTACAGTTTATAAAACCCAAACTAAAGACATAACTCTTTTTTCTCTCCCCATTTCATTCTTTCTTCCTAAAACAAAAATTCTTAAGATTTGTTTAGGTTTTAGAGAGCTATATTTGGGGGGGGGGATGAAGGATGTATATTTCAGTGCTTTCTTCTTTCCTGGCTTAATTATTTAAAGTGGAGGAGTTCTATCTGTCTGAACTCAGTGGTTGGCTTCTTTCTTTATGCCTCTTGTAAATGGCCCTAGCAGGTATAGATTATACCTATACCTATACCTATACCTATACCTATACCTATACCTATACCTATACCTATACCTATACCTATACCTCTCATTATAATGAGAGGTTTGAAATTGCTTTGCTAAAAGACATTGATCACCTGGCTCATAAGGTGGCTAGGTGGCAAAAGCCTGGCATCCCGACCTTCATTTCATACTCCCCTCCTTTATCTCATTTTCCTTTTATAATGTCCTATTTCAGCCTAAAGTTCTCCTCATTGTCCTTAAACCTCAAGTTGCCATTGATTGCAGCAATAAGTCTGATTGATAAATATGTTTATAACAAGGGACAAAAGCTATTCTCAATCCATGCCAATTTCAAATGACAACTAATACTCAACTAATTATCAAGGATACCAATGATGTATTATGGAACAGAAGTAATACTCATATGGGAACTGCTCTCCTCAAGCAATAAAACTTCTTTAAACTATCTTGTAAAATCAAAGCTTAGACAATGATCAACCAGATAAACACTTGACCAAGACTGCTTAATTATGCCAACTTTTGCCCCTGCCCAGTTTTTCTCTGTGTAAACTGGAAGCTAACATCAGTATCCTGAAAACAGACAGACATACAGACACTGAATTCTTTATTTACAATTCTTACTGTGGTCATATTGAGTAAAGATCCTCCCTTTCACTATTAACCATCTCTTTAATTGGCATATTGGGACATGTAGCCATGCCTGCCTAGCCTTTTGAAGCTTCTAAGGATGGAGCTTGTGTTTCCCCAAAGCTACCAAGCCTGGCTTAAAGATCCCATTACTGGATTCCATAAGCCTAGTGATGGAATTTCCTGGTAAATCTTAATTTTTAGCCAGGAAGAGTGAGAGGGACTGACTAGTTCCTGTTCATTTTTCTCAAACATTCAAACCATTATTTATACTAACTCTATGTTTGCACTGTATTATGTTAATTATCTATTTCTACATAACACATTATCCTAATACCAGTAGTTTAAATTATTAACATGGATTATCCACTTCTGCCACTAAAGAATTAAACTGAGTGGTTATAGTTTGGGTCTTTTATGAAGTTTCAATTAAAATGTCAGTCAAGACTACAATTATTTGAAAGTCTGGCGGCCATTGAAAGGTCAATCTCCAAGCAAATTCAGTCCTCATTGGCAACTGACCAAAGATCTCAAATCTTCAACAGTGGACTTCTCTGTAGAGCTACTGAAGGCAGCTAGCTTCTTTCTGACAAGACAAACAGAATAATGAAATCACGTAATCTTTCAAGAACAAGTTTTAGAGTCTAAAGTTATCCACCACACTGATGCACTGTGCAAGAAAACCACAAAAGGATGTCAACATCAGAAAGCAGACATCACCATGGATATCTTTGATGCTAACTCTCATGTACTATCAAAGTTCTTATCTTTCAGAATTCCAAATAATGTTCAAAATACAAGTCATTCTTCCTGACCCCAAAACCCATCAAAAATTATGTAGATTCTGGAATTTAATGTCTGAGTTCTTTTTCTGTTTCAAACTTATTACCTATACAACTCTGAACAATTAAATGCTTCTACTTTAAACTCTTCATGTATAAAATGAAAATAATGACACCCACCTCAAAGTTGTATAATAGGACTATGTAGATAATTCATCTAAAATATTAGAAAGTCTTGTCACTTGCAATAGAAGATGCACTTAGATGTTGTGAAGTATACACAGCCCAAAGGGTTTGTTTCAGAGACCTCTACTCAAGTGCAGCCAGATCCTTGACTTTTATGGCAGAAAAGACTTACAGGATTGACTAGTGTGAAACAAAGTTCGATTTTGTTAAGAAAGGAGTAGTACAAGCTTCATTTTACCAATGGCATTAAGAAAAAAGATGTTTAACACCTAGTCAAGAGGAAATATAGGTTGCTCAAGAGAATTGTGGCCAAGTGTCTTGACAACAGATATATCTATATGATTTTGTGATTTTTGATGTTACATTATTCAAAGGATGTAATCTATGTCCAAGTATAAAACATGAAGTAGCTTTGTGTGGCAAGAACCTTTACCTTTCCCACTGAGCCACATCTCTGGTTCCTAAAATCAAATAAAAAAAACAAGTGCTGATGAGAAGATGGAAAATCATTGGTTCTTACTGCATAATGATTTGAATGTAAAACATCTTTCTCAATCTCATGTGTTTAAACAATTGGTCCCCAGAAAGTGGCATTGTTTTGGGAGTTGTGGGATCTCTCTGAGATGCAAGTTAGGTGGCTGACGAGTACCACTTGGGTAGGCCTGTGCCTTAAAGCTCAGTCCTGCTTCTAGCCCCAGGTCTCTGCTTACAGCCTGTAATGCAAAGTGACCACCTGCCTCACCCCCATTGCAGCAGACAGATACCAGTTCCACCTCATGCCTTCCCTCTTGACTATGCCTATCATCTATCATCGACTACAGCCTCTGAACAGTGAGCCAAGGTAAATCCTTTATTCCCTAAGATGTTCTGTCAGGTACTTTGTCACAATGATGAGCAAAGTAACACAGCAGACACTTTTCTTTCCAAGCACCTGGATCTCAGAAACTCCATTTTAGAACTCAAGCAAATAACAAGTATAGCTAATGTAAGGGCTAGTTGTCAGTGTGAAATTGGAAGATTTACTGATTTGCTCACTCATCACAGCCAGCAGATACAGCAGATACATAATAAGATACATAATAAGAGATCATCGAGCTCGTGCCATGGAGCTCCTAAAGAGGGAGTGATGCAGATGAGAGAAGCACCATGTTTTGTTATATTTGTACTCACACAAATGCTTCTAAAATACTTGGAGTATCCTCAGCTATAGAAGTGAGAAGACCATCTTATGCTCTTTTTGGCCTTACCTGAATTTAAGCAAATGAATGGTTTTAAGGATGGAGCTATTGATAGTGGAACTAATCATATGATTTAGAGGGCCATCTGCTGAAAATTCCCAGGAATTAGTAACAATCTCCACCCTCAATACACTATTTTTTGAGGGACATATATACACCATATACTATGGAAGAATAACTGAATAACCCATGGATAACCTTAATCCTTTTTTATTTGCACTATTTTATCATTTTTGCCTTTCATGAACTATTGCTCAAGTTGCAAAGACTTCCAGAAGTTCACTAGTGCAGTACTTGGTTATCTTAAGGTTCTCCAGCTTGATCCAAACCTTACGTTTTCTTTCAAGTGACCCAGAAAGACACCTTTGTTTGTTTTGCCTTTGACTCATTGCCTCTTTGTTCTTTTAGTACTTTATGAATATGATTTACAAACAAGTTGAAATCATGTATATATGCCAGACATGTGTCCTACCTTATAAAGATCACATACCACCACGGCACTCTGGAAAACTACTAAACCCCTAGAGTAAGTAGTCCTGAGGCCCTTGATGAATCAAAATCTTTTTTTAAACTCTCCTATAAATGCAGCTCTATCTTCTCAATGAACTGGCCCTCACACACTGTCTCTCCACATGCCTAGTTCTGTCAGTGATGGCCCACAATCTTATTGTCTTTCTTGTATTCATGGGGATTTCAGTCAGTAATAACCAAGCCTTCCCAATGGTCTGTGTGAGCTGTCCCATCAGGAACTGGTTTCCCTTGTATTTCCTCCTGTTACACACCCTTCCTCTCAAACATGAATCTGCATAGTTGCATCACTCAATTTCTTTGCTTCTAGGGCACTCAGATTGGTCTTGGCTGCCCCATGTCTCACAGTCTTATGAGCAATACAACGAGTGGCTCTTTCATTCCTTATAGACAAGTCTCCCCAATTTAATGAGTTCAAATACAGAGTATATCTAATTGTCCCAGTTTCCTATTCTGTACTGTTATTAAGGCTCCTGCAGGCATGGTGTACCACTGACTTTCCCTTCCTCTGTCTAAAAGTCGGTACATCTTTTATATGTATATCTCTCTTCCTCTTTTTCCTCTTTGCTGTTTCATTCTTCCCATGGTTTCTGAGATCCCGCTCCTCCCCCCCCCCCAAGCCTGGTAGGGTTATTTTCCCCACACAGACCAAGGATCCTTTACATCCTTATCAATGATAGGAAATGGTGAGCTAATATTTACCTCCATCTCATCCCCCTTCCCCCACATCATTCTTCATGTCAAATCTGAGGCCAATGAAGAAAACAGCATCTGCATATCTTGTCCTCACTGTATTCTTCTCTTTCATGAGCAAACTGAGACATCACAGCCTCAATGCTGTCTTATTCCCATAGCAAAGTTCATGCAAGAGCCAACCCTGCCTGCTTGCAATCCAGTCACATCTGTGCTACTTTCAGTATGTGTACATGTTGCGGCAGGTTGTTCCCGCCGGCGCCAGCCTGCTAGCCCGCCTCCGCCTGCCGCCAGTCTGGTCTGGCATGCCGCCCCCCCAATAACACTCAGAGACTCTGTATTTGATACAATCCTGTTGGCCAGTTACCATTACTGTTTATGGGCTAGCGCTGTCTTAATTATTAACCCATTTCTACTTATCTAAGTATTTCCACGTGGTCGTCTTATCAGGGAGCCGCGGCACGCATCCTGCTTCTTTCCTGGGCTACATCTTGACTCCTACTACTTCCTCTCTCCTCTTCCTGGTCTCCTAGCCCCGCCTATCTTGTTATCTCATTGGCCACAGTGCTTTATTAACCAGTATGAGAAACATATATACAGAATCACATCTCCCATCATCTCCTCTTTTCTGTCTAAAGTAAAAGAAGGGGTTTAACCTTAACATAGCAAAATATATCATATAACAGTTATCAAATAAGAATCACAGTTAACAATATTTAGTCCATTAATATTTTGTAAGACTTAAAGAAAATATCATCTAGCCTATCTTTGTGAATCTAAAGTCCTATATGTAACTTATCTTTAATCCTAACTAAGGAAAACTATAATCATAACTACCTGTCTTCAACTCCATCAAAGACCACAGAAGGATAATATATAAACTCTAGAAATGACAGAGACAACTCATTGCCTGGTCAATCACCCGAAGTTCTTCTGTAATGTTCCATCTTCAGCCCATAGGCCATAGTGTGTCTCCAGACTCCTCAACAAAGCAGGAAACTTTAAACTGTCCACCTGTATTGACAGTATGTCAGTCATTTTTCTCTGTGTCCTGCAGACTGGCTGTTTGTCTGGCAGCCTCTTCCATGAAGCAGGAATCCTGTAGCAATGTCCATCTTGAATCAGCAGTCACCTTTTTGTGGGTCCTGCATGTCCAGTTTCTACAACATAAAGTCAAACAGTCCTGAAGGATATTGGACACTGTTGTTGCTCCTTCTGGAGTTCATCCTCGCTTCGGCTAATGGCCTCTTGGGCAAGGAACTGCCTCAGCCTTGACCACTGATTTGGACATGCGGTCCTATATGCTTGCAGGAGACAAACTTAGAAGACTGCTGAACCTTGCCAAGTCAGGGTAAGACAGCCTTTCTACCTCCCTGCGTTTGTTGTGGTCTGTCAAATACTCCTGGCCTTAGTCATATCTGGCTGTGCCAACATTGCTGTGAGACCTTGGGTGACTGTCCAGGTAGCTTGCTGTTTCTGTCCTTACTGCACCTTTTGGAAGTTGCCCATCTGCACTTCCCGTCTACCCTAGTATTGTAATTTTCCTTCTCAGGTCTTGGTGAGGTTGTAGATTAAACTATCTTAGTATTATTCTCTCTTCCTAGTTAGATATTAAGTACTAGACTTAAGCTTTTCAGCTTAGGACAACTCTACTGTAACTCCCTTATGCCTTCACCCTAGGACTAGGTATGTTTGTGGTTTTGGTCTCGATTTTCCTTTTCTTAGAGCACAGTTGTTATTCACTGTTTTGTATATAGTTTTGTATCAAGCTTAAATCTTTTCTTTAGACTAAAAGGGGAATTGTAGTGGGATATTCACTGTGTCTGCTTCTGTGGCACTGACCACACCCATTGAGGGGTGGAGCCAGGGGCGGAAGTAACCTGTGGAGCTTAGTCTCGGGAGGAGGCGGAGAAAGACCTTTTCTGGCGGGACACGGAGAGAGGAGCATCCAGTTTTAACTGCTGTGTTCATCTGTCTGTGTTGTGAGTTGTTTCTCCCTTAATAAACATCTATTCGACCTATTTGTTTATCCTGACCCTTATTGAACCGCAATATGTACATACTTTGAAATATGTTCCTTATTCCATCAGTCATTTGGGGAAGCATCCCCAAATTTGTGAGAGGACCACCATTCATTATGGAGATATGACACAATATAAATCACGATGGACCCGTGGAATTACTTCAAAGAACATTCTACTGTACAAATTCCACTCCATAGAAAACACTCAACTGCCTCTACAAGGAGACACACTATCTCCTATCACAAGGGGAAAGATGCCTCATTGAGATTGTCTCTCTGTGTGCTCTGTGTTTAGTCTCTGTTACATGGGTTATAATTCATCACAAAAGCTATGAAATTGTCTTCCACAGTTTGTCTTTGGTTCTGTGATTTGGTTCCTGCTAGGTCACCAATTGTATTTTGTGACTTCTCCTGAGAAAATATAAACAAGTGTGTATTAAAACCATGCAGGGCATCAACAATAGATTGAATAAACAATTCTATCTGGGTCATGTCTAGTGAACCAATGCACTCACTAAGATTACTTACAGGACCAGAGTCATATGTACAGGTGTATCAATGACCCAAAGGCAACATCATCCCTGAAAAGCTCATCCCAATATAACCAAGGATTCACAAAAGCTACATCCAGAAGTAGTCTCTGTAGGTAGTCTCTCCTCAACAGCTGCTGACTGTGTTTCTAACCTTAAAGAGAGGCTTGTAAGATTTTGGCACCCTATGTCTTATGAGTCTCTGTCCTCTCTACAGGTGAGATGTTTCAATTAAAAAGAAACTACACAAAAATATCCAGACTACTTAAGGAAATCATAAAGTAATTTCAAAGTTACATAAGGGTTTTAATAGAAAGCCAGGCAGAAGCGTCACTAGTTCAATACTAACTTAGTAAGTTACAGGGCAGCAGGAACTACATATAAGTGACATTGCCAGGGAAGCTAGGATGGGAGGGGAAGGAAACTGTGAAAAGGAGGGGTGGACTAGAGAAAGGGAGAAAATGGGCAAGGGGAATGTACAGAGTTCAAAAACATATTTACAACCATCATCTGAATTCTACAAAGGATAATATGTTACTAAAACAAGATAGACAAGCAAAGTTAAGGGAACATGGGAAGAGGAAGGTGCCTCTCACCCCTTGGCCTACTTGAAGCTTCTTGCCAGCTAGAATCAAGTATCTGGCACAGTTAGCAACATTTGTTGTGAAGGTTGCCAACACAGAGAAGGTATTTCTTTTATCTGGAAATATTTTCAAATGAGAAGTATTAAAATAGTGACAAACCAGACTTCAGGCCTGAGTGAATACAAATTTGTATACAAAAATGGCAACAGGAATGAAGAAACAGTCACTTCAGACAGTCACTTTAGGGATCTCTACTCAGGTAAAACTGGATTCTTGGCTCCAACACAGACAAGATTAAACACTTTCAGGATTAGCTACATCGGCAGAATTGGGGTTTATTAGATATGTGTTAAAACAGATTTGAAAGGCCAGGGTTAAAAGAATGAGAAGCCCCTGGAAGAAATTAAAACACATAACAGAGTGCAATGGGCTTCTCTAAAACAGAAACCGTGCTTCATTGTCATTACAACGTTCACATGCAGGATTTTGGTGGTGTTTTGACCTGTTATCTTCAATAGATTGATGAGGATTAAATGAGAGAGCAGGGTAGTTCCTGAAGGTTACAGTTGGTAAGGTAAATTTTAGATCACAGAGATGCAGTAAAGTAGGGCATCTTTATGCAAATAAAGTTAATAATTGTTCTAATTTGCCTTCTATTGCTTCAATAAGACACTGATCAAAAGCAATTTGGGGAGGAAACGGTTCATTTGACTAACAGGTTACATTTCATCATCAAGAAAGGCCAGGGCAGGAACACTGAGTTCAGAACTGAAGCAGAAATCAGAGAGTAATGCTGCTTCCTGGCTTGCTCAGCTACCTATCTTATACAGCCAGGTCCACTTGCCTAGGGAATGACACCGCCTGCAGTTGCCTAGGCCCTCCTACATCAATTGGCAATTTAAAAATACTTCACAGATATGGCCACAGCCCAACCTGATCTAGGTAATTCCTCAGTTGATTCTTCCTCTTCTGAGGTGAGTTGACAGCTTGAGATTCCCAGAAAAGGTCTGGGTAAAGACTGAGACCCTACCCAAGGAACATTCATTCAAGACACTCTCCCTGTTTCACTGTTTACCAGAACATAAACTATATATGAAAGAGATGTTCTTTTTGTCAGCAACCTTCATGGAAAATATTAATCACATTGGAATTTCTGTTTTCAAGACTCCAGTGTGAAGGGCTCCTTTCCCTCCCCAGGTCTTCTAGGAATCCAATAAACAAGAGATGAACTTTTTTTTTTTTTCAGTGAAGATAGCCAAATCCCAGAAGCTCATTATCTAGACTTTTGCTTTATCAACTGTGATATTTTCTGCCACACCTCAGGAACCACATTGTAGCCTTATTTAAGTTTCCAAATTTCTGAACTCACCAAGTCCTATACATAGGTACTATGAATATCATGAGGGAAGACTCTCCTTTGAAAAGCTCACACATCCTTTTGCTTATGTTTTACTCTTTCTCCAAATGAGTACTTCCCTACCAATGACCAGACCAACCCCTCCATGAATAAATCTGTTTAAAATCTCCTCTCTTCCCTCTTTTGAGACAGGGTCTCACTATGGCTCTGGTGGCCTGGGTTTGACTATGTAGTCCAGGCTGGCTGGGAACTCACAGGGGTCTATGTGCCCTCGCCTCACAAGAGTTGAAATTAAAGGCATGCATCTTAAAGTCCCTTTAATTAACTCCAAATGTTTTTCATTCTGGTTTGTCCTGAAATTCTTTTCTGTAACAAAGTCAAGGATCCACATTACCTATGTAGAGGCTACTGAAAAATCTCCCTTGTTTGTGTGGGCGCAGCAGGTCTCCAGCTCACCCCTCCCAGCACCCACACCACCCTATTTGTCTTACATTCTTACTTGCTGTTTTTCATTCTTTTTAAATGTTTTATAAATACATCTTATGTGATACACATTAGCCTAATAAGTGAGTATAAAAATCTGTTCCCCAACTTCTTGAAAGTAAGCTGTGGAAATAAACCCTTTTTCTGACAATATTTCAGGATTTATCTACTACAAACAAAGGATCCCTTGAATGCCTTTACTTTTACTAAAATTACCAGTATGTTAAATTAACTGGTAAGAAAATAATGGTGTCAGGTGGTATGCTGATGAATTCTTAGCAACTGGCTATTCAGGCTTTTACTTATTTATTGTTGAGCTCTGGTTTGTTGTATCTGCTATTGAGACCAGTTAGGATCTAGACATACCCAGATGTAAATTCCTTAAATAAAAGTGCTTATGTTTTTCCTCAGGGAAAGCCTCTAGAATCCACTGGCATTTGAACATCAGAAACTGGATTTTCAGGACTGGACATAGACTAGAGAAGTCTGTTCCAGTAGTCAGAAATCCAAATGATCTCCTGTCCCTGAACTTCCTCCCCAAGTTTGTGGCCTGTGAAATAGCATGGTAACCATCTCCACCAGTGCAGAACACAAAGCCTTTCCCTTCTGGCCTCCTGATCAATACTTAATCTTCTCTTTCCTTTGTTGTAATTCTTCCCGTTGCTACCAACCATGTAGGCAGGCCAGTCAGATCTACAGCTTCTGATCTGCTTGCTTAATGTCATAAAGCTCTCTCTGTGGGCAAATGCAAGGCACCATAGTATTAGATTCTATACAGGTCAGACTTTGAGCTCTTGCCCAATACCACTGTTTCCTATGAGATAAATACTCCTACATTTAGCTAACTTCAAGCTACCAAACCCATGTCACTAGACATGGAGTTTGGACAAGAGACTCTATCATAGTTCCTGTGAACCAGGAAAGTAGATTCAAGACACATTGTAAAAGTACATTATCATCAATACACTGGGTATAAAATTACAAAGCATTGAAGAAAAAGAAAAGTAGTTTGTGGCGATATCTTGTTTGTATTCTAATAAATAAAGTTTACCTGAAGACAGAGGGCAAAGCAAGCAACTTGTTAGCCATAGAGGCCAGGCAGTGGTAGCATACACCTTTAATCCCAGCACTAGGGAGGTGGAGACAGGAGTGATATGGCTGGGCAGAGAGGAATATAAGGCAGGAAGAGAGAGAAACTCATTGCATTCAGTCTGAGGATTCAGAAGGACAGGATTGCCTCTTTGGTTTCTGGATTCAGTAGAGTTAAGAACTAGTGGCTGGATGCTCTGCTTCTCTGATCTTTCAGTATTAGGCCCTAGATCTACCTCTGAGTTTTTATTATTGAAACCAATTAGAATTCATGCTATAATAGTTCTACTAATGAAGATGTTTCTTACTGCTTCATTTTCCTGTGCTAACACCCTGTTCAGTTTTATGTAAGGACTATTGCCATTAAGCACAGGAGGGGAAAGTATGATTTTGTTGTTGTTTTGCTTTGTTTTAACATTTTATTGATACTTTGTGGATTTTGCATCATGCATCCCAATTCTGTTCATTTCTGCATCCCTTTGTATCAGCCTCCCCCAGCCCCTGCACACACAAATGAAACAAAATAAAAAGTCTCACCATAGAAGCTGTGTGTGGCTCAGTTAGTCACACATTACACCCTTTAGTCCATACATCTTTACTTGCAAGTATTCATTGCAATGAGTCATTTGTCTGGTTAGAGGCCTCTGGCTTCTGCTACACTACTGATACTGAGCCCTCACTGGGACTCCTCTTGGACATCCATCCTGTTGTTGCCCTGTGTCATGGTAATCCTACAGCTTTGGATCTGCAGGTCTGCCCCATTTGCGTGTTCCAGCAGTTCATAAATGGGGTGGATGGTGGGGTGGGTCAACTCAGCCCTGGCTTGGGGCCTGGGTGGTAGGTGACTGGGTTGGTCAGCCTGCCATCCAGTTCTCCTGCTCTTAGACTCTCGAGATGGATCATCTGTGCACCCTCCCTGTGCCAATAGGGCCAGCTATACTGTTAGGCCCAGGCAGATGCAGGCCTGATTTCTCTATTGCTACAGGGCTGAGTCTGTGAAGCCCTACTTTCATGGCTCTTGGTAACAAGAGCCACAGACATCAACAAAGACCACAGCTGCAGCAGGGTCACAGACCCAGATATGGTCCTTGGCAGTGGCCAAGGCCAAGGCGTCTCCATGACCCCTTGGTGACAAGCAGGCCACTCACATCAGCCTATTTCTCACCACCTTGGCCTCTCTGTCTCCAATAATAGTTCCCCACCATCCCGTGGTGCCAGGCAGGCTTGTGGTTTCTTCTACCTGCCCAGGCCAAGCAGCCCCAGGAAAGCATGTGGGTGTTCTTCACCTGCCTGGTCCTAATCAGGAAAGTATGGTTTCATGTCACAACTTTACATAAAAGACTAACTTGTTTATATGTAAAATACTGTCATTTAATTACATGATGTGGCTTTCAAGGGAACTCAGAGAAATGTGATACCTAGTGGTGAAAAGATGATAATCCTGCTTTTTGATTGTTCTCATTTGCAATTTTTAAACACTTCATTAGTTTTGTATAATATTCACCCTTTCCCCAAGTCCTCTTAGATCCATCCCCCCTTCCCACCCAACTTTATGTTTTATCTCTTACTCTTTTATATTCAAGTATAATTTGTGCTACTGCTATATTCTTGGGTATGTGGCCACATACATAGATTCACCTGCCTCTGCCTCCTAGTATTAAATACATGCTAATATTAAAGGCATGTAATATCTAGTAGGATAATTGTTTTCAATGTGTGTGGGGGGTTAGGCAGGCATTATAATTCTAGGGAGTATATAGAGATTAAATATATGAAAGCTTTTACAGTAGGTAGGATTTTTTTTTGAAAGGTCCTTGGTGTTACTCATTACCCTCTATATTCTGTCCTTTACCTTGCCCTCTTATATGCCAGCCCAATTTAACCCTTCCTGTTCTATTATTTCCCTTTAATCCATTATACCACTGTGTTCTACTTCCCCTCTCTTTAAAGTCGTGGTCCATTACTAATATGTGTGCCATTACTAATTTCCTACTATTAATCCATTACTAATATGTGTGCTATGAAACACACATATTCAAAGATTCAAAACTAACATGCACAAATGATGAAAGGCATGGCATGTTTGTCCGAATCTGGGCTACCTCATTCGGAATGCTTGTTTGCAGATTCATACATTTACTTGAGTTTCCATGATTTTATTTTTCTTAACAGCCAAATAGTATTCTATTGTGTAAATATACCAGTTTCATTATCCATGCATGGATGGTGGAAATCTAAGCAGTTTCTATGCCCTGGCTATTGCAGATAGAGCAGTAATGAACACTAATGAGCAGATATCACTACAGTGCAACACAGAGTCCTTTAAGTGTGTGCCTGAGAGTGGTATAGATGGATAGCATGGTAGATCTATATCTGTCTTTCTGAAGAATCTTCAATCTGATTTTCATAGTGGCTACACCAGTTCACACTTCCAACATCAATGAATAAGTATTCTTCTTTCCCCACATCCACACCAGAACTTGTCATCATTTTTAAAACAATTTTCCTAGGATTTTTTTTTATGTATATGGATGCTATGTCTGTGTACCACATGTATGCAGTTCCCACAGAGGCCAGAAAAGAATGTGAAATCACCTGGGACTAGAATTACAGTTGATTGTGAGCTGCCATGTGTAAATGGAGTTCTTAATTGATCTAAATAATAAAAACCCAGAATCAGATATAGAGGAAAATGGTGAGAGATCAGAGAGAAGGAGCAAACCACCACCACAGCTTACCTCCTTAGCATCTCAGCAGACAAGAGACCGATTTCCTGTTTCTCCATGCTTATATCCTGTTTCTGTCCAGCTACCTCACTTCCTGTCTATCTGTACAGACCTCCAGACATCTATGGTTAGCTAGTGCAAGTTCCATTCTCTGACTCTCAGACAGGCTTTATTTGTATAAGCAAGCTATCACCACAGCCATGTGGGTTCTGGAAGTCAAATCTGGGTTTTCTGGAAGAGCAGTCAGTACCCTTAAATACTCTGCCATCTCTCCAGACCCCACTTCTTTTTACTCCTAGACATTCTGACTGGGGTAAAATGACATCTCCAAGTAGTTTTCATTTGCATATCCTTGATGTAAAAACATTTTTAAAAGTCACTCAGCCATTTATATTTCATCTTTTGAGAACTCTCTGATTAATTTCATGTCTCAGTTTTAAACTGAATTGTTTATTTTTCTTGATATTTAGTTTTTGTTTCATTTTGTTTGGTTGTGTTTTTTTTTTTTTTTTTTTTTGCTCTGAATAATCTAGGTCAGTGGTTCTCAACCTTCTTAATGCTGTGACCCTTTAAAACAATTCCTCATATTGTAGGGACCCCCCCAACCATGTTACTACTTCATAACTGAATTTTGCTACTGTTATGAATTATAATATAAATATCTGTGTTTTCCAATGGTCTTGAATGATCCCTGTGAAAGGATCATTTGATCCCCACAGGTCATGACTTACAGGTTAAGAACTACTGTTTTAGATAATAACCCATTTTCAAATGAGTAACTGGGAATATTTTCCCCCTTCTGTATGAGGACTCTTCACTTGAATGATGGTGTTTTTTGATGGGCAGAAGCTTTTTAGTGTCATGAGGTCCCTTTTATTATTGTTAATTCCACAGCTCATGTGGTAACAAAGGAGAACCATCTCCTGCAACTTCTCTTTTCACCTCCACATATGCACAGTTGCATATGTATATACACACAGGAGAGACAGAGAAAATAAGATATCAACCCATAATATATTACTTCAAAAATTTTAATTTAAAAATATTTATCTGGCACTTCATTCTTAAAGTAAAGCTATTACAATATTTTTAGCTCTCTTGGCTTATCATTAATTCCCCCTTTGTTTGGAATATGCTTAAGAAGTTTCTGTTGTTTTTATAGTTTCTAGATCCTATATTTGTTCATCAACACATTGCATATAAACCTGATGGTAATTATACATCTGTAATGTTTAAATAAACAAAAAGAAATATAATTTAAAGACTACTCTAGTATCCCACTGAAAAACCTGTACAATTGT
The DNA here is from genome assembly GCA_030556225.1 of Cricetiscus sungorus. Taxonomy (NCBI): domain Eukaryota; kingdom Metazoa; phylum Chordata; class Mammalia; order Rodentia; family Cricetidae; genus Cricetiscus; species Cricetiscus sungorus. The sequence continues at coordinate 33,023,118 of JANBXA010000734.1, forward strand.
GTGAAAAGATGGTATGATCAATCCAGTGCTGGAGTGTGGTTTACCATGAAGCCCCAATAAAATTCTACTGCATATTTCTCTGATGATACAGAAAACAACAGATGAGTTAATGATGTAACAATGAGCCATTTATGAAGCGGTAGAGTAAAATGAATAGAGGAGATAAGGATCAGAAAAAACAAATAAGCCAAATAGATGCTTATTCAGGGAGAAATAACTTACAACATAGACAGATGAACACCAGCAGGTTCCTGGTGATGCCTCTGGATGTACCCCTGTCCCTGTGCTGCAAATAAGAGAGCTCTCTGAGCCTCCTCCCCTGCCTTAGTTCCCCCAGGTCACCTCAGGCCCTGTCTCCACCCCCAATGGGTGTGGTCTATGCCACAGGTGCAGACAAGGTGAATATCTTACTACAGGAGATGATCTCAAAGGGCGTATGTCAGGACTCTGGTCAAATGGCAGACATACTCCTGACTCATCCAGCCTCCTGAATTCAGTAGGATTAAGAGTTGCAGATAGTGATTCAGATTTTCCTCAGGGCAACACAGGTAAGCAAATCTCAGAGTAGGAAAGGGTCACATAAATCCACATATTGGCTATGTGTGAGAATATAACAGGTTAAATGGCAGGATTTAACAGAGCTAGGGTGAGGGCAAATTAAAAGTATCAATAGTTCCAGCCATTTTTTGAGTTTTTTTTCTTCCCTGTTCCCAAAATAATTTCATAGTCAATGCTAAGATTTCACCCATGAATTTTAAACTCTACAATTAAGAATTCATTCTTTTGTTCTTGAGTCAATCTGTTTTGACTGTTTAGTGTGCAGCAGTGGTACTTGGGTATTGAACCTAGGGTCTTGTTCAAGGGTTCTGTCACTGAGCTACTATATCCACAACCCCATTTTTACCTTTTATTTTTGGACAGGATCATATGAAGTTGCTAGTCTTGAATTCCTTGTGTAGCCTATGCAGGTCTTGAACTCATGATTCTCCTGCTTCAGCCTCATGTAAAGCTGCAATATCAGGCTGCACTTCTAGGTGTGATGTTTCTATTTAATTCTTAAATACTAGTCTTTAGGAAAAACATAGTGCTTTATGCCTCTTAGGGTACTAATTAGTCAAGCAACTAAGAATAATGGAAAAACAAGAATAGACAAAAGACAATGGAACAGACCACACAAGACAAATATTAGCCAATTTTCCTTTGTAATTAAGGCTACATTTGCCAACTTAAAATGCAAATGTGTCTTACAATAATCTTAGTCATGTAAACGCACTTCATTAACTGTGAATCAGACTCTGCTCAGTGCTTTGCCTTCTTCGCTGATGTACTCAAGTACTAAGTGCCAAATGGCATTGTTATACGTAGACTAAAAGAACGAAAAAGTAAGTAATATCCCTGCTCACATAGTATGTACACACTAAACGGAAAAGCAAAAGAATATATCAAAGAGCTACACTGGAAACAAATCGGGGAAGGAGTGGAGAAAGTGTGACCTTATTTAAAACAAAAGCTTAAGAAATACAACTGAAAACCAAGCATGGTGACATATACCTTTGATCTCAGCAGAAGCAGACAGATTTAAGGCCAGTCTGATCTACATGGCATCCAAGGAAATCCAAGGCAATATTCCAAGGCCTTGTATTAAAAAAAAATTAAGAAGTACTAATAGAAGCCACGGGCTTGTGAGAAGTTCAGTAGCTAACACAAGGCCACTCAGCTGATGACTGTAGAAACAGAACCTGCCCTCAGAGGCTTTTCTCATAACTACTGGGTGGCTCTTGTTGTTTTTATCTCATTATATTTATTACTTGATGAAAAAAGTGGGGGGAAAAGAGCAAATAGAGAGGGATTATCTTGGAATTTTTAAAGAAGGTAAACCACAGGTGATAACACTACTGCCAGACATGACCAACTCCCCCCCACCCCCCGAACCTCTCAGCCAATGCTAACTGTAAGGCACCAAGAGCTTCTTCACTGGTCCTGTGCCAGTCTTAGATATTATCCAAGGCTTTGGACAATTTGGAAAGATATTCTAGGATTGAGATATACCCTTAGTTCAGCTTCTATCTGTTTTCTGATTTTCCACTGGAACATGGTTGCTTGATGACTGTAACTAATTTCTTTATTAAGAAGTTCTGTATTAAGGACAGCCCCAGACAGTTGGTCACTAAGTGGCTGCTGGCCATATACATTAATAAGTAAAGTAGAAGTTGAGAGAAGTTTATACTCCTCCCTACCCGTGTGTGTGTGTGTGTGTGTGTGTGTGTGTGTGTGTGTGTGTGAAAGAGAGAGACGAGAGAGAGAGAGAGAGAGAGAGAGAGAGAGAGAGAGAGAGAGAGAGAGAGAGAGAACCCAGAACCTTTGTGAATGCTGAGCTACATTTGAAGTGCCAAATAAGTCATTTAAAAAAAAAAAAAAGGCTAAAATGGGAAGAGGATTTTTAAGACAATCCTCTTAAGTGGTCCTTACTCCAAATGTTCTTTCCTGCAGTCTCAACATTAACAAAGCATTGAAGAGATTTAATTGTATCATAAATCCAAAGTTAGGCTAGACCCTAGCAGCATATTTGTTGTATACCTATGACCCTTTACTCAACTTCTCTACCTTGATATCTTTATAACTCAATAGTAAAATGTAAGCAATGAAAATATGACATCTTGTGATATGAGAAGTAGAAATAATAATTCATGTTACATTCTTAGAAATGTGCTTCATGCATAACAGTTGCCATCAATCATCATTATCACCGTCATCACCATCTTAAGTACTTATCATAAGCTTAAAATTATAGCATCTTTTCTGAAATGGTCCTCTAAGGAAATAAATCTTTGTTCAACAATTTTTTTGAATAATTGGATTCACTCATTCTTTCTCTCAATGTTCACCTTATATTTGAAGTGCTGAAAACCAACTTTAAAGGAAAAAGGTTAAGAAGTTTAAAATTGAAATTGAAAATGGTAGGTTGACATTTTGGCTTGATCATCCACAGAGAACCACTTTAAAAAGTTACTTGCTGTTCAGTTAAGAAGGGCAGAGTGCTAGTTCATAAATGAGCCATTAGTGGCTTCAAACACGGAAACATGACTAGCTGCATAATTGTTCAAACAGACCGTACTTCCTTAGGTCCTGTAAGAACTGTAGGCTCTGTCTCCAAACAAGGGATAATTTTGCCTAAGGACACTTGAATGTTCTGATTAAGTAAAGCCTACAAGATAAGAAGCAAAGCAACAAACTAGAAAGCTATAACACATTATTGTTGAGGGATTTCTCAGTGAGCTGGCAAAGATCTACCCACAGATGGTCTGGGCACCTATCTGATAATGATAGGTGCATTTTCCTTTCAGGGGAAGAAAGATACCTGAGAAACTCTTCCCCTGTTGCTGGTTATAGTTTCCCATTCTGAAAAACTTAAGGTCAGATTTGTATAATAAAATTTTATTAAAACCAACACTTGTCACATTTATAACTAGAGAGGTGGAACATTAGATTGGGAATAGCAAAGGTATGTCTGGTCCTCCTGTCTTGCAGCATATTCCAGCTACATCAAAACAAACACTACTGTGTTCAGAAAAGTGGCTAAAAAATGAAATTGATTTCAGGAATACATCTACCAGACCATGTTACAAGAATCTCATAATGCAGATGATACATCTGGGAGGAATCTCTATACATGGAAATGTTTTATTGATTCAAAATGGCTATAGCTTGTGCTTTTTACTAAGTTTTAACATAATGGATACCTCTCTTCTGTATCCTTTAAAGATCTTCATTTATATCCATTATTCCACTAATTATGATCCCTGCTATATATTCTGAACATTTCAAAGTATAGTTATGTTGTCATACTCTCTCAAAACTAGTACCTGCCTTGGTTTCTAGCATAATCTGATTGGATTAGGAGTTGAATAGGAGAGTAATGACATGTATCTGTTGTGTGTGGGATAGATTTTCAAAGGCAATTAGATTGTAAGGTCTCACTCTACTCAATAGATTAATCCTTTGTTAAGTTTGTAATATGTTACCTTTCACAAGTGATGGTGAAGAGTAAAGATGGGGCTTAGTTAGAGGAATCACTAGGGAGATGTTTCTGGGGCTATAATTTGCCCCTTCCTGTAACTATTCCTCTCTGCCAAAGAGCACCTTCCTTTGTCCTGTCCTCCCTACAATGATGAACCCTCTGAAACAACAAAAAGAGATCTTCACTTTTATAAGCTATTTTTCTTGAGCATTTGGTTATAGGATAATCTAAAAAACATTCACTGAATAAATGAATATATTAACATTTTTAGTTTTTTTGACTTTGTAGTGTAGCTAGAATCACAATGAGAAAGTTCAAAGCACACTGCTCGAATTGAATAAAGCCAGAATAACAGAAGGAAGGCAAAGATGAGCAACACAGACGAGTGGAGGAGAAGGAACCATATCTCTTCATTCTGTTGAGAGTGATAGGCCCTGTGGACGATGGAAGCTTATTTAGACACTGAAACTGCATTTGGCTTGTCATCAAGTTTAGTATCAAACATAAGGATATGTAAAAAGTTCTTATAATTGCCAACTTGATGGAAGTCTGTAGAGACAAACATTCACTAATAATTAACACCATGGTTCGTTACATTGAGGTATATCAAGACAGAACTTCAACAATATTCTAGTAGGGGCAGGGCCTCACAAACTAATCCTAGCACTGAAGAGGCAGAAGCAGGAAGGTCTAGAGTTTGAGACTATCTGGATTGAAAGAAAAAAAATGTAAGGATTATTTTAGTGGTAGAAATTAAGACACTCTAAAACAACTTAGATTGCTTTATAAAAATTTAAATTTTGAGCCAGTGAGATAGCTCAGCAGCTAAAGGCACTTTCCACCAAATCTCAAGACCTAAATTCAACTTATGGGACCCATGTGTTAGAGAGTACTGACTTCCTTAGGTTGTTTTGTGCACTCATATGCACGCATGCGCACGCATGCACACACACACACACACACACACACACAATTAAATAAATATATATAATTTCATTTTGTTAATTCTAAAAGTTTTTCTTTGATAGGGAAACTTTTATTTTTTTTAACTTAAATTTGAAACAAGCTTGTTTTACATGTCAATCCCAGTTCCCTCACCCTCCCCTCTTCTCCTGTTCCCCTTCTAACCCCCATCCCATCCTCTCTGCTCTCTAGGGAGGGTGAGGACTTCCATGGGGGATCTTCAAAGTGTGTGACATTATTTGGAGCAGGGCCCAGGCCCTTTCTCTTTTATCTAGGCTGACAGAGTATCCCTCTATGTGGAATGGGCTCCCAAAGTCCATTCATATACTAGGGATAAATACTGATCCACTACCAGAGGGATGGGGAAACTATTTTATTTGTTCAATTTTTTTCTTTTTGTTTTAATTGTAATTCTTTATTGATTCTTTGGAAATTTTACACCATATACCCCAATCTTGCTCACCTGTGGGTTCCTCCATATCTGCCCTTCACCCCTGTAGTATGACTCCCACAAAATTAACTAAAAACAAAACAAACAAAAACCCACCTCAGTCCATCTTTCCAACACCCCTTCATTCACCCTAGTGGCACTGGTGCTGTGGTATCACACAGTATACCCTTTTGTCCAATCAGCCCCACCTGTGAATGTTCAGTGCAATGAGTCATCGATCTGGCTCTAGGCCTCTGGTTTGTGGTACACAATCATCGCTGGACCCTCATGGAAACTCCTCTCAGATATTCTGTAATTGCCCGACTCATGGAGATCCTACAGATATCTTTCTGTATGACCAGTTCCTTTCAGCACTCCAGCAGGTCATAGATAGGGCAGCTGTTAGGGTGGGGATAGGCCCACCCAAAGCCCTGGATGTGGGTTGTGGTGGTATCTCAGCTGGCTGGTCTGGGCCATCGAGACCACCCCTTCAGGCAAGAGGCAAAACCACCTCTCCTAGGCCCATGTCATCAGGGCCAGCTCTCCCACACCTGTGGTGAGGGATGGATCTGTGTGATCTGTCCTGGGTGCTGGAGTCAGTTCTCCCGTAGGGGACAACACTAACTCTCCTGCTGTGTCCAGCAAAGGGCAAGGCCAACTATCCCAGTGCCAGTGAGAGACAGGACTGACTCAGCATGTTTCTTTTGAGCCCCTGTGGTAACATGAACCATGGACATCAGCCCAGATCCTGGCTGTTGTTAGGCTGCAGACCTAGGCATGACCCACAGCAACAGCAGCAGCCCAGGCCCAGACCCATGTTGCTGCGCAGGCCAGACCTCTGGCATCAGCATTACCTTAGGTGGTATCAGGACATCAACAGAGTCCTTGGCTGCCTTAGGGCTATGGGACCCAGACATAGCCCTTGACATGGCCTAGATGACATCATGTGGCAGCATAGCCCTTGGACACCAACATGGCCGCAGGGTTTGGCCTAGACGCCAGGCATCCATGTGGCTTTTGTTGGTACCACAGACTACACACATCACAGATGCCAACTGTGGTAGGACCACAGACTCAGTCATGGTTCCAGGCATTAGTCAAAGCTCAGATGTCACCTTAGCCCAAGGTGGCAGCACAGGCCACTCTAACTAGAAAGGCTCTAGATGCAGTGTGGCACTCAGAGACCAACATGGCCACAGGTGGCACCCCAGACCCCTGGCACTGGATGACTTTGATAGTATCATGAGTCATAGATGTTAACACAGACTCTGGCTGCAGATAGGCCACAGAGAGAGACATGGTTCCTCAACTGTAGCCAGGGCCCAGACATCACCATGGCACCTTGTGGTAGAGTAGGCCACTCAGATCTATATGGCACTGGCTGCAGCATGACTCTCAGATCTCCATCAGGCCTCAGGTAATGGCCCAGACCCCACGTATTTGCATGGCCTTCGGTGGTATCCAGGGGCACTGCTATCAACCCAGGCCCTGGTTGCAGTAGAGCCACAGATCCAGATGGGGTCCTTTGTAGTAGCCCAGGCTCAGATGTCACCATGGTCCCCAGTGGCAGCATAGGCCATCCAGATTAGCATGGTCCCAGCAAAAGGGTGGCCCTTGCAACCAACATGGACTCAGCTGTTTGACCAGACCCCAGTCATCCTCATAATCTTCAGTAGTTACTGAAGCTATGAACATCAACACAGGCCCTGGATGCTGCAAAGCCATGGATCCAAACATGGCTCCCAGCAGCAACACAGGCCCAGATGTCATCATGATGTCATCATGTCACTTGTTGGCAGCATAGACCATTCAGATCATCATGGCCCTGGTGATGGCACAACCCTTGAATACCAAAATGGCCACAGGTGGCCACTCCCTGACCCAGCATCCCTGTGGTCTTGGTGGCAACATGGGTCATGGTCATTAACACAGACCCTGGCTGCTGCAAACCCAGGTTATACCATAAGCAGCAGCCCAGACCTGGATATCACCGTGGTCCTGGGTCATAAACAGGCTACCAACATCAGCCTGTTTCTCACAGCCCTTGCTTCTTCAGAATTGCCTCTTACCACAGCACAGGAAGCATTCCACCTCTCTTTTTCTCCCATTTCACCACTGCACACTTGCTCATCATATTGGCACCCGACTGTCAGGCACCAGAAAGTACAGGGCAGGCACGCGGATGCTTCTGGCAAACTGGACTATGAGGACCCAGTCTTTCCTTTCACCTGCCAGACCCACAAGGCACTGGGTGGGCATGTGGAACAAATCTGAAAGTTTTTAATGAAGATGTTTTAAACTTTAGAAGTGTAATTAGGCCTCCAAATACAGTCTCCTGGGGGATGAATTTGTTTTTGGAATTCAGTAACTGTAGTTTATCTTTGATGGAAACAACATTATTGGCTGCTCATAAAACAATGAGGATTTCAGCATGAGGAAATTAAAATGACATCGTCTACTTTAAGCACTTTAATAGCTTCAGTGAATCTACTTTTATGGCTTATATACTATTTTGGTTGCATTTTTAACTGTGCAACCATCCCCATTCTTATTATAAAGTTTCCTGTCACATGTATGTGGTATGTACATGTGTGACATAGAACACCTCCAGAGGTCAGAGAACAGTAGGGATTGAATCCAGGCCATCAGGCCTACTCTCTGAGCACTCTTACCTGCTGAGCAGATCACTGACCATAAAGTTCCCTCTTACTTATTGTTCCTCTCATTAATGATCCTGGTACTAGAAGTTCTTAAACACCCCTACACATTGTCGATTCATTCTTCTCTACAAAATCATTGTAAACAACTTTAGAGCAAAATAAGGTTACCTCAGAATTGTCTTCCTGTAATGGTTAAGTGATCCACTACCTAATATACTTTTAACAAAATTATGAGGAAAAACACACAAAAACAGGGGACAAAATTAGGTAATTTGGTGTGTTAAGACCTCCTGTGTTACAGGTTTTGACCTGTTTAGCCAATGACTTTTGGGCAGCCAGTCTAGGGTGAGGTCTCATCTGCATGCATGACAGTTTAAGAGCTGAGGGAGAGGGATTATGAGCTCTTTCATTCTCTCTTGGAAGTAGTCGGAACCAGAGAAGTGGCTGAGAGGTAGATTTTGGTCGGTGTTCTTCACCTCTGGGCAGAAAGGCAGCTTGATCAACAGTGGTGTCTGCTTTGTTCTGTATTTGTGTTTGTGTCTTCATTGAACCCCTTAATAAACTGCTTAATATACTTTGATAGAGATGTCCTTCTGTGTTAAAGATAGCAATGAACAACACTTTCATTATGTAAAATCCCCAAGGTTTGGGAATCATTTGGTATAGGGGATAGCTGACCCTAGTCTCCAAACATGACAGCATACCTTGGGCATGGTTGCCAATGAGAGATATACTTTTCTTTGAGCAATTCTTTCCTCCTAGCACATCCTATGCCATAGATAACATCTTTAAATTGTGTTACAGAACATAGGGCATGTGAGAAATAAAGGAAAACGGAACAGGGAAATAATTTACTGTTAGTTGTTTCTTCCTGGAGAGAGGAGGGAGGCTTGTAAGACTTGGGACATTTAACTTCTGCTTAGGAAGTTCCTGAAACTTACAAGCTTCACAAGGCAGAAGGGTCTCTCTCTCTCTCTCTCTCTCTCTCTCTCTCTCTCTCTCTCTCTCTCTCTCTCTCTCTCTCTCTCTCTCTGGTCAAGCTGTCTGGGATTTGTTTGAGGATCTCTATGGATGCAGTTTTCCTGAGTCATCTTCCTGAGTCAGCTTTTCAGTGATTCGGCTACATTTGAGTTACCCATCATCCTGCACTCACCCATACTTCTATAAGAACCCCAAATAAGTCCAAAGGTACATTAGTTGTTTCTTTGTTCAATCTCCACAGGAAAACTCATGACACAACATTAACAAATAGAAAAGAGGAAAAACAACCTACCAGCACACATTGTGATTAAAAAGAACAGAAAGAAAATAAATGAAATTGACAGTTATATGAAATCACCTAAATGCTCAAATGTTGCAGAAAAAGGAAGTTACCATTGTGCTATTCAAAGTGTAATAGCAGAGGTGAACATTTAATTACAAATATGAAAGCTAAGTTTAAAACAGTCACCAAATGACAATATTAGAAAGGGAGTTGGTTCTTTAAAGTATCAAATTTAATCTACTGAATATGAAGCACAGATTTCCACAACTCCACAGTGATCATTCTGAAGCTAGTGAATTTAATCCACGCAGAACAAGCACTCCCAAGGAATTACCTCTAAGGGATCATTTCAAATAAAGAATGATTCCAGTAGACTGAGATCCATACAAACTGGAAAAAAGATGAAAAAACAACACTAACACACACATTGGTGAAAGTAATATTTTTAGAAATGTATTCATGATGGCTCATGGTTAAGGGATTGTCCTCCTCTTGTGGAGGACCTGAGCTTAGTCCCCAGCACCCACACAGGGCAGCTCACACTGCCTATTAACTCCAATTTTAAGGGATCTGGTTCCCTTTTCTGGACTCTGTGGGCACCTTCACACACACAAACACACACACACACACACACACACACACACACACTTAAAAAATAAAAGAATCCTCAAAACAATAAAATATATAATTCTCGCTAGGGGAGTCATCTAAAAGGAGAGAACCTCAACTGAGAAAATGCTTTCATAATACCAGCCATAAGGCATTTTCTTATCTAGTGACTGATTGGAGAGGGGCCAGCTCATGGTGGATGATGCTGTCACTGGGCTGATGGGCCTGTGTTCTATAAGAAAGAAGGCTGAGCAAGCCAGTAAGTAGCACCCCTCCATGGCCTCTCTATCAGATCCTGCTCAAAGTTCCTGCCCTGTTTGAGTTCCTGTCCTGACTGCCTTTAATGATGAACAGTGATATGGAAGTTTTAGCCAAACAAACCATTTCTTCCCCAAATTGTTTTGCCGTGGTGTTTCATCATTGCAATATAACCCTAACTAGGACATATATCCTCTCATTCATTCATTCATTCATTCATTCATTCATTCATTCTGTGTGTGGATGTATTCACACCTGTGTGCACACAAGTGTGAGCATCTGTGTATACATGCGCATGCAGAGGCCACCCATTCCTTGGTGAGAAGATCTTCCTTTGAATCTGGAGCGAATATTCCCTTGGAAAGGCTAGAAGCCAACATGCTCCAACCTTCCTTCTGTTGTTCCACCCACCCGAAGCTGGATGGTAAGCATATGCAGCTTGACTGGCTTGTCAAGTGTGAATGCTGGGATACCGTCCTCATGGCTGTGCAGCCAGCACTCTTCACTGCTGAGCCTTCATTCCAGCCCCCCAAAAGAATGTATAAGTAAAGAAAACAAAAGAAGAAGAGGGTAAGAAGGAGAAAAATGAGGTGAGAAGAAAACAGATATTCATCAAGAATCAGGCTGAAGAAAATTTGCTATAAAGAAAACAAAAATGAGGCTGTTTTCCCTTCTCACAACATAATATAGTCCAAAGAGAGAAACTCATGAAGCAAATTTCCAATAGGAAAAAAAGCATAAGGTTTGTAAAGATTATATTCAAATGCTAAATTAATGTGGCCTAACAGCAATCAAGTAATATGTGATTGGACTGTAATAGTTGACTGTATAGTGAGGCTGAAGGTGACAATTGAAAAGAGTTTCTATTATGACATCAGGAACCTGCCTCATTCTGTGCTTATGTCTGAATTCTGGCCAGCATCATCCTTAGTAATGATCCTAGGCTGTCATCTCAGTTTTCTGTACCTCAGTTTTTCACCTAAAAAAAATATATTGGGAAAATACTTCTTATTGACAGGGTTTTAGAGAGATGGCATGGTTTATACATGTGAGTCACTTAGAATTGTACTTAAAAAACTGTAACTGCTCAAGAAGTATTACCTTGTTTGTTTTTCTGTTTTTGCTTTTGCTTTTTGAGATAGGGTTTCTTTGTGTAGCCTTGGCTGTCCTGGAACTCACTCTGTAGACAAGGCTGGACTCGCACTCAGAGATCCACATGCTTCTCCTCCCAAGTCCTGGGATTAAAGGCATGCACCACATTGCATGGCTAAGAATAATCTCTTAATGGTCTTTCACTACCCCTTTCTTCATAATTAAGAGAAATATTTTAGAACATAATATACTTTCAATTTTATCTTCTTTGAACTCAAATATATTTAGATACAATAGTTCTTATTTAGAAAGCGATCTTGTTAAAATTACTGAATGAGTAAAACTCCACCTGAATGAGTAGAAGGATAATAATGGCAATGAAGATAGATTAGATAGATAGATAGATAGATAGATAGATAGATAGATATGTAGGTAGGTAAATACTTTTTGAAATTTTTATCATTGCTTAACTTCTTTATGTTATCCTGTAACATTAAAACAACAAATAATACTACTTGAAAATGTGTTTATTATACACCTACACTATATATTTTAGACTTACACCATCAGGTATCATGATACAGCTAACCACCAACTTGACAGAATCACTTAGGAGATAGGCCTCTGGGTATGCTACACAAGATTATCTTGATTCCCACCTGGTGTGGTTGGCACCATACCATTATTCCCTGACTAAGTTCCTGTCTTGTATCCGTAAAGGAAGGGATGGGGCAGAAGCATGATCCATCTGTTCTCTGCAACCTGATTATGGATGCAATGATCTGCCACTTGACTGCAGCCTTGACTTTTCCATCATGGTAGGCTGTGTCCCTGAACTTTCAGCAGAATAAATGCTTTTTCCTTTGGGTTTCTTTCATCAGGGCATTGTGTTGCAGCAAAGGGAAAAGAAATTCTGACATATATTTGCTGGTAAGTTATTAAGGAATTTTTTTTTAACAACTGTAGACTGTACATCTATAACAAAGCTGCCTCATTTATGGTTGCTACTTCTTTTGATGGCTTTCTACCCTAGAAGAGTATAGAAGAATAGAAAAGCTTTTTTTTTTTTTAACATAGCAAATCTGTTTTTGTTTCTGACAAATATTTTTAAAAGTTCTTTACTAGAAAAACAATGTAAACTCAGAAATTTTCAAAGAAAGAAAGTATCAAGGGAAAGTAAATCCCCTCAGTGATAATTCCCCATTTCTCATTTCCATTGTAATATTTCTTTTAATAATTTTAACATAGCACAGCCCTTTTTTTAAAATAAAACTGGTCAATCAAAGTTTTCAAAGTTCTGTTTACTTGCAACTTTCTACTAGTCAAGCTCTTGCAAAAAACAAGAATGTGGACTACTTTATGCTGAGAGCAAGAATTTGTAATCTAATAAGCAAGGAAACTCTATTAAATCACTAACAATTTGTTACATAATATAAAACAAAACATGTATTTGATTTTTTTCATGACACATGCACTTATAAAATGCATTTTACTTATATTCAGACTTTCAGAAGGCTTTGGCTGTAAGTATATAGTACTTTGGTCACTGTTAATATCTTTAAGACACACATTTTCATGGTAACTTACTAAAAAAATTAGAATGCCAGTCAAGTAAATATATAACTTCATAAAATAAGTAGACAAAAACTTTAAAAAAAATACAGCTATTTAAAATTTAAAGAATATTCTCTTAACTAGGTAAGTTTGAGTTCTTTAGAGTGTAAAATTTAAGGTAATAATTTGAATATCATTTCAGGGAGTTGTTAAGCATTTACAGATGTGTTTGAGAATAAAGTGTGTCTAGTCACTGATTATTGCTACCATATAAACATATAATTCCTCACACAGTTCATTGTCTTAAGTTACCCTACTTGAGAAATACACTTGGAGTGGAGATTTGCAAAGTTTATGGGAAATAATCCCAAGAACACCCTTGGGAGATAAGAGAAGCAGGATTGGCCAGGTACAGAAGTTCAACTGCAATGCTGAGAACCTTAGTATACAGGTTATTCTTGGGAACCACAGGGATTCCCTACACCTTTGTTTTAACTAAACATAATGTGCTCATTTGCTACAGGAATTTCCTTTGGAATCAGATCAATATCCATTTCCTTTGGGTAAACAATGTGTAAACAAATCAGTTTAAATCTTGAGCCATGTGAATCATGATGTTTTTTTTATCTCCCTCCTCCACCTCCTGACTCTTTATTGTAGTTTTGGGTATTGTTTTGTTTTGTTTTGTTTTTAGAGACAGAGTTTCTCTGTGTAGCTTTGTAGAGCAGGTTGGCCTCAAACTCAGAGATTTGCTTTCCTCTGCCTCCCAAGAGCTGAGACTAAAGGTGTGTGCCACCACTGCCTGGCTTTTGGGTATGTTTTTAAATGCTAATCAAGAAAAAATTATGAGCTGAGAGTGTGGCTCAGTTGGTAGAAGACTTGGTTGGTTTGAGCCTCAGTACTGTATATGAGTACTGTATACTCATACTGTGCATGGTTGTACACACAGTAATTGCAGCACCAGGAGGGTAGAAGCAAGAAGTTATGGAGGTCAAGGTTATCTTCTCACACACAGAAAGCTGAAGGCCAGACTGAAATACATGAGACCCGGTTTCAATGATAACAAAAGTATTGTCTACATATCAGTTACTGCTGCAATGATGCTGTATTAGAAAGAGAAAACCAAACTCAAGAGCTTACAGAAACATTCCTCTCTAAGATCTGGGTCAAATACAGAGTTACTTGTTTGAATTGGACTCTGCTGAATGACTCTCCTTTGGAGCATGGGTTGGATTCGGGTTTAGTCTTTATTTACTATGCTACTACCTAAGACATGCTTTTTTCATAGCATGCCAGGACCAAGCACACCCATGCAGGTTTGTGGATACAAATTCAGGGCACCTAGATGCAAATGATAAATTGAAAACATTATCTATCTATCTGTCTGTCTATCTATCTATCTATCTATCTATCTATCTATCTATCTATCTATCTATCTACCTCTGCCTGTTGCCTGTGGATCAGGATGTAAAGCTCTATCTATCTATCTATCTATCTATCTATCTATCTATCTATCTATCTATCTACCTACCTACCTACCTACTACCTACCTACCTACCTACCTACTTACCTACCTACCTACCTACCTCTGCCTGTTGTCTGTGGATCAGGATGTAAAGGTCTCAGCTACTGCTTTAGCAACATGCCTGTCTGCTTCTCGGCACAATCATGGACTAACCCTCAAGACTGTATTCAAGGGCCCAATTAAATGTCTTCTTTTATATGAGTTACTTTGGTCGTGGTGTCTCTTAACAGCAATAGAACAATAACTGAGGCAGCAACTTTGTTTTCACTCTGTTTTGAATGCTCTGCTCCCAACTATCCTGTGAGATGATTTTTCTTCTCTTAGAAAATTGTACTAGCATGTCAGGTCCACAATGAAGCCTCTCATGATCATTTTTTTGAAACTCTTGCCCCAGTTGCCCTTTTCCCACTGTTTTTATTACTCTTGTCATGTTCCTAGGAGAACATCTAATACATTACCTACCTTACTTAATATGTTCTTCATTGTCTTCCTGTGCTAAAGTCTAAGTTCTATGAAAACTAATTTTAACCTTTTTCTCACTTATACACTCCAAGTACCTGGTAATCTGTAGCATATGGTTGGCACCCAACAGAAATTCTGAGTTAATAAGCATGTAGAAGTAGAGTAAAAAAGCATACTTTAAACTTCTGAAAATTAAAGTATTGCCAAATTGGTCTTAGTGGCAGCATTTTAGAAAAACTAAATTGTATTTTTAAGCACAATTCTTGTATTACATTAAAATGCCATCATATTCATAATGCATGCATGTTTTGTGCTGGAGGAAAATTAATCATTTCTTGTTTATACACAACTGCCCTTTAATTGGCTTATCCTCCACCATTAAAAAATAATCAATCCTGCTTTTGTTTGGATAACACATGCCTAGTAGAACTAGTATGGTTAAAATTCAACATCATCTATCCAGTGCAGTTTAAAAGCACGCAAAGCTATAGAAATTATTAAAGCCTTACAGAAAATTTCTCAAACACGTTAGGCATTCATTACAGAGGAAATACTCAAAAACGTGGAATTTGCTCTTTGTCTTTATAGTAAATAAGTAAGTGAATTTCAAAAATTACTAACTGCCCCATGCCCTGTATTTTGTACCTGTCCTCATAATCCTTGGATGTGCTACGCCTGCTTAATGTGCTAAGTCCCCTGAGAATTTTATGTTTTATAATGTTTTCTCTGGCTATATTTCTTTGTTCCAACACAGTCACTAAAATACTGGTTAATTTAGATTGTTGCTGTATTTCTGATATTATTGTTTTTACCCACAGGAAATAAAACTTGTACAAAGAAATAAAACTTAGAATTTACATTAATTAAAAATAAGATACATTTATCATCCATCCTTTTAGCTTAGACATGAGAGACAGTAGAATAAATTATTTTCATAAAAGTCAATTCAAAAGTTTTTACATAACTCATGTACAAGAAATGTAAGTGCTGTTAAGTGCTGCCTGAGCCCACAGTGACATTTCCCTAACTGTAAACATCATCACTACTGAAATCTGCAAAGAGACCTGGAGAACTTTCCAAGTACCAATTCTACTAAACCCACCTTTAACAGAGGAACACAATGAAAACAGCTGATACCCGCAGAAGGTTTACTGTCAATATGAAACTTTTCTATCCTGCCTTCCCCCACAGATTACCATCCTGTCATGCCTTTCTTTAATACAATAGGAATAGCTGTATCTTGGTTCCATAGAATCAATGTGATGTGGTTTCATCCATTATTCCTTCTGGGAGATCACCAGTTACTTCAAAACAGTCCATAAGTGTTCTCTTTCCAGTCTATTCTCTTCCCCTCACCTGTGGGCTATGGCTCAATTGATAAATGCTTAATGTCCCAATGTTTGCTAGGGTTTCCTGAGCATAATCTTCTAGATTCTTGACTGGGTCCCCTTCTCTTGTATGATCCTACAAGTAGAAACATCTCAGTCTTGTGTCAACTTCCCATTTGTCCTCTTCACGGGGCCCTTCATTTCATAGAATTAGCCATTTCATGGTATTATAAATGCCAATATTGAAGATGTATGATAAAATATTAACCCACTTCATAGATAATAAAAATGTGTTTCAAGTGACTCATAAGTCACTCACTTGAGTAAGCAGCTGAGATGAGATAGACAGTATCCTGGTGTATGTTCAGTAACTGCGCTCTTCCTGGGTACATACGTATGGATGGTCACCAGCTACCAAAGTCAGAATCCAGATCAAGAAGGAATATGGGAATGAACCTCTAATTTTAAAGTATAGGAAATAAAGAAATATGAACAAGAACTGTCAGGCAAATCTTTAATTTCACCTGCCTCAATTAGTGACACAACTTTGTGAGGATGCCATTTGGAAAAACCAGGATGAAATGGGAATGCAGAGGATTTGTTGCAGATCTTTTGTCTGTTGGTTTGCAGTTTTGTAATAATTCATAGTTTGGGGATAAAATTTACACCTACAAGTGATTATTTTATACTAAAGTTCTGATAATATTGCTTTTGCAAATTCATGTCTGGGTTAATCTCTAAATGGAGACTTTCTGACCGACTGAGGAGTCATCTATTGCATTGCTCACCAGCCACCTGCATTCTTCATTGCTAATTCTGATTTAATCACTCTTGAAATAGTTGGGCAATTAAACAAAGAAGTTTGTTCTGCTCATAACTAGCATTTTATCTAAATTAGGTTAGTCATATATGTAAGCTCATCATTTAAAATAACTAAATTTGTTATTAAATACAGAGATTATTCAGAAGTCCTGTGTACATTAGAAGCTCTGTGCCTCTCTTTTACCTAGTTCTCCTCAATGACACACCTACAGTGTAATATCAAAACTGGAGATTAAATATTAGCAAACATGTGAATAATTCCATATGAATTAATTGGAAATATACATTTATAAAAACCACCACTTTAGTCAAAATACAAAACTGTTCATCACTATGAAGTTCTTACACATGGTATCTCTTTATAGCATATCCATTTCTTTTCTCTCCCTTACTATAGCTACCCTGGATAACCATTAATCAGCCTTTCATTCCCGTAATTCTTTCATTACAGACCATTATCTAAACATATACATGAGATCAGATAGTATGTGACTTACTGAAATTATTGTTTGCTTCATAAGGCTTCTTAAATATACAAATTTTTGTTATTATCAATTGTGCTATTCTATGGAGACAGTTCAATTATTCATAAATAGTCACTTTGGTTGTTTACATATTTCAGCTGGCACAAATTTAATATAAATAAGTATTAACTTCTCTAAAACAAATGATGAGAAATGTAGTTGCTGGATCATTTTTTTAAGTGTACGCTTAATTATTTTAGCAGACTAAAATTTTTTTTCAGAGTGGTTGTATCATTTTACATATAGCAGCTAATATTTTCATGAGAGAGATATGCATTACCAAAATGACTAGTAATAAACACATTTTATACACTTGCTGCCTTTGTGTATTTTCATGAGTCTGTGTCATTTTCAGATTGAAATTCATTTCTTTCATGTTGGTAATTGAGAATTCTTTGTATTTCCTAGATACACAGGACACAAATGGTCTTTCTTACCAGTCTGTAACCTGTCCTTTCATTTTCTCAGCAATGTCTGTCACAGAGCAAATGATTTTGTTACAGCTATTTATCAATTTTTGCTTTTATGAATATTGTTCAAAGTATGTTGTCTAATAACTATAACCTCTCAGCTTTGAGATTTTCATTTCTGTTACCTTCTCAAAGTTTCACAGTTTGTGCTTTACAAAAATCCACTATTCACACTGATGTGTTTTTCTGTAGAGTTTGAACATTATATTTCTTAGATCTTGAACATAGTTCAGCAATCAACATGGTGTTGATTATATGGGTTATATGCTAGTTTTATTTTTAATTTTTTGTAAAACCTCTGTGCTTATTTATGTAGTATTTTCCCTGGTTTACAACCCATAGTGTAATATAAATGTAACACATAAATATATTTATACCTATATTCTATACATGGTGTGTGTATGACAAGAAAGTAGAAAAGGGACTATGGGGGAAATTGGCTTAAAGGGGATGAGAGAGGAGGAACAAGACAACACACTGGAGGTAAATGAATTCAACAGGTGACACATTCATACAAGAAACATTTACTCAGACATAAAACAAATAAAATCATCACATTTGTTATAAAATGGATGGAACTGGAAACTGTTATGTTAACTGAAATAAGCCAGACTTAGACAAACCACATTTTCTTTCTTTCATATGTGCATCTTAGAATTTAATTTTATAAGTGTATGTGTATATGGAGAGCCGGAATAATGAACTATGAAAATGATTCATGACAAAGGAGGATCTCCAGAACATGAAAAAAGAGAAAGTAATAGAATACAGAAAACAGAAGGGGACAAAGGAAGGGGTGAGCACTGAGGAGAAGCAACAAGAAAGTACATGAAAATTTTATCATGAAATTCATTATTTTGCATGTAAATTTTAAAAACTAATTAAAATAATCAAACAGATTCACTTCCTTAATGTGTGGGCCTTATCAGATGAAAGACTCAGTTAAACAGAAGACAGAGTTCCCTAGATAAAAACATTACCATCCTGCCAACAATGGCCTTTGGACTTAAATTGCAGCTGTCGTGTGATTTTCCTGGAAGATAGGTGTCTCTCTTTGCCCTGGATAAGGCACTAATGACAGCCTAGAGAAAAGATTCCATCCAAGACAAGCTTAGTGAAGCAGGGAGTCTATGGGGTTACTTGCAGGAAAATGGGGAAGGGGTTACCTACATATGACTCCAAAACAGGAATCACCAAGGAGCCCAGGATGCCAGCAGGGAGAATGACTCAAAAAGGACCCTAAGAGAGACATACATGGTCCTCTGGAAAAGGGGAAAATGACAAGGACTCCTGAGAAAATTGGGAGCATTTGGGGGAGGGGAGATGGAGATGCAAGAAGAGGAGGGGGAAGAAAACACAAGGAGCCAGGAAGACTGAGTCAGGGGAAGAATAGAGGAGAGCAGGAAAAGAGATACCTTAACAGAGTGAGCCATTATAGGTTTAAAGAGAAATCTGTCACTAGGTCACTAGGGAAATGTCTAGAGTTATACTAGGATGACCCCTAACTAAGAAGCTAAGCAATAGGGGAGAGGCTTTCTTAAATGCCCTTCCCCTATAAGAGACTGATGCCTACTTTATTTGCTATCATAGAGCCTTCATCTAGTAGCTGATGGAAACAGAAGCAGACACCCACAACTAAGCACTGAGCCAAATTCCTGGAATCCAGTTGTAGAGAGGGAAGAGTGATGAACAAAGGGGTTATGATCATGATGGGGAAGTCCACAGAAACAGCTGACCTGAGCAAGGAGGAGCTCATGGACCCCAGACTGACAGCTTGGAAACCAGCATAGGACAGAACCAGGCGCCCTGCACATGGGTGAGAGTTAGGAGGCCTGGTCAGTCCCTGATAATGGAACAGCATTTATACTTAGTGTACAAATGGACATTGGGAGCCCAGTTCTTGTAAAGGGATACTCTCAGCCTAGACACAAGGGGTAGGGTCTATGCCCTGCCCCAAATGATGTGACAGACTTTGATGATTCCCCACAGAAGGCCTAACCCTTTCTTTGGAGCCAAGAGGGATGGGATAGGGGTCGGTAGAAGGCATGGGAAAATGGGAGGGAGAGGGAACTGGGAATGGTTTATAAAATAAGATTGTTTTTAATTTAAATAAAAAAGTGATTCCCTGTATGACCTGTATGCATGCAGCTCACTCTAGTCAGTCTCCTTTTCCCAGTAAAGGCTTATATAATGATGGGGAGGATCCTGTAACCATCCAGGATCTACTTTGTTACCTAGGAGTTGTGGATTTTCAGTTCAGAGGAAGTAACTATACATCAGCAACACTGGCTCATTGGTACGGTCTAGAGATTAACAGCAATGCTAAAAATACAAAACTTTGTAGCCTGCCTAATCATGCAAGACAATTCTTTAAAATATATACTGACAGAAATATAGGTCAACATAAGAGCACTAGCCTTCTATATAAAAGGTCACAATACCACCCCAAAAAAGCAATATATCTACCTACCTATCCAATCTATCAGCCACCCAATTACTTATTGCCTACTTATTTACATATCTTTACACTTGGCCATCTGTATTATAATTCTTTTAATTTTTTAAATTTTTATTGCATTAATCAATTAATTAATTGATTGACTGATTATTTGCTGGGGATGCACCTGTGAAGTTCTATACACAACTTATTGGAGTCAATTCTCTTATTCCAGCATCTGGGTCCCAAAGATTGAAAACAACTCAGGGCGTTGGGTATGACAAACAAGTACCCTTAGATATCTCTCAGGTACCCCTCTCCTTCCATTTCTCTCTTTCTCCCTGCTCATGTACTAAGGATTAAGCCCAGGCCTTGTACATTCTAGGGAAGAGCTCTGCTACTGTACCATACTTCTAGCCCCAATATAATGGCCTGAAGCATCTCCTCTGTGTGGATTTGGAAACATAACCATTACTAAATTTAAATAATGTTTAGCTCAGTTTTGTGTTTTTATTTGTTTTTTATTAAGGTAGTTGTGTGTGTGTGTGTATGTGTGTGTGTGTGTGTGTGTGTGTGTGTGTGTGTGCCTACATGAGTTTTGTATACCATGTGTGAAAGTGCCTGAAGAGGCCAGAAGAGGGACATTAGATAGATGCCCAGGAACTGGAGTTACAGTTGTTTGTGAGCCTTCTTGGAGTGGGTGCTGAGAGCTGAACCCAACCCTGTGCAAGAATAGTAGTCTTTGAACTATGGAGTCATCTCTTCCTCTCCAAGGCTTGTTTTGTTTTATGTTTTATGTGCATCTGTCTATCTGCATCTCTCTATGCGTGTATATGTATCTCTCTCTCTCTCTCTCCCTCTCCCAGACAGACAGACAGACAGACAGACAGACAGAGAGAGAGAGTTTTAATTTCTTCATGATATTCTAAGATACTTCTTTTATTCAATGGTACAAGTTCCTTTGTGTAAGTTTCCTTTGAGTTGTTCTCCAAGGAATGATCTTATGACAATCTCTCTTAGCTCCCTTCATCCAAAGTGTCTTGATTCCCCCTTCCTCTCTCGAGAATGTTCTCATAGATGTAGAATTCTGAGTTGCCATTGTTTTCTTTCAGTATCTTAGCTTCCGTAATTACTAGTGGGGAGATTCACCATCACTGAATCATTTCTGTGTTGTGTCAGTTATCACCGGTGTTCTCAAATTTTCTCTTGTTTGTAGTTTTCACAAGTCTGACCCTGATGTACATTGATGTGGATTTCTTTGGGTTTACCCTGTTTCTTGAATCTGCAGGCTGTTTTTTAGCTTTGTTTTTGGCTTTGATGTTACTGCTCTTTTGTGTTTTAACTATTTGCCTGTAGCCATTATTTCTTTGACTGTCATATCCCCAACCTTTCTTTCAGCAACCATAGCACAGAGTTTCACATCCCAGAATTTCTCATACTTTCTTGTCTTTGCTTTTCTTACTTTTCACACTACTCAAATCCATTGCTCTGCCTTGAAGGACAATTATTTTTTCATTTGTGCTCTCCAATCTTCTGTTGAATCTATTCTCTAATTAAAAAAAATTTTTTTTTGGTTTTTATACTTAATTCTAAAAATTTCCTTTGTTTCTTTTTAACTTTTTTCTATGAATTCATCTTTTAAATATTTACAATTTTTCTTTGATTTTAAGTGTGTTCTGTAGCTCAATAAAGGGCTTTTATAGTTGCTGTTTTTAAATCCTTATCAGATAATCCTAACATCGCCTGTATGTCAGTTTCAACATGATTGATTTCTTGCCACATTCAGATTGATAACTTCCTAGTATGTATGATATGTAAATTTTTTTAGAAACAGTGTTATTATGCAATAAGACTATATCTTATTTATAATTCGTATGTTATCAGGCCTTCTATGTTACTTCAATGCTTGAAAGGGCTCCTTCGCTTAGAATTGCCATGATTCATCGTGTCAAGTTTAGATTCTCCACTCAAGCTCTGCTACTACTCAAGTGTGAAGGGCTTTCTTCCTGGGTGGGGATGAGAAATCAGGCTCCTCACCAGGTCTTTCCTGATGTCTCCTGGCCAGGAGGAAAAAGCCAACTCCATTGTTTCCCACATGGTCCTCACTGGCAAGCTGAGGGACACGCAGCCACTGTTGCTGGATCGGAGCTAAAATCCTGAATCTCCAGGGAAGGAGGAGCCATGCCTTTTCAAGATAAGAGTGTGGTAGAAATCCATTCTGCCTGTTGGCCCACACTCTCGGGGAGGGCAGAGAGGCTTTCTCTACTAGCTAGAGGAAAAGCAAGAAAATTTCAGCCTTTAATCAAAGGGTGGGGAGTCAGGGTGGCTCATTACAACCTGACAGAGGTAAAGCCAGGACTCTACCCAGCAGGCATTGCAGGAAGGGTGAGAGTGGGACTCCCAGGAACTCACAGCAATTGTTATAATTTTTCTATTTTATTGTAGCTGTTATTTTCTTACTGTGTCACATATAAACTAATCTTTAACATATTTACATACAGGAAAAAGCATAGTATATATAGTGTTCCGTGCTGGACTCAGGCAACTTTTATGTTTTCTTTTTTTAAAAAAGCATAATCTTCACATGGTAAAAAGTTATTATATAAGGAAAGAGATTAACTCAGAGTCCATTCCACATTCATTGTGTTTGGGTGCAACAACCACCAGCTACCCTGTTGTATGTGGTTGTTCCTCTGGGCATGTGCATGGGAGGAGCCTCCAGAAAATCCCGAGTCTCTCTCACTGGTCCAATTTCTTGTGTGTTTTTCAGAACATTTTTGTTGTTTTAAATATGATGTCATATTGTTATAGTCAATAGGAAATGTGTGGAAAAGTATGTTTACTTCATCTTCCAGGAAGCAGATGTCATCTGTTTGGAATTTTAAAACATTAGGCTGTATCAGGGAGTCATACAAAGACTTTGTATCTGTACAATGTAAAAATGCTGAAATCACAGCCAGGAAGTGCTTGTAGAACGGGCTATTTAAGTTAAACCAACAGCATGAAGACAAGCCCTGATACAGTGTAACTAGGTCCTCATCAGGGAAGACTGGAACACAAGCTGAACAGGATGGCCATGTGATTATACAGGGAAAAGATGACTGTCTCCAAGTCAGGAAGGTCTTGTTCTCAACAGGAACCAACCTTGTATACATCTTTATCTTAGCTTTCTTGCTTCTAGAAACAGAATGTTATTATTTAAGCCACCTAATTTGTAGTACTTTGTTAATGCTGACCTGGTAAAGAGAGAGAGAGAACCAAAGAATTACAGCAAGATACTGGTTTGTTTAATGTTAGGGGTAAAGTTCTCCATGATAAAAATTTTGTTAGTCATTATTCTTTCTTTTCTTTTCCTTTTCACTTAGACAGAAAATTAACAATTGTAGCAGACAGCATATGTCCCCCCCAAAAGAATTAATTTTCTCTAGGGAAGAATATATACATTTCTTATATTTTCTTGTTTGTTTGGGTTTTTATTTTTTTTTCTTATTTTAAATATCGATCCTAGTTTCCTCTCCCTCCCTCCCATGCCACTCGACCCCACCCTCCCATCTCAGCCCCCACCCCCCACTCCACAGGGAGAGTGATGCCATCCAGGAAGGATCATCAAAATCTGTCAAGTCATTTGGAGTAGGGTCGAGGTCCTCCCTCCTGACTCTAGACTAAAGGAGTATCCCTCCAAGGGGAATGTCTTCCAAAGTCCTTTCTTGCACCAGGGATACATCCTGGTTCCACTGTCAAAGGTCCCTTAGACAGCCCAGACCTTCAAACTGAGACTCATATTCAGGGAGTCTGAGTCAGTACAATCCTAGTTTTGCACCTATCAGTCTGGGGGGGCATGAGATCCCCCTTGTTCAGGCCAGCTGTTTCTGTGGGTTTCTGTAGCCTGGTCTTGACCCCTTTTCTTATCATTCCTCCCTCTCTACAACTGGATTCCAGGAGTTCGGCTCAGAGTTAGCTGTGGGTGTCTGCTTCTGTTTCCATCAGCTACTAGATGAGGGTTCTATGATGGCACATAAGTTAGTTATCAATCTCATTATCAGGGAAAGGCATTTAAGGTAGCCTTTCCACTGTTTCTCAGATTAGTTGGGATCATCCTTGTAGGTCTCTGGACATTTCTCTAGAGTCAGTTTTCTTTTCAAACCTATAATGGCTACCTCTAATATGGTATCTCTTTCTTTTCGTCTAGTCTATTCTTCCCCTGACTCAATCTTCCTGGTCCCACATGTTCTCCTCTCATCCCTTTCTCTTTTTCCTAACTGCCTCTCCACTTACTCCTGCCCCGACTCCAAATATGCTCAAAAGATCTTGTTCCTTTTTTCCTTCTGTGAGAGACCTTGTATGAACCTCTTAGGTTCCTCCTTGTATCCTAGTTTCTCTGGCAGTGTGAATTATAGGCTGGTGATTCTTTGTTTTTTTTTTTTTCTAAAATCTATATATGAGTGAATACATACCATGTTCCTATTTTTTTGTGACTGGATTACCTTATTCAGAATGGTTTTTTCAAGTTCTATCCATTTGTTTGCAATTTCAAGATTCCATTTCTTCCCACTGAATAGTATTCCATTGTGTAAATGTACCACATCTTTTTTATCCATTCTTCAGTTAAGGGGCATTTAGGTTGCTTCCAGGTTCTTCCTATTACAAATAAGGCTGCTGTGAACATAGTTGAACAGATGTCCTTGTTCCATGGATGTGGAACATTTGAGTGTATGCCTAAGAGTGGAATTTCTGGATCCTGTGGTAGACTGATTCCCATTATCCTGAGGAACTGCCATACTGATCTCCAAAATGGCTGTACAAGTTTGTGCTCCCACCAGCAGTGGAGTAGTGTTCCCCTTTCTTTACATCCTCTCCAGCATAAGTTGTCATTGGTGTTTTTGATTATAGTCATTCTGACAGGACTAAGGTGACATCTCAGGGCTTTTTTGATTTGCGTTACCTTGATGGCTAAGGATGTTGAGCACTTTCTTAAGTGTCTTTTAGCCATTTTGAATTCCTCTATTGAGAATTCTCTATTCATTTTTGTACCCCATTTTTAATAGAGTTATTTGGTGTTTTGGTGACTAGTTTCTTGAATTCTTTGTATATTTTAGAGATCATCCCTCTGTCAGATGTGGGGTTGGTGAAGGCCTTTCCCCAGTCTGTGGGCTGCCATTTGATCTTGTCTACCGTGTCTTTTGCCTTACAGAAACTTCACAGTTTCAGGAGGCCCCCATTCATTAATTGTAGATATCAGGGTCTGTGCTACTGATATTATATCCAGAAATCAGTCTCCTGTACCAATTTGTTCAAGAGTACCTCCCACTTTCTTTCAGTGTGGCTGGATTTATGTTGAGGTCTTTGATCCATTTGGATTTAAGTTTTGTACATGGCATAGACATGGGTCTATCTTCAGTCTTCTACACACCATTATCCAGTTGTGCCAGCACCATTTTTGGAAATATTTTCCTCCTTCCATTGTATAATTTTAGCTGTTTTGTCAAAAATCAGGTGTTCGTAGATATATGGGTTAATATCAGAATTTTTATTTGATTCCATTGGTCTATCTGTCTATTTTTGTGCCAATACCAAGCTGTTTACAGGACTATAGCTCTACAGTAGAGTTTGAAGTTATTGATTGTGGTGCCTTTTGAAGTTTCTTTATTGTACAGGGTTATTTTGGCTATCCTGAATCTTGTTTTTCCATATAAAGTTGAGTATTATCCTTTCAAGGTCAGTGAAGAATTGTGCTGGGATTTTGACGGGAGTTGCATTGAGTCTGTAGATTGCTTTTGGCAAGATTGCCATAGTATGCTTATCCTACCTATCCAAGAGCATGGGAGATCTTTCCATTTTCTGGTATCTCCTTTACTTTCTTTAAAGACACAAAATTCTTGCTATATAGGTCTTTCACTTTTTTGTTTAGCATTACCCTAAGATATTTTATGTTGTTTGTGGCTATTGTAAAGGGTGATGTTTCTGTGATTTCTTTCTCAGCCCCCTTATCATCTGTATATAGTAGGGATACTAATTTTTTTGAGTTAATTTTGTATCCTGCTAATTTGCTGAATGTGTTTATCAGTTGTAGGAGTTCCTTGGTAGAGTTTTTCGAGTCACTTATGTAAACTATCATATCATATACAAATAGTGAAAGTTTGACTTTTTTCTTTCCAATTTGTATCTTTTTGATCTCCTTTTGTTGTCTTATTGCTCTAGCTAGAACTTCAAGTACAATATTGAAGAGATATGGAGAGTGGGCAGCCTTGTCTTTTTCCTGATTTTAGAGGAATCACCTTAAGCTTCTCTCCATTCAGTATGATGTTGGCTGTTGATTTACTGTATGCTGCTTTCATTATGTTTAGGTATGTTCCTGTTATCCCTATCTCTCCAAGACCTTTATCATAAAAGGGTGTTGGATTTTGTCAAAAGGCTTTTCCAGTATCTAGTGAGATGATCACATGATTTTTCTTTTTCAGTTTGTTTATGTGGTCAATCACATTGATAGATTTTAGTATGTTGAACCATCCCTGCATCCCTGGGCTAAAGCCTACTTGGTCATGGTGGATGATTTCTCTGATGTGTTCTTGGATTCTATTTGCCAGTATTTTATTGGGTATTTTTGTATCAATGTTCATGAGTCATATTGGTCTATAATTCTCTTTCTTACTTGTGTCTTTGTGTGGCTTGGGTACCAAGGTAATTGTAGCTTCATAAAAAGAGTTGGGTAATGAATCTTCTCCTCTATTGTATGGAACAATTTGAGGAGTATTGGTATTAGCTCTTCTTTGAATTTCTGGTAGAATTCTGCACTGAGGCCATCTGGCCTTGGAAGTGTTTTGGTGGGGAGGTTTTTGATGACTGCTTCTATTTCATTAGGGGTTGTAGGTCTATTTAAATTGCTTATCTGAACTTGATTTAATTTTGGTAAGTGATAGCTATCCAGAAATTTGTCCATTTCCTTTGAATTTTCAAATTTGGTGGAAAACAGGTTTTCAAAGTATGACCTAAAAATTCTCTGGATTTCCTCAGTATCTATTGTTATGTCCCCATTTTCATTTCTAATTTTGTTTATTTGCATGTTCTTTCTCTGTGTTTTGGTTAGTTTGAATACTGGTTTGTCTATATTGTTGATTTTCTTGAAAAACCAACTCTTTGTTACATTGATTCTTTGTATTGTTTTCCTAGTTTCTACTTTATTGATTTGAGCCTTCAAATTGATTGTTTCCTGGTGTCTACTCCTCCAGGTGAGTTTGCTTCTTTTTGTTCTAGAGCTTTCAGTTGTGCCTTTATTCTCTAGTGTGACTATCCTCTGTTTTCTTCATATGGGAACTTAGTGCAATGAACTTTCCTCATAGTTCTACTATCAAAGTGTTCTATAAGTTCGGGTATGTTGTGTCTTCATTCTCCTTGAATTCTAGAAAATCTTTAATTTCTTTCTTTATTTCTTCCTTGACCCAGGAATGGTGCAATTGCGCATTGTTCAGTTTCCATGTGTTTGTAGGGTTTCTGAAATTTGTATTGTTGTTGAATTCCAACTTTAAAGCATGGTTGTCTGATAAGATACAGGGGGCTATTCCAATTTTTTTGTATCTGTTGAGGTTTGTTATGTTGCCTAGTATGTGGTCAATTTTAGAGAAGGTTCCATGTGGAGCAGAGAAGAAGGTGTATTCTTTTGTGTTTGGATGGAATGTTCTATAGATGTCTGTTAAACCCAATTGGACGTGACTTCTACTAGTTCATTTGTTTCTTTGTTAAGTTTCCGCCTGGTGGTCCTGTCTAGTGGTGAGAGTGGGATGTTGAGGTCTCCTACTATGTATGTGTGAGGTTTTATGTGAGCTCTGAGGTTTAGTAGAGTTTCTTTTATGAATATGGGTACCTTTGTATTTGGAGCATAGATGTTCATAATTGAGACTTTGTACTGATGGATTTCTCCTGTGATAAATATGTAATGACCTTCTTCATCTCTTGTGATTGATTTTGGTTTGAAGTCTAACTTGTTAGATATTAGGTTAGCTACACTTGCTTGCTTCTTGGGTTCATTTGATTGGAAGATCTTTCACCAACCCTTTACCCTGAGGTAATATCTGTCTTTGAAGCTTAGATGTGTATGCAGCAGAAGGATGGATTTTTGTCTTCGTATCCATTCTGTTAGCCTGTGTCTTTTATAGGCGAGTTAAGACCATTAATATTAAGGGAAAGTAAGGCCTGTTGATTGTTAATTCTTGTTTGTATTAGATTTGTTGGTGGTGGTGGTATTGTGAGTATATTTGCCCCACTTTTTTTTTGGGTTCTGGTGAAGTGGGATTATCTATTGCATATATCTTTATGAGTATAGTTAACTTCCTTGGGTTGGAGTTTTCCTTCCAGAACTTTCTGTAGGACTGGATTTGTGGTTGTGAAAATCTGGCTTTGTCATTGAATATCTTGTTTTCTCCATCTATAGTGATTGAGAGTTTTGCTGGGTATAGTAGCCTGTGCTAGCATCTGTAGACTCTTAATATTTGTAGAACATCTATCCAGGATCTTCTGGCCTTCAGAGTTTCCATGGAAAATTTTGATAGTCTCCCTTTATATGTGACCTGGCCTTTTGCTTTTGCTGCTCTTAATATTCTTTCTTTATTCTGTATGTTAGGTATTTTGATTATTATGGCAAGGGGACTGTTTTTTGTTTGTTTTTTTGTCCAGTCTATTTGGTGGTCTGTAAGCTTCTTGTACTTTCATGCATGTCCTACTTCAGATTGGGAAAGTTTTCTTCAATGATTTTGTTGAGTATGTTTTCTGCACCTTTGAGCTGGGCTTCTTCACCTTCTTCTATGCCTATTATTCTTAGGTTTGGCCTTTTCGCTGTGTCTCACATTTCCTGGATGTTTTGTGTTAAGGATTTGTTGTATTGAAGATTTTCTTTGGTCAATGAATCCATTTCCTCTAGTTTATCTTCAGCACCTGAGATTCTCTCTTTGATCTCTGAGATTCTGTTGGTTATGCTTGTATCTGTAGTTCCTGATCATTTACCCAGTTTTTCTATTTCCAGCATTCCCTCAGGAGGTGTTTTCTTTATTGTCTCTATTTCAGTTTTCAGGTCTTGAACTGTTTTAATTGCTTTATTCATCTTCCCTTGGAAGGATATGGGGGGTGGATTCAGCCTTATCTTGTCCCAGACTCACTTCTGGCCAAGGGCAGGTGATGGGGCTCAAAAATCAGGTGAGTGTGGCCTCAAGGTGGTCCCATGTGGATAGGTGGATCCACTGTGCTCAGAGTAGACCCAGAAAGTTCCAAGGAGGTGGAGGGGCATTGGACCAGCACTCTGGCCCAATGCTCCCCCTGAGCAGCAGGCCAAGAGGACCAAAGGTCAAGATATTAAAAAGGAGTAAACACAGAAGTAAATTTGACCATTCAGCTTTCTACTGCCAACATAAATATTAAATATGCTCCAAAATGTGAAACAATTTTTATTTGGAGAAATTATAGTTATTTTTTATAAACATGCTATTTGTATTGCATGTTTATTGCTGTTACTTAACTAATGGATGCTTTTTATTTTCTTTTTTGGCTTTTAACACTACAAATACATATGGACTTGTAAATATAACCCACATTAACAAAAATTCTGGGTTTTTTTCAAGACAGGATTTCTCTGTGCAGTTCTGGTTGTCTTGAAACTTGCTCTGTAGAGCAGGCTAGCCTCTAACACAAGAGCTCTGCCTGCCTCTGCTTCTCAAGTGCTGGGATTAAAAGGCATGTGCCACCACAGACCTTAAGAAAAAGTTTGAGAGACACTGATTCACAGGATATCATTCAGGCCCCTACCCCTCCAGTGAACATCCTGAAACAAACAAAAGCCTTTTTTTTCCCCTGTTCTGAGGATCAAACCCAGGTCTTCACAGTGGCTTAAGCAAAGGGGCTCTACCACAGAGCTTAAACCCACACGCAGAATTTTTAAAATTAATTTGTTCAGCTGGCATACAAAGTGATGGGTTTCACTGTGGCATACACACACACACACACACACACACACACACACACACACACACACCTTTTAAAATTAGGTTCCTCATATGAGAGAAAGCATGTATAATATTGTATATAATATTTGTCTTTTTTTAGTCTAGCTTATTTTGCTTGCCATAATAATCTCTATATCTATACATTTTCCTGAAAATGTCATTATTTCATTTTTCTCTGTAGCTGAACAAAAGTCCATTGTACCATATTTTCTTTATTCATCCATCTAGGATGGTTCTATTTTTTAGCTATTGGGAGTAGTACAGAAATGTATATGGATGTGAAGGCCTCTCTGTGGATATGGATGTATGCTTGTATACCTGTTTTGAATGCTTGTATACCTGTTTTGATTGATCTTGGTTGTCAAATTGACTGTATCAACTAAAATACAAGCCGCTGGACACTTCTATGAAGAATTTTCATGATCAGATTATTTGAAGCAAGAAGACACAACCTACATATGGGAGGCACCTTGTGGTGGGAGCCCAGATAAAGGATACGAAAGAAGGAAACTTACTTTTTATATGCTTGTCTCCACTCTTACTGGCAAATTTGTATCTCCTCTTGTTGAAGCATTCCTTCACTGATAGTAGAATCTACTTCTTCTAACATAGGTGAAGACCAACAGCTCTCCAGGAATCCTCCAGACCTTCAGTGCCAGACTGGTATGACTGGGACATCCATCCTCATGGAACAAACATCTACTAGATTCTTGGTCTCTAGTAATTGGATTGCACAGACCACATTCTGTAAGCCAATGTAATCAATTCACACACACACACACACACACACACACACACACACACACACAAGTTCTGTTCTTTTAGAGATCCCCATCTCATATATTGACAAGAATATTTTCCCATTCCTTAGACTATCTCTATAAAGAGATAGTCATGATTCTTAGTTTGCTATGTAGAAGCATTTTCACTCATATAATCAGTCATTTCCTAGAATTGTTTCCTATGTCATTTCAATTCTTTCCAGAAAGTTTTTCTCTGTGCCTGTATAGTGAGGTCTTTTATCTATTTTTTCCTCTATCAGTTTCAATGTTCCCAGTCTTACATTAAGGTCTTTGGTTCGTTTCAGATTAATTTTTGTGCATAGTGAGAAGTATGAATATAGTTTTATCCTTGGACATGGAGAAATCTAGTTTTCCCAGGAACATTTGAAAAGGAGCCTTTTCTCCAATGTATGTTTATGATACCTTTATTTTTAAAAGATATGTGTCTTTTACTTCTGGTTTTTCTATTCCATTCCTTTGCTCTATATGTTAGGTTATATGATAGGACCATGCTGAATTATTACTATGGATATGCAATACAATTTGAGATCACATATATACCTCTAGCATGGCAATTCTTGCTAAAGATTGTCTTTATCATTCAGAATCTTCTGTGTCCCCATATAAACTGTACAATTGGGTTTCTATTTCTGTAAAGAATGCATTGGAGGTTTGATAAAACTTGCCCTGATTCTATAGATAACATTTAGTAACATCATTTTCACAATATTAATTCTACCACAAGCACAGAAGCTGTTTTCATCTTCTAGTGTCTTCTTCAATTTCTTCCTTTGGTATCTTAAAGTTTTTATTGGAGAAATTTTTCATCTCCTTTGTTAAGTTTATTCCTAGTCATGTTTTTCCCTTGCAGCCATCATGAATGAGATTTCCTTTATGATTTCTTCTTTTTGTAAACTCAAGTTGGTGTACAGAAAAACCTCTGAATTTTGTGTTTATATTTCAGCCTGCTGCTTTGCTGAAAATGATGATTACTTCTAAAGAGTTTTCTGGTGTGCAAGCAGACTCTTGAGCAGAAGGTTGGATGGAATGACAATCGCTGGAGCCCGTCATCTCCTGACAAGACAGTTCCTGCCATGAGAACACTGGCAGGTGGCCCTCCATTCTTCTACAGTTCATACCCATTTTCAAGTCCAAACGTCTTACAATTTTTTCATAACTATTAAGTAGATTTTGCCTTATTTAGCTAGGTTTAATTTCTGCTGGCTACAATCAAATCATGCTAATGTACACATTGTTAATAATCCTTTTCCTTTAAGTCTGAGTCTGAAAGCTTTTGGTTTATAATTTAGGTTTTAATGTGAATTCTATGCACGCATTGGTAATGTCATGGATCTCTTTAAAAAGTGGGGATGAGAACTAGAAAGCATTTTGCTGTTTCTGGTCTCCTTTAAGGAAGTAGTAAATTGTGAGCATCTAAAGTTCTGATTATATGTTGACAGCCAGTCATCAAAGGTCTGCTCTGCATGTACCCACAATCATGGTGTCTATGACATTTTATCTCCAAAGGATGCCATATACATCAGTAGAATAATCTCCCTAACAAGTATATGCATTGCTGGAAATAGTTTTAGCCTCATTCTAGAAGTTAAATCTCTTCTATCATTTCCTTAAAGGGATACACATGAAAGGAACTTAGCTATAAATTTCACACCACTCATGGCTCCCTGAGAAAACATGGATATGCAGTGTCTGTACAGAAAGGAATTGATAGCAAGAAATGTGTTAGACACTTTTCCATACATCCTGACTTATATACACAATTCATCTTGCAAATTTATTTTGCTTCTTTCCACTATAAATTTTCTATTATCATTTTGATGCTGTTACCTGTTTCTTCTTATCTGTTTTTAGAGGAATATGTTTCTTTGGAACTTTTATTTACTATTGTTGGTAAGTATAATTCTCAAGGCATAGTTTTTGTGTGTGTGTGTGTGTGTGTGTGTACTCTGAATTGAAACATTCAAAATATTTACGTTTTGTAAAGAAACAATCCTGTTTTACACAGCATTTGCAAAATTGCATATGAAGGAGCTGCATTCACTTGGGAGCACAGCACATTTTAGAAAGTGTTTGCATTCAGAAAACCTGACCAAAACCAAATGCTTGACAGGTACATTTGGAGTGTTTAGCTTAAAGAAATATAGAGTTATGAAGCATGATTATGACTATTTTCATATATGTAACTGAAGAAGCTGTTACACTCATTAATTTATCTTGAATTTGAGAGTGGTACATGGGTAGTTAATTCCCTTTTGTAAAAGAAATTCCCCACTGAAGGGATGTAGACATGCCATAGACATGACAGTCAGCCTCTTGCTAATCTGGCAATGCCTTGACTCTGTGATTCATCTTTCTTATAATTTAGATAACTTCTCACTCGAATCTGAAACACTGGGTTGATGGGTGTAACTTTGCATCATACAAAATGATTTTGTGCTAAAGTTAAGAATGGTCTACAAGATGAAACAATTTAAAGTAACCATTTTGTTAATAGAAGAGCAATTTATCACTTTATTTTGACCTACAGTGCCAGAACAGCAGTTCATTGTGGAAGGGAAGGGCATGGCAGCCAGTATGAATCTGTTTTGGTTACTGATCTATATCCTTGATAGACCCCACGACCAAAGCAACTTATAAAATAAAGCTTACTGTTAATTGAGCTTACTGTTCCAGCAAAGTCATGGTGGCAGAAGGCACGAGTGAGTAGCAACTGGAGTTCACATCTCCATCTGATGTGGAAGCAGGAGGCAATGAGAGATAGTTCAAATGAGGGTAGTCCTCCTAAATCTCAATTCTCTAAGTGAAACACCTCCAAAGTGATTGTACAAGTCTGCACTCCCATTGGCAATGGAAGAGTGTTCCCCTATCTCCACATCCTCTCCAGCATAAACTGTCATTGGTGTTTTTGATTTTAGCCATTCTAACAGGAGTAAGATGGTATCTCAGAGTTGTTTTGATCTGCATTTCCCTGATGGCTAAGGATGTTAAACAATTTCTTAAGTGCCTTTCAGCCATTTGAAATTCTTCCATTGAGAATTCTCTATTTAAATCTGTATCCAATTTTTTAAATTGGATTATTTGGTATTTTGGTGACTAGCTTGAGTTCTTTGTATATTTTAGAGATCAGCCCTCTGTCAGATGTGGTGTTGGTGAAGGCCTTTTCCTAGTCTGGGCTGCTGTTTTATCTTATTGACTATATTCTTTGCCTCACAGAAGCTTCTCAGTTTCAGGAGGTCCCATTTATTAATTGTTGATCTCAGGGTCTGTGCTTCTGGTGTTATGTTTAGGAAGTAGTTTCCTGTGCCAATGCATTCAAGGGTACCTCCCACTTTCTCTTCTAAGAGAAAGTGTGGCTAGATTTATGTTGAGGTCTTTGATCTACTCGGACTTAAGTTTTGTGCATGGAGATAGGATCTATGTGCAATCTTCTACATGCCAGGATTCAGTTATCCCAGCACCATTTGTTGAAGATGCTGTCTTTTTTTCCATTGTATAGTTTTAGCTTCTTTGTCAAAAATCAGGTGTCCATAGGTGTGTGGGTTAATGTCAGGATTTTAGATTCGATTCCATTGGTCTACCTGTCTGTTTTTGTGCAATACCCAGCTGTTTTCATTACTATTGCTCTATAGTAGAGCTTGAAGTCAGGGATGGTGGTGCCTCCTGAAGTTCCTTTATTGTTCAGGGTTGTTTTGGCTATCCTGGGTCTTTTGTTTTTCCATATAAAGTTGAGTCTTTCAAGGTCTGTGAAGAATTGTGCTGGGATTTTGATGGGGATTGCATTGAATTTGTACATTGCTTTTGGTAAAACTGCCATTTTTATTATGTTGATCCTACCTCTGCAAGATACCTTATTTAATTTCTTTCTTTAAAGACTTAAAGTTCTTGTCATACAGGTCTTTTACTTGTTTGTACATTCATACCACAAGAACATCTGTTCAACTATGTTTATAGCAGCATTATTTGTAATAGCCAGAATCTGGAAGCAACCTAGATGCTCCTCAACTGAAGAATGAATAAAGAAAATATTTACACAATGGAGTAGTACTCAGAGGTTAAAAAAAAAAAATGACATCTTGAAATTCACTGGCAAATGGATGGAACTAGAAGAAACCATCCTGAGTGAGGTAACCCATACCCCCCCAAAAAGGGGGAAAGTGACTAGATCTCCTGAGAAAAAATGAGAGTATGAGGGGAGGGAAAGAGAGGTAGGGGAAAGAGGAGAAGGGAAGGAGAACTTGAGAGATCAGGAAGGTCAACTTAGAGGAAGAACAGAGAAGAAGAGGAAGGAAAGAAATACCTTAATACAGGGAGCCTTTATGGGCTTAACGAGAAACCTGGCACTAGGAAAATCTCCAGCGATCCAGAAGGAGGACCCCAACTAAGAATCTAAGCAATAGTAGAGAGGCTGCCTTAAATGCCCTTCCTCTATGACTACCTTAAATGTCATCATAGACCTTTCAGCCAGTAGTTGATAGAAGCAGAAGCAGAGATTCACAGCTAAGCACTGAGCTGAACTCCTGGAATCTAGTTGTAGACAGGGAAGAAAGGGAAGAGTGATGACCATGCTGGGAAATCCCACAGAAACAGCTGACCTGAACAAGTAGGAGCTCACAGACACCAGTCTGACAGCTTGGGAACCAGCATAAGACTGAACAAGGCCTTCTGAATGTGAGTGTCATTTAGGGGGCTTGGGCAGTCTATGGGGCCTCTGGCAGTGGAACCAGTATTTATCCCTAGTACATGAACAGGCTTTTGGAGCCCATTCCCTATGGAGGGAAACTCTATCAGCCTAGATACATGAGGGAAGGCCTAGGTTCTGATTCAAATGATGCGACAGACTTTGATGATTCCCCATGGGAAGCCTTACCGTCACTGAGGAGTGGATGGGGGTGGGATGGGAATGATGGGGGAAATGGGAGGATGGAACAGGGATTGGAACTGGGATTGGTATATAAAATAAGATTGTTTTTAATTTAAATAAAAATTAATTTAAAAAATAAAGCCATACCTCCTAATTCTCCCCATATTCTTTCGCCAACTGGGGAGGCAAGTACTCAAACTTATGAGCCTATGCAGCCATAGTCATTCAAAACAAACTCAGGCTCCGTGCTAGTAATAGGAGCTTGAAACTGCCTCTCTTCCATGTACCCCGCCAGGAAGCAGAGAACAGAGTGGGAAGTGTGACTGGGCTATAGCCCATGAAAGGCCCATTCTCAGGCCTCCCCTCTCCATTAACCAGGCCAAACAACCTACCAAATCAATACCACCACCCAGGGGTATGTGTTCAAATAAATCATCCTCTTTTTCATTGTGTGAAAACACAATAATGCTTTCCTTGGGGATTTAAGAATATGTGGAGGTGTGCACAGAATTAAGTAAATTAACTTTTAAATTTAAGATGTGTCACTTAAATTTTGTGAAGGATAAGTGGGGTTGCCCTTCTAATTAGAAACTAGGGATCCAGATTTCAGGAAACGAAAAAATGTTGTTTTTAATGAGTTTTATAAAGAGCATGTTGCATAGCTAATAGAGGAAGAAAAGAGAAATCATGGAGAAATAGGAGAAGCCACTCACAGCACATTAAGAAATGTAAGAAAAGAAGCTGCACCATCATAGAAAACGAGTTCTCTGGGCAGACAGAGCTCTCCTATGGGCACGGAAGCAAGAGGACCAGCTAGCCAGACTCCACTGACCTACACATCTCTAAGAAGCTCTGTGGCCAAAGGCACTTGATTTTCTTTTTGGTGAAGGGATGTGCTTTCTAAATTATGTTTTGTTTATTATAGAAAAATGCCTGTTACCATATGCTACACACTATGTATTGATGTAGTAAGTATAGATACATGATCTAGCTTATGAAAAAAAAGGTATAGAGGAATTTCATATTAACAATTTTACCAATAATTTATCATTATGTCAAATTTGAAAAATCAATTCTCTGACACCTCAGGGAAAGAAACATTTGATAGTAATTTTATTTTTTTGACACAGACTCTCCTTTTACAGCCAAGGCTGCCCTTTAATTTGAAATCCTCCTGCTTCAGCCTCTGAGTGGTGAAATATAGGTTTGTGTTACAGGCCTGTTTCCTTTTGTGCTTTTGACAACAAGTAAATGATATTATATTGCTTCCTTATAATCTATTGTCATGTTTATTAGGGAAATAGTATGTGGCTTCCTGCTTCAGAGGGACACTATAAGGAATATAAAAATTGCCTATGCAGCATCTCTGCATTTGAAGTCCTCACATACTAATAAGAAAAACTACAGTACTATCATCCCAGATAGTTGCATCCCAGATAGTATAAGGCATTGTATAAAAACATTTGTGCCTCACTGGTGGACACAAGCTTTTCCCAGTGACAATTTTAATGGTTTTGTTTTTAGATAATAGAAGAAAATTGAAGAAACTTTCAAGCTAATTTTAATACAATCCCCTCTAGCAAAATGAAAAAAAAAATGAAGTGTATCTAAATTTATTAATGTTATTTAGGATTATTAGGATCAAAACCCAACAAAAATTAAGGGTGCTTGACCATAGTATAGAAACACTTTTAAATAGCAGGTAAACTTTCTTTTAAAATGCAGATTACGTTTTACACATCTTTCTGTAACAATAAAGGAAATAATAGGCAAACTCATGAAGGGAAATATGGGTTAAAATTAAGTATTTAGTCAATGCTAATTGTCAAGAAGAGCTTGTAGGCTTTTTTTTTTTTTTAAAGGATATAGCCAATGCATATCATGTAGGAATTAGACTGATTAATCAATGGCCTACTTTCAGAACAATGTTGTTAAAGCTGAACAGGCTGCTAAACAAAGTATAATGAAATGTGCCCATGGAACCAGCCTAATTATCAATGTTTCATTTGACAAATCTCAAGGCAAGAGAATACCAGTAATAAATGACACAAATAACATCTTAGAGTTGGTTATTATTTATAGTTGGAAAAAAATCAACACTAAATTGTGTACTTTCAGACCTGTGCATAAGTGGATAATATGACAGGAATTTGAAAACCTGGCCAAAATAATTCTCCTTGAAGTCTGCCAGGAGAAAAGTGAATCTCCAACATTGTTATCTCCTTTATTTAGCACTCTGGGGAGTCTGGAATAACGCATGCAACTCAGGGGGATAAGTAAGCAGCCACTTCTGATATGTAATTTGAGAGGAGCAAGCTCTCTCTACTACCCCAAAATCCCCAAAATATCTCTACAGTCAGTCTCAGATTTTGCACCCCATAATTATATTCTTTCTTCCTCCTGAAGAGCTTTTGTGTTTAGTTGCCTTCTGGGACTGGAAAATAGTCTTAGGGGAAGCAAATACATCAATTAACACTTTAAGGAGAATTCATTACTAAATAGAGATGTGAGAGAACTGAAGCCACAGAGAAGATCGCACTAGGAAAGAAATTATTCCTGAGACAAATGTCAAACACTTCTCAGGTATCCCTAGGGCTTTGCAAGTGACTGTGCATTAATCATAAATGCCAATAATCATAATGTTTCCAATTTAATACATCACATGGTGCATTTTATGCCAACATGCCTGCTTGGATAGGAGATTTGAAACAAATAGTTGATTGACTCTCAGATACTTCAAAAAGCCTTTCTTCATTCCTTTAGACTTGGACTGCAATGAGTTTAGGAGTACTGGTAACATAAATGCAGATTTTGATCTTAGTGAAAACTCTCAAATTCTACTTGGACCTTGTCTTTTCTCTGTTAGTAGTATGAGACAAGGATGACAGTTCTGAGAGGGTAGTCTTTTATGTAGCCTCCTGGCGTACAGATTAGATGATCCACTCCAATGCTCTTTTCTAGAGCCCAAAGGCCCCTTTTACTGAAGAAAGTTTCTTTCTACCAGTTTCAGACCCTCAGAATATTGTATCTATCCCAGGAGCTTGCCCTCTACTTGGGAATTTAGTTTTCAGACTTTAGGCTGAGTTCTCCACACTCCCTGGATTTTTAGGGCAAAGTTTCAGGGCAAGAAGGCAAATCCCACTAGTGAAGAATGTTTCTTTTTTTTCTGTACAAAGGTTCTCGAACTACACAGCAGTAGTTTTGCTAAACTTGGCCAAGGTTAAATCCTACAGACAGGAAGTCTGGGAATTGCTCAAGTGGGACCAATTGACTGTACAGCCTGGGATCTCATGTCCATGTCTGGTTTCATTGAGAGCTACAACAATAACAACAAAACAAACAAAACCTAGCATCCACTATGGACATGTCTGTGACTTGTTAAGTTGTATAAATGGTGAGATTCCATGATTTAACAAAGGTCTAGAACATAGAAAAGGTGAAGAGGAAAAAAATCTCTATCATTTGTTTTCTTTATGAAAAGACCAGGAAGACACTAACATGCAGGACCCTGGAAACATTAAGGTCAGTATTCTTCAAAGTTTATGTCTGTGTTAGTTATTTTTGTTGTTGTTGTTGTTGTCACTGTGACTATAATACTTTACAAAACTACTTCAGGGAAGGAGGCTTTATTTTGGCTCACGGTTTCAGAAGGTTTAATCTGGAGCTACTTGAGGGGTATACCAGGGTGGAAGATCACAGAAGTGAGGCAAGAGCTTGTGGTAGAGGACAGTTGTTCACATTGTGGAGGACAGGAAGCAGAAAAAAACAACAGGCAAGGGCAGGGACTTACGTTTCCTCTGGGTACCCTCTAGCTAGTCCTT
The DNA here is from genome assembly GCA_030556225.1 of Cricetiscus sungorus. Taxonomy (NCBI): domain Eukaryota; kingdom Metazoa; phylum Chordata; class Mammalia; order Rodentia; family Cricetidae; genus Cricetiscus; species Cricetiscus sungorus. The sequence continues at coordinate 33,063,005 of JANBXA010000734.1, forward strand.
GCCTCCTAATGTTTTCACAGCTTCCCAAAATGAAGCTGCTGGCTGACAGCATTAGGCCTTCAATACATGAACCTAGGTGGAGATACCATCTCAAACTATGACAATATCCATTTGAAATTTAGCACCAGGGAGTAGGGACGCTGATTATCTTATGTTCTAGACTCTTCACAAATGTCAGTACCTGCTAGAGAAAGAAGTGGGCTTCTTTGCCATGAAATGTAACAAGCATATTGTGTCCCTTCAGGGCAGAAGTTGCATGGCTTTGCTTGCAGTGCATTAAGAAAATTCAGTTCCTTAATGGTAAGTTTCCTCGGCAGGGACACAAGCTTACTGCACATTCATAGTTTTTTTACAGTACTCGTTGCAGCTTGGGGAACAGAAGTTCATGCTGATTTTGTACTGTAACTGATAAAGTTCTTGATCTACACAGCTCAGGAGGCTCATGTACTCTACAACCCTCCAGAAAACCGCAGAAGGCTAACTTGGAAACTTCAAGTAGAATGAAATCTCATACTTCACAGTATCTTATAACTGAGTTCTTATTATTATATTATGGGGGGGCATGCACACATACATGTGCACAGGGGCATGCTCAGCACATGCCATGCTATGCATGGAAAAAGGACAACTCTCAGGAGTCATTTCCTTTCTTTCACCCAATTGTCAGGCTTGGTAGAAAATACCTTTACCTGCTAAGTCATCTTGCCAGCCCCCTTTCAGTTTGTTGGTTTGTTTTTTTGTTGTCTTGAATGGCTGACAAGATCACAGAGTGCTGAGGAGGAACATCTCAAAGGATTACAGTTGATAACGTAAAAGTCTAGAGCACCAGGATGCACAAAGGTAGGCTGCTATCCGTCCTAAACAAAATTAGAAGTCTTGTTTAACCTTGTGTGGAAGAGGGATGAGGCCCACCTAAGTCTCACACATTCAGGCCTTCAATATGAAAAGAAAATTATACCACATTGGCAACCTTCACAATGAAGGTTGCTAATTGTGTTGGGATTCTTATCTCAATGAACAAAAGGCTTCAACAAGACCCTGGGACCAAGGGACTGCTTTCCCTTCCTAGGTCCCCTTCATTTTTCCCAACTTTCTATTCACATGGTACCTGTGAGAATTGAGGAGTTCTTTATTGAGAAGAATTATATAGGAGTTGTAGTTAAGAGACTTGAAGAAACAACTCAGAGGCAGATGAGAGGAGAGAAGCATTTATTGCTGAGGGCTTGCAAAGCAAAAGCAACAGTGAAGACAGTTACACAAATTATTCTTCTTTCTTAGAAAACTTGGCCTTACTGGACTTGAGAAGAGAATAGAGTATGAAGTGGTGAAGATCAATGCCATTTGTTTTTTTACAAGTGTTTAACATTCAGATATTCTAGTCAAGAACTGTCAGATCACCATGCTGGGACTGCAGTGTATGCCCTTGGTCCATGCCACCAGACTCATGGCCTTTGTTTATTTGGGTAAGTATTTACTGAGAACACAACAGGAGTCAGACATTGGTCAAAACACAACAAAGGTACTAAAACAGAACAATGGGGCAGGAGGGAGAAACAGATCACTCTCAGCTCTAAATGAACTTGGGTTTCACTGGTGAACAAATAGACAACAAACAAATAAATTGATTTCCAGATGATGATAAAGGCAATGAAGAAATTAAGCCAGAACAATGGGATTAAAGACTGACAATGACATTCAGAAAGAAAATCCTCTCCAAGGTGTCAAAGCAACTCCAGTGATTCCCCCATCCCTAGGATCCTTAATGGATTTGTGAACCAGTCAAAGCCTGCAACTACAGTCATCCTATGACACAATATCCCTGCAGTTCTCTTTCTGGTCCTGGAACTTTTTCTGGCCACTAAATGTTTGTTGTATCGATAAACACTAATGTTATCTAGTAGCCTGGAGCTGTTCCAGTTGCTTGAGTCTCTCTCAGCAGACACACCTTGATTGAAATAACTGATTCCTCCAAGCATGTCCTGATTTATGGTCAGCTTGCTTATTTTTCCTGATTGCTTTAATGCCATTGATATCAGATTGCAATTCCACTCAACCTTGAATCTTACCTCTTCTGTACCATGTCAGAACATTCTGCTTGCTTTCTGAGACAAGTCAAGTCTGCTTGATTTCATCCAGGACTTTACCCTTTCTAATTGCTGTGGCCTGGATAGAACATGCTAGCAACGTGCTTCATAAAAATGTGACTCTAGCAGAACTTGATTTTCCCTTCCCTATGTCGACACCAGGAATTTTGCCAGCATATCTATTCTCACAAATGCTCCACTGCTTTTGTTATTTGTTTGTGTTTGTATGTTTTTGTTGTTTTGTATCTTCCCTCTCCAGTGTTGAGAGTCAACTCTATGGCTTCATACATGCTCAACCACTGAGTTATGCTCTAGCCCTGTGGTGCCTTGTAAACCTCCATTTGATTAGAAAGGTTTGCCAACTGAGTGTAAGAGATTATATTTTAAACATTGGTTGCAAAGGATCTTAAATGAGATAACTAAATTCTAGTTCTGTTTGTTTGCCAAAAAAAAAAAAAAAAACTTCAATTGTTTCAAACACTGTCAGGTGTCTAGGAGGTAAACTTGTGGTCAGAGGTAGGGCAAACACAGGCAGTTGTGGGGACACCTACCTGGCCGAGACCTATGAGGCCAGGTTTGTGGTCGCACTGGCAACTGTGTCCAGCAATTTTCATCACTATGATAACATACCTACAAAAAGAACTTAATTGAGACAAGGTTTATTTTCCTGACAGTATCAGAGGTTTTAGTCCATTTTTGCTAGTTCCATTGTCTCTGGATCTGTGGTAAAGCAGCAAAGCATGGGCAAACTGCTCACTTCATACTGGCCCAGGAAGCAAGAAGACATCAGGAGATGTCAGGCACAAGTTACTTTTTTCCAAGTCATTGACCTACTTTTCCACACTTCCCTATGCTCCACAATGTCCTATTCTGACATCTTCAAGGAACTAGTCTATTGATTAGGGTGGAACCCTCATAATTCAATCTCCACTTCCATCTAGCTGGATACAAAATCTTTTCACAGAGTTAAAATGTAAATTTTTAATTAAAATATCTGCATTATTTATAATTTAATGAATATATATATATATTCATTAAATCATATATATATATATATGATTTATCTTGATCATTACCCACATCCAACTACTCACTTCTGCTACTCTAAGATATGTGCCCCAACACATGCCTCTCTTCTCTTCATGTCCTTCTTTTATTTCTTTCTTAATCAACTGAGTTGCCTGCAGACACAAAGGTACCCCACCTGTGGCCACACCACACCCTCAGAAAAAAAATGAACCCCCCCTTACCTTAGCACCTATTGACTGCCAACAGCTTATCAGTAAGGGGTGGAGCCTCAGGAACCTCTTCTCCACCCGTGCTAGAATTATCAACTAGTTTGACCTTGTGCATATAACTGCTGACTAAGTAAGTTCATGAGTGCAACTACTAGATGTCCATAAGGTAGTAAAGTGTTAACATTTTATTATTTTTAATATAGTATTTTTCTAATTCTCTAAGAGTTTTATACCAGTGTACTATGCATTTTGACCTTACCTGTTCTCTCTAACTTCCCAGAACTCCCAAATATATATTCTCTGTCTTCTTTAAATATTTATAAAAATATAACTCACCAGGTATAATTAATACTCCCTATATATGAACAGGTGCGGGGCCATCCACTGGGGTATGGGCAATGGACCAGTGGCCACACCCTCAAGTAAAGTAACTCTCCCTTCCCCATGAACTCCTAATAGGGGGTGGCACCTCTGGAACCTCGCCACCATTTGTGCTGGAGTTTAGGCTGGCTTGCTCTTATACAATTGTTTGCTGGTAACCACAGCTGTTGTGGGGTCATGAGTGCAATAGCCATGTAATACCCGGGAGTCTGCATTTCATTTCACTCTGTCCACTCCCTTGCCCTTACAGTCTTTCCATTTGCCCTTCCATGATGTTCCCTGAACACTGAGGGGTGGTGGGTGAGTCAACCTTTAACACAGGAACCTTTGGGGAGGATACCACATAAAGACACTTCATGTCATGTTCCAAATCATTGTTTGAGAATCTCCAAAATGTAGTTCAATAGGTAAGGTGAAAAGAGAATTTACTTAAAGGATAAGTGAGAATCTTATTTTTTATCCAACTACAAATAGTACTATAGAGTCCCATAAATGCTGAAGATCTGCAGAAAATTGACTCTCTCTCTCTCTCTCTCTCTCTCTCTCTCTCCTCTCTTCCTCCCTCCCTCCCTCTCTCTCTCTCTCTCTCTCTCTCTCTCTCTCTCTCTCTCTCTCTCTCTCTCTGTCTCTCCTCTTTAGACAATACCATTTCCTTTGTCTGCACCTCTCTGTAGGTTAATTTCTTTATGGAGCTGGGCTGGCTTCTTCACAATGTTCTTCGTTTCTCTTCTTGGATGACTTTCAGGTAACCCGAGAATTCAGAGCCTGGCCTGACAGAAGCCTGGCCAAATAGTGCCACTTCCACATCCTCAACTGACCAGTGAATAAAACTCCAGGTGTCTTACTTAAAATTTTTATGAAAGATAGTCTGATTGACCTGGTGAACTTTGAGTTTATATCCCATGGTTTCTATGTGACAAGCCTTTGGGGCTGGTGAGTTTATGACCCTGTGGTGTAAATGGTAGCCATGGGTATGTTAAGATAGGAGTTTTTCTTAGACAATAGGCAGGGCTAGAAGTCAGGGAATGATTACTATACAGTGAAATTACAGAGACTTGGTGAAGCTATGAAACTCAATGATCTTCCACAGCTACCAAAGAAGCCACTCTTTGGGAGAGTCGGGCAACAGTTTCATCTTGTGCAGGTTTTGGTAGGTAGCTGCCTAAAATGCAAGTTCCTTTGCATACATGTGTAAATTGTCACCACACGAGCATAATACAGTTCAAAATGTGTTCAGTTTTCCAAAGGGAAATTGTAGTTGTTTGTTTTTCACTCTTTATTCTTTACTCTTTGGGAGGCCCAGTACCTAACTCCCAAATAAATACATGGAGACCCATTCTTTCTTGGTAATGTCTGCCTTTAGCTTGGCTTGTTTCTAGACAGCTTTTCTTAAATTATTCCAACTACCTTTTGCCATTAGGCTTTTATCTCTCTCTTTTCTCTATACTTTCCTTTACTTCTTACTCTGTGGCTTGCTGTGTAGCTGAATGGTTGGCCCTTGATGTCCTCCTTTCCTCCTTTTCTCATTCCTCCAGCTTCCCCTCCCAGATTTCTCCCCTATTTATTCTCTCTGCCCACCAGCACCTCCTATCCTTTCTCCTGCCTAGCTATTTGGCATTCGTTTCCTTATTAGACCAATCAGGTGTCTTAGACAAAGCGACACAGTTTCACAGAGTTAAACAAATGCAACATAAAAGAACTCAACACATCTTTGTATCATTATACAAATATTTCACATCATAAATGAATGTAGCATATCTTAATATTTCACAAGAGGAAATCTGATTGCAGATATGCAAAAGACAAACATTATGAAAAATATTAGTACACCAGGATTAGAACAGCAAAATAGAAAGCAATAGTGAATAAGGACATGCACCAAAAATAGTTTATAGTAAGCTAGAGTGGCAGCCTTTCTTACACATTGATTCTTTCCCCCCAGCATGACCCCTTTTTCTACAGCACCCTATTATTTGTTTACAAAATTGTATTTGCTCTTAGAGACCTAGAATAATAATCATGTCCAGAAAGCCTTCTCAGTCTAGTTTGATAGTCATATATGATCATCCTTTCTGGCCGCAGAAAATTGAAATACAAAGTCCATATGGGCAAGAATCTCATTTCATTCTTCCTTGAACTTCCAACCACATCTATTACAAAATTTACATGGATTTTAAATTAATATTTAAGTTCCAAATCAAATAACCAAGTATACTGGCTAACAGTCTATGCTGGAAGCAAGGCGAAAATCTATGGATCATAGCACAAAGTCAATGCTTCACATTACTTTTAAGACATCCACAATGTGATCACTTGCATTATCTCCATGACTATGTCTCTCAATTAACAGATAAATCTTTAAGATTCCTTATATCTACACTACCACAATTAGTGCTTTTATGCAGATGCATTAAAATAATAAAACATGAGAAGCAACTGTCACTTTTTCTTTGCCATGCATTAATTATACATGTAATGTAATAAAGTCAAAAGTGGGGCTGGAGTGATGATGGCTCAGTCCATAAAATGGTTATAAGCAAGAGGACCTGGGTTCAGATCCCTGGCTCTCACTTTAAAAAGCCAGTAATGTAGTGATATGTGCCTGTATTCCTAGCACTGGTAGAGACTGGAGGAACTTTAAGGCTTTGCTGGAAAACCACTCTAGCCAATTAGTGAGCTCTAGGTTCAGTGAGAAACACCTCAAAAAACAAGGTAAAGAGCAATAGAGAAAATGCCAAATGTCGACCTCTGTCTTTCATGCACATAAATATATTGGCCCACATTAATGTGCACATACCTACTGCTCTTCCAAATATGAATATTATAATTGATGAAAATATTTTTATTAGAGTAGCATGTTTTTAAAAAGTCTTCAAATAGGGAGAATTATTAGGTAAAGATAATCGAGGCTAGGCAATTTATTTAAGAAATTAAGTTTTTATAAGTAAATCCCAGAGTAAAAGCCAGAATCTAGAAGCAACCTAAATGCCCCTCAACTGAAGAATGGATGGAAAAAATATGATACATTTACACAATGGAGTTCTACTCAGCAGGAAAAAAAACAAAACAAAAACAAAACAAACAAACAAAAACCCACAATGTAATCTTGAAATTTGCAGGCAAATAGATGGAACTAGAAGAAACCATCTTGAGTGAGGTAACCCAGTCACAAAAAGGCAAACACGGTATGTACTCACTCATATATGAATTTTAGACATAGAGTAAAGGATTACCAGCCTACAATCCATACCACCGGAAAAACTAGGAAACAAGGAGGACCCTAAGAGAGACATACATGGTCCCCCAGAGAAGGGGAAAGGAACAAGATCTCTCATGAAAATTGAGAGCATGAATGGAAGGGAAGAGGAAGTTAGGGAGAAGAGGATGGCAGAGATGAGCATGACAGAGCATGGAGACTGAGTCAGGGAAGGAATAGAGGAGAGAAAGAAAAGAGATATCATAATAGAGGGAGCCATTATAGGTTTTAAGAGAAGTCTGGCACTAGGGAAATGTTCATAGATCTATAAGGATGGCCCCAATTAATGATCTAAGCAATAGTGGAATGCCCTTCCCTGATAATGAAATTGATGACTACTTTCATCTAGTAGCTGATGGAAGCAGAAGCATACACCCACAACTAAACACTGAACTGAAATCTTGGAATCCAGTTGCAGACAGGGAGAAGTGATAAGCAAAGGGGTCAAGACCAGGTTGGAGAAACCCACAAAAACTACTGACCTGAACAAGGGGGAGCTTATGGACTCCAGTCTGATAGCTGGGAAACCAACATAGGACTGACCCAGATTCCCTGAATGTGGTGTTAGTTGGTAAGACTGGGCAGTCTATGGGACCTCTGGTAGTGGATCAGTATTTATTCCTACTATATGGATGGACTTTGGGAGCCCATTCCACATAGAGGGATACTCCTTCAGCCTAGACACATGGGGGAGGGCCTGAGACGTGTTCCAAATGATATGACAGACTTTGAAGACTCTTCATGGAAGGCCTCACCCTTCCTGGGGAGCAAAAAGGGGGTGGGATGGGGGTTAGTGGGGGGAACAGGGGAGGTCTGGAGGGTGTGGGAAATGGGATTGATATATAAAACAAACTTCTTTCAAATTTAAATAAAAATATATTTTAAAAAAGAGTAAATTATAACCCTAGTACTTTGGAGGCAGAGGCAGGTGGATCTCTGTGAATTTGAGTACAACCTAGTCTACAGGGTGAGTTCCAGGTCACCCAAGGCTACAATAAGAAACCCTGTATGGAAAAACAACAACAACAACAAAAGTAAATTAAGTGATAAAAGATTTGGCAGTCTCTCAGGGTTTGGATTTTAGTAATCTGTTTAACAAATATATATATGTACTAAATCCACACAAAATGCTAGGCATTATGCTGGCTTATAAAATGTAGGAGCAAATAAGATAAACTCAGCCTCTGCTTCCACATGGTGTCTAGAAATTCACAAATTATTAGAAGTCATACAGGCCTTTTGGGTGAGGCAGGACATTTCTGGGTCCATTTGGGCTCAATCCATGAATCTGGGGGGTGTCAGACACAGAAACCAAGGATTGACTTGAGATAGTGGTTCCAGTGAAGATTAAAGACATGAACACTCTAGGAGTAAGCAAGATAGAAGTAAGGTTTATTTGTGAGAATTGCAGGAAAGTGAGAAATTGAGAAAAACTGAGACTCCTGAGAATAGAAGGGGTGCCTAAAAGAGGGAGGAAAAGAAAGAAAGAAAGAAAAAACAAGAAGTTTCGTTTTGCTTGTCTTACATTTTTAAGGGCATATTCCAGAAACTGGATAAAGGCTGAGTTAACTTCTATGAGTTTTTTGGTTTTCTGCATTAGGATGGGCTGAACAAAGGAAGGCACACAAATTCTATGTCCTCTTGGCCCAACCAGGAAGACCACTGCCATCTGTTCATACTGTATCCACTGAGTTAGGAGTGATAAACACTTCCCTCTGTCTGTCTCTTGACTTTTGCTTTTTAGCAGCTGTGATGGCTACTCTTGGTTGTCAACTTGACTACATCTGGCATGAACCAGAAATGGAGGGCACATATATGAGAGATTTTTCCCTTGGTCTGAAGTGGGTGAATCCACTTCTAGATTGGACTGTTGAGGTAGGAAAGACACATATCTTTAATCCAGATCTTGAGGTGGAAGGAGACTCCTTTAATCTGGGCCATACCTTTTGCTGGGAGCTTATATAAAGACATGGAAGAAGAAGGAAGCTTTTGCTCTTTGCCTACCTGCTTTTACCTTGCTAGTAAGTCCATTCCTTCACTGGCACTAAAGACTACTTCTTTGGGATTCCAGTGTCCACTGAAGACCAGCTGTGATATCAAGCCTTGTGGACTATGAGACTTTGGGATTCCTAGACTTTCCATTAATAACCAGCCATTGTTGGATTAGTTGGACCACAGCCTGTTAGTGATTTGAATACATAGCCCTTTCTATATACAGAAAAAGAGATTAATTCTATAAATTCTGCTACTCTAGAGAACCTTGACTAATCTTGACTAACACAGCAGCTGACCTTGACACGGCTATTAGCTGTGTCTGGCACTGCCTTTATGCACTGTTCAGGTACCTTGCTGATGGTTAATTAAACTATGCTCTCTTTGTTCTCATACTTACATAACCAACTTGTACCTTGACCATAGCAGAGAGCTAACTCTGTCACAGGAACCAGGCTGTAAATGCAGTCTTGTCTATAACCCCAGCACTTGGAAGATAGAAACAGGAGGATGAGAATCTTAAGGAGTGCCTCAGCTATGTAGTGAGTTCAAGGTCAGTCTAGGTTACATAAAATCCTGTCTCTGTGACACTCCCAAATCCTAAAAAGAAACAGAAAGAGAAGAAAAGGAGTAAGAAGGAATCAGAGGACAGAGAGACAGGAAGAGGGCAGGACCATCCTTTTCGTCTTTGTCTTTAAGGCTATTTCCAGGCAGGAACAGCTTGTGGGTTCACGAGCTTAGTGGGGAAGACACAGTTTGAATGTGAGAGAGTACCATCCTTGGAAGTCAACAGAACAGAAAATGCAAGAAGTGCAAACTTCTTTCTGATTCTTCCTCACTGAACAAGGTGTGTATTTTTCTCCTGCTACTGTGATTGTATGAGTCCATTTCCTAATATATCTGTGTGTGTTACTCATTCTGATTCTCTGAAAAACCCTGATATAATGAAAAAAAAATAAGATAAGAATTTTGTAAAATGTAGTTGCTTCAGTTTATTATCAACTCTTACCTCCTTACTTATTTGAGACAGTGCCTCACTGTCTCACAGTATAGCCATGGCTGCCTTGGAACTCACTATGTCAACCAAGCTGCCCTTAAAGTCACAGAGATCCACCTGCCTCTACTGCACAAGTGCTGGAATTAAAGTGATGCCATGCCTGCCTATTATTAACTCTTAAGTCTAATGTTGTTGACAACATTGTGTCTTACCTGACAATAAATAGGAGAGAGCTACTCAGAGGCAGGTATTTCAGCTTATTTCTTTGCTTTGAGAGGAGTTGCAAAGGCAGCATCAGATTGCCTTGAGTGGCACTGCCAACTAGAGACTTGAGGCTTTCACTAGCTGTGGAACACAAGAACACTAGGAAAAGTCGGCAACAATAGAAGCACTCAAGTGAATAATGGATGTGAAGCAAAGCTGTCCGTACTCACTAGCACACACGGAGGAGGAAACTTCAGGTATAGTGGACTGCAGGCAGATTGGTGCAGTGAGCATAATGCTGGGCAATTTGCTATTTGGTTGGTGTTTGATTGGGAATGGAAGTTGTCTTGTTCATTATAGAATGTTCAGTACCACCCTCTAGATAGCAATCAAAACCACCTTCCTAAAAACTCATCACACACACACACACACACACACACACACACACACACACATTTCACGGCATCACAGAATTCCTCTGCAATACAAAGTTGTCCCAGGTTGAGAATCACTGGATTAGTGTATTTGTTCTCTCTCTATTGCTGGATATCAAGTTATGTCCAAAAATTTAATGGCTTAGAACTATAACAAAGCCATTCCATTAATTTCATTGTTCTGACAGTCAGGCACGTCAACAACTTAACTGGGTGGTTTTGGTTTCGTGTCTCTGTGAGGCTGTGGTCAAGATGATATCCTCTGAAGTGTTGAAGGATCTGCTTCTGTGTCACTCAAGTGATAACTGATAGGAGGCTTAGGTCCTTCCTGGTCTCGGACAAGATGCCACAGTTTCTTACAATGTGGGTCCCTTCCCAAGGACCCTAGTATGTCCTTGCCACTTGCTAATGATCTGAAGGGGTAGGGGCATACTTTTTTGTACCAGGCCTTTCCTTTAGGTTACTAGCCAGCTCCCAAATCATGACATGGAAATTTGTTATTAATTTCGAATGCTTGGCTTACCTTAAGCTCATCTCTGGCTAGCTCCTTCAACTGAAATTAACCTATTTATCTACCATTTGCTTCAGGGCTTTTTAACTTTCTTTTTGTATGTCTTACTGTATGTCTTACCAGCTGCCAGCTGTCTCGCTTCTTGCTGTAGTAGTCTCCCTTGTTCTCTCCTCTTTCTTCTCCCATTTCTCTGAGCCTAGATTTCTCCTCCTATTTATTCTTTTTCCCTGACAGCCCCTTCTATCCTTTTTCTGCCTAGCTGCTCAGCTTTAGACCAATCAGATGCCTTAGGCAGGCAAGGTGAAACAGATGCAATACATCTTTACATAATTAAACAAATGTATCATAAACAAAAGTAAGTAACACACCTTTATATAGTTAAAGTAATATTCTGCAACATAAACAAAGACAACACAACTTTTCCAAATTAAAATAGTGTTCCATAACACCTTTTTATGACCCAATGTCAGAAATGACGGTTCAGTTTTGTTGTATATGTAAGAACCAAGTTGCTAACTGTCGGCTATACTGGAAGAGAATTAGGCTTCAGTTCTCAAGGGTAGAAGTGTCCACAAACTTGTGAACACACTTTTTTTTTTTTTTTAAGACCACCACTGTTGGAGAAAAGTCCTTTAGCAAATATAATGGAGGGCTACTTAGAGAAAATAATTAGTTCATCATTCTAAAACAAAAGCTAGATGATTGTTTATTGATACAGTAAGTTATTAAGGAAGTAGAAAACAGACGCACAGATTATATGCTGTTAGAATGAAATGGATGAACATCGTGAAAAAGAAAAAAAAATAAAGATAAATGTTTCACTTAAATCAGTGTCTATATTATATGACATGCCAGTGAATAGTTCTGTAACAAAGTAGATAGTGATGAATAAGTACACATTTGCTCACATGGAATGAACTTTGATCACTTGGACATAAACTGGTAAAATAGCAGCAGCAGTTATTTGCTGACTAGCCTATTCGTTGTACTTGTAGCAAATTATTTATTTTTTTTTTTTACTACATCATGTAGTTATCACTATACCAATTTTCTAGCTTAGGTACAATAGGATCAAGGAATTCATAGCTTGTGGTGGCAACCAGGCTGGCTCATGCAAGTAGGCAGCATAGGCACAATGGTTCTGGCTCACAATACTTTCAGAGCCAGAAAACCAGTTTAAATCCTATGACGGTTGAAGAAAACTGTAAATATCATTATACTTTAAAGTATAATGTCAACACATTTTCCATGGGCCAACGCAATGAGAAAATACAGTTTACAGTGGCTTTTTTTTTTTTTTGGATGAAAGAAGAGGCCTCACAGGTAGTTTCTAAGGTCCTGGAAATGAGAATTCACTTGCAGTGGCAGAGCTGTGTTTTGGTCCCAGGAATGTGTCACCTGGGCCTACAATCTTCCTGCAAGGCAATTTGCCAGTGTGTTTCAAAAGGTCTAAATTTATTCACGTTCTGTGATTACTCTGGAGGAGTTAACTGAGACAGTACACAAGGACATGGGAAATGATTGATGAAAAGATACTAAGAAAATATTCAATAAAAACAAATATTTGATGTTAGGTGCCAACTTAGGATAGGAGAACCCTAGGGACTTCTTATGGGGACCACAGGGAAAGGGAGGTCTGAGGCACTGAAGGAGTGAAAACAGTGAGGCAGAGCAATGCGCTCTGGAGGAAGGCAACTGAAGAGGGTGTTTTGAAGGAGCTACTGCATTTATTTAAAGAGATCTTACAGCAAAATCGTCCAGGACATGTTAAGGCAACACTGTTTAAACACCGAGCCAAGTGAGCACATCCGGTGATCTCCAAACAGCACAAACAGCATCTGAGCTTGAAGGTGCTTGGAAAAGCAGTGTCATAAAAGCTGAGGAGCCAATGAATTTAACCCGTAGAGTGATGTGATGGGTGGTGTCCACTGGAGGCTTGGCAGGATCTAGACTCACCTGGGAGATGGATTATCTTGGTTAACTGAAGTGGGAAGACTAATCTTAAGTGTGGGCAGGGGCATTTCATGGGCTACATAGTAGATCCTGGACTACATACAATGAAGAAGCATGGTGAACATGCCTTTCCCTCTGTTTCCTGACCTCTGATTTATTATGACCAGCTGCTTCAAGCTCCTGCCACCAGACACCATCCAGAATAAACCCTTCTTTGCTGAAGTTGGTTCTGTCAGCATTTTACCACAGCAAGAGGGATAGACTGGAAACAAGTCAAGTTGTCATGTATATTTTTGAGTAATTTTTGTGCACCTGACTTACATATGAAGTTGGGAGCAGAAACTAGAGTACCAGAGTGGAAGCAGATATACATTTGTTCATTCAAAAGGTATTTACCGAGTCCTACCAACACTCATGAAGCCGTAGTGTTCTTGATATCCTATTCTTTCAAAAGTTACAACAACCATGACAACAAAGAGTGAATCAGAAAGGTGGTTTAAGGTCAACAACAAAAAAATATTGGGACAGAAGTCTTAAAAGGTGGTTATGTTGAAAAGTTGTTACCCACGGGGCAGTTGAAGGTATGCTAAAGCGTCACAGGCAACGGTGGAGAGGTCTTTGAAGAGAAGCCAGGATTTCTGAACCCTTGAAACAAGAGAACTCGTAGACTCTTGGGTGGGTGTAAGTAATTTGTGGGGCCTATGTGAGGTGTTTGACTAACAACTGTACAATGCTGAAGAACTTTGATCCCTTTCTGAAGTAGAACATATGGTAAATGGTCATCACTACTAGTATTTGCAGTGTGACCTTTCTCACAAGAGCAATGTAAATTACCGACAGAGCTTTTCTAACCAGTTGACTCATTGGACAATGGAGTCAAGAGAAGCTATCTTTCAGGATTGCTTTGTGGATTAGCTACAAGGACACCAATACTTGATTTGCTCAATCATCAGCAGCTTTGTTATTGGGCCAGCATGCTGCCAAGGGGAAGGGAACAATTTGCTTTCCAATACAAATGCAAGTCTTCTCAACCATTTGCTAGTGGACCCTAAATGAAATGTTAAGCGAGATCAAGGGGTGTTGTTCACTCACATCCTACTTTTGCTGTGAAGTGCTGGAGTAAGCACGTAAGTGACCGCAGGATCTGAGGTTGTGCACGAGGCTCTGCAGCTGACTGAACAGGCCAGGTAACAGTAAGCCTCCAGCTTGGAAAGCCAGCACCGGCTTCCCGGGGCTGCCCCGCCCCTTTCCGGCTCGGGCCCCGCCTCTCCCCTCCTATTGGTTGGCTTGCATTTCTGCTCGACCATCGCGAAGACCCGGAGGAGCGGATCAGTCCTCTGGAGGGCTTGGCGAGGGCTCGTTGCGCATGTCCGAGGGCAGCTGGATTCCGGTTCTGGACTAGCCTAGGGGCTCGGAGCGGCTCCGGCGGGGAGGCGCGCCTGTGCGCGGCGCCGGCGTCGCGACTACGCTGCGCGTTCCGGAGAGAGGGAGGTGTGGGCCGGGGCGGGGTGGGGGGAGGCCCGGGTGTCGGCGCGCTTGGCGTGCGGGATCCGGGTGGCTGCGGGCGGCCTGGGCTGCCCGGCCGACGCCTGCTGCGAGATGGCTGTCTTGGGCGCGGAGGGCTGAGGAGGCGCCGCCGCGGTGGCCGCGGGCCCCGGAGCCGCAGCTTCGTGCGGGTAAGTACCGTGGGATGCGGGAGGCAGCCTGGACGGCGGCCGGGCCGGAGTTGGCTGGGGTGGGGTCGCCGGGTTTGCCCCGGGCTGGCCCTGGCACCGGCCTGAGCGGGTGACACCGGAGCCAGACTGCAGTGCTCAGCCGCCTCGCCGGCGGCTCGCTAGCGTTCCTGCTTCCCTTCCTCAGAACTGCTGCCCTGACTTTCACCCGGATCCCACCGGCGCGAGCCGGGACACCAGCCCCAGAACGTCCTTTTCTGACATGTTTTTAGCATTCAGGCTTTTTCACCGACTCCGCACCTCCTCCCATCAGCACCCCCAAGTCGCTACCTTTGGTGACCTGATAGGTTCAAGTGACCTTGCAAATTTTTCTAATCCTCATCTTGTGATTCGGGCCCTTTCCTTTAAATCTTCTTTTAAAATTTAAGTATTGTTAGGGTTGGTACTTTGCCTGTCGTTCTTGCAGCCTTTAAATGATCCATTTTATGTGCCGAAAGACTGTGTGTCTCTTTTTTTTTTTTTTCACTCATAGGTTTGGAGTTGAAGTTCCTCTGCTTTAAGCGAACATAAGAAATCTTTATTATCAAAAAGAAGGCGTATCTATTATAGTTTTGAAATATTTTACTCTTCCACCATGAAATAATTCATAGATGTCGGTCTTTTTCTATTAGATTTTTATCTTTTGATGTGCAATAAGATTGAATTTCTGTTCTTAAAATGCTACAAAACATTTTGTGTTTTTTGTTGTTTTTGTTTCTGTTTTCTCATGAAATACCCTTTTCACAGTTGTCTGTAGGATTCTGCAAGAGTTTATGCTTGTGTACAAATCCACTTGACATGTCTCACCAAGTGTGCTTGTTATTAATCTTAGTAACACCTTTTTAAAAAAGACATTCTTTCAGTTATCTGGCCTGCTTTAGCCATGAAGTAATATACTTTGAAAATTACCACTTTTTAATAACTAGTTAACATTTAAAATTCAAAGTATAGTAGCCAAGTGTCGGGAGGTGTTGAAACTGAGATGTGTAAAGAATGTGCTTAGTTCTTTGAGACACAGATTATTAACATTTTCAAATAGTTCTTCACATAACATGTATAGTTGCTTTTAAGACACTGTGCTTTTGAAACCCAGGCTGATCAGGTCTCTTACCTTCAAAGAGATGTAATCTCTTCAGTTTTCTGCAATTTCTTTTATGTCCTTGCACAGTTATTATGCATTAACTGGGTGACAGTGTGAGGTTATTTTGGGGTATGTATGGATGCAATAATTAGCAGCTTCTGTCTTTACAGCCTAGGGAGGAAGGTATGCATGTTAGATTACACACAAATGCTCCTTTTATGTATGTGTGAATAAATGGCAAGACCTCACTAAGTAGCCCAATTTGGCCTTGAACTTGCCATCTTTCTTCATCAGACCTGAACTCACAGATCTATGCTACCATACCCAGAATACCTTTGTGTGTGTGTGTGTGTGTGTGTGTTTCATAAATATAAACATTCTCTCAATTCAAGTTCAGAGACCATAATTCTCAGGTGAGTTAAGCGGCTTCTTGTTTTGAAGTTGCTGGATTGAAGGGTGATGTGATTTTTCATAAACAGGGAACAGTAATTCAAGAAGGATCTAAGGATTTGGATGAAATCTAAAGGACTCGTACTTAGGTTACAGGGTAAGAAAACTAGAAATAAAAACCAAGACCAGTAACAAAATTATTGTTTTTGTTTTCTTTAGTTGTTTGTTTATTTGGTTTCTCCTTCCTTCCTTCCTTCCTTCCTTCCTTCCTTCCTTCCTTCCTTCCTTCCTTCCTTCCTTCCTTCCTTCCTTCTTCCTTCCTTTCTTTCTGACAAGGGTTTGCAATGTAGCCATGACTGGCCTGGAACTTGCTTGCTGTGTAGACTAGGCTGGCCTTGAACTTATAGAGATCCACCTCCCTCTGCTTTCAGAGCCCTGGAATTAAAGGGGTGTGCCACTACTCTGAACTTAGAGTATGGTTAATGTCAGACTAATGACTAGGTTAGTAGGCAATGAGGAGTCCACATGATTTTTGAGTTGGGAGTGAAACAATTTAAACCTTTTGTAAGAAGAATTAATCTAGTAGCAACGTGTAATATGATTTGAGGGAAGAAGAACCTGAAGAATCATAAACTCAAGATTTCTATCATCATGGATAGCAAGAGTCTGAACACATGGAAAGAACAGAGAAAGGAGGATAGAATTTGGTGATCGGGTAAATGAAGACAGTTAAAATAATTGGCAGCATGACTCAGTGGGTAAAGGTGCTTTCTGCCAAGCCTGATGACCTAATTTGGGTAATAGTAAGGTAATCTACTCCCAAAACTTGTTCTCCAATCCTCATACTTGCACAGTGACACAAGCACAGCATCTTCTTCCCTCTACAAAAGATTTTATTTATTTGAGACAGGGTTTCACAATATAGCTCTGGCTGTCCTGGAACTCACTGTGTAGACCAGGTGGCCTTGAACTCACAGAGATCTGCCTTCCTCTGTTTTCTGAGTGCTGGGATTAAAGATATGTACCACTATGCTCAGCTAAAGTAATTGTTTTTAAGACCGCTAAAATGAAGGTTCTGATTCAGGTCTGTAGAGAGACTAGTGGTAGCATTGTAGTGCTATCCTTAGTACTTGTGCATAAGGTTCAGACTCCTTTGGGGATTGCTTGAACTAAAGAAATCAATTGGCCATATGCACCCATGCCTTGTGGATGTGATTTTAGGGGAATCCATGGATTATCTGAAGCTCCTATATGAAACCCGTGGGCCATCTCTTGTGTTGGAGGCGGCTTTTAGAATTACTTCGAAGTTAGTGACCCTGACTGTATGTAGAAGTACATTGTGCAAGTACCTAGAGACAGAATGATGCACCGTGCTGTGGCTCGCACTTTCTATATATAACATTGCCTTTTATTTGTTACATTATGAAGCAAACTTGCCCAAGAGTTTAGATGTCTATCACAAGTCTAGTTGCAAGTGGTATAATAGAATATGGAGTTTGTTGACAGTGGTAGTTTTCTTCCTTCTTTCCTTTCCTTGTATGAAGGGACTGCATCTGATTTACTGTTGATTGGATATAGTTATATTTTTTAAGTGGTGAGTCCGGGAGATTCCTTCCAGTTAAACTTTTGTGATTCTTGGTGCTTAGGTTTTCATTGGAACATCTGTACTCACCTTTCCTTCTGTATACTTGAGAACTGATGAGACTGAGGGATGATATGGTGGGTGGAGAACAGATAGCAGTATCAGTTCAGACACTGTCTATGTGGCTCTCAATTAGGAATCAGGGAAGAGATGCTGGAGGTACCACCATTGGAAGAAAAGACTTGGACAGCATCTTAGTCTTTTCTATTCCGTACTTAGGAATATGCCTGTCCTTCATTCAGGAGGCTGTACGTGACAAAGAAGTGAAATAGGGATTCATTTTCAGTGAATTTTCTGAATTTGGGTAGGTGGCTTTGCTGCACCCATATAAGATATAAGATATAAGTTTTTTTTTTTTCTGGTTGGAGGGATCATCTTCCTGTTATTTGTTGATTTCTTTTCAAACTATAGAAGCTTTGACTTCATAATTATTAGATAGGGTCTCACTATTGAACCCTGGCTGGCCTGGAATTCTCTGTGTGTACTTTGAACTCACAGAGCTCTGCCTTTGCCTCTCAAGTGGTGACACCAAAGGCCTGTGTTAGTACACCTGGCAAAACATTTTACTTTTATATAGGTGCCTGATGTAATTATAATGAACAATGGAAAGCCCAATAAATTGCCTATTTTAAGTGGTATTCAAGGAGCTATCCCTAATACAAGTGGAAGACTTGCTGGCAAAAACACCATGGATTTTCTTATTTGCAGATATGGACACAATAGCTTATGGCAAAACCATAGTATTTTTTATTCTTTTTATGATAGTTTTTACACTTTGTCATGTGATCCTTGTCACATTTAAAAATTAGGTGGGTAGAGAGGAAACTATCATGTTCTAATCTAGGTGGTTCACTGAAGTTTTAAATGTTAAGTGCCCTGCATGACTAGTTAGCAGCCTAGATTAGAATTAGAACTAAAACCTACATTCTGTTCTTAATTCAGTATTTTTTTTTCCCACCGAATTTCTGATCCTTTGCATACAGTGGAACTTTGAAGTTACAGCGTGTACCTATTGAAAGTGCTTGTTGCTTTCTTTGTATTGACATTGGTAACCTTATTTGATGTGGCTACTGGTAGGTAATTTGGAAATTTATAAATATTTTATCACCAAATAGTTAACCTCTAAACAAGGATAAAGCAAAGATGTAAGGTGTATATCCTCTGTGGAAGAAACATTGGCAAAATGTTGACATTAATTTACTTTGGAAAGTTTGTTGATTTTTTTTTTATTTCTGTTTTAAAGATGGAGTTTGAGTATCTTATATAAAAGCTTAGCATTGGAAATGTTTTACTTATTTATCTACGTGTGTGTGTGTGTGTGTGTGTGTGTGTGTGTGTGTGTGTGTGTCTGTCTGTCTGTAGCACAGAAGTCAGAATCTTATTTCAAACTGATATTGTGATGTCTTATGATTTTTACTATTATATATCTAACTTTATATATTGCTCTTCTCCATGTATAAAAGCTCTTAGTTGACTTCAAATTCATATTTAAACATTTTTAGTATTGTAGATTGTTCTGAAAGTGTCAGATGATTTCTAAGTTATAGTGAAGAATAGCATGTGTTGATTTTGTCTGGGCATTTCCTAAGTTACTATTCATTTGCAGCACATCTATGTCAGATGTGCTAGCTGCTGGGGTTTTGAGACAATACACTGGAAGCCTATTCTAATGGAATTAGAGCTCATTAGAGTCTTTGGCATCAAGAAAAGCAAGACCTTATCTGCTGTTGTTGGGAAAGTAAGATTAATGACACACCTTCTTTTCCAGTGGTATTTGGGCAAGTTATGCAGAAACACAAGGAGCCCAGTAGCATTGTTTCAGCTATCTATTGCTCTCTAACAACCCTAAAACCAAGTGACTGAAAGCAACTGTCTTTCTTGCTTACAGTTTTGTCCTTCTTGTGTGTTTTCTGGCTTTGATCATCGTCACTATACTGTCTGTATTCAACTGGCACTCCAGCTGGAGTAGTGCACACTCTCCTTTTGTAGTCCTTTATCTCTGTGTCCTTCACAACAGGGTTGTGGGTTTTACCTTGTAGTTTAGAACTCTGAAGAGTATAAAAGCTCAAGGAACTAGGCCTTCTTAAGGTGTGTTCCTGGGACTGGCACAAAAATCAGTTCTACTTCATGCTGGTGAAATCACAGGTTTGGTTTATATTGGAACAAGGAGTTACTACTACTACACATGCATTTGGATCCATTTGGGGCTACCTAGTAATGGATTATGGCAGAGTTTTCATAAGAACAGCATCAATTATGTTATGTAAAGACATGTCTGCTAGAAGACTTTTAGAAGCTCAAGCTTACACTGCTTACTGATTTCCCCAGTCAAAACTTTAAGCTGGGCCTGCCAGAGGGCAAGTAAGTGTACATGACAGTTTGCTTGGCTTACTGCACAGATAGAAAGAAGCCTTTGGTTCTGTTCTTGGTTAGAAATGCAGAAGAACTGTGTGGTAGTTAATCAACTTGTCTGAATTTAGAATCTTGCCTTTGGGTGTGTCTGGCCTTGTTCTGCAAGGTGTGTGCTCCACCATTCCAAGGTTGTGGACTGACTTTTAATGAGGAGAAGGTAGCTGAGCACTGGCTCTTTGCCTCCTGACTTTGGGTGCAGTGTGATCAGCCTGTTCTGATACCTGATTTCCCCGCTGTGGAGGACTGCCCCAAACAGATCCTTCTCTCCCTACTTTGCTTTTGTCAGGTATTTTGTCCCCCAAATGAGAAAAGTAACCAATAGAGGGTAGAATGTAGTACACTTAGGGAATGCCTGCCTGGCATATATGGATCCTGGGGATCACAGAAGTGGAGTGCTCTGCAGTTACATATGGCATACTAGGGTAGCAGGGAGATTTGCAGCTTCTATTTGAGGACAATGGGTTTAAGAAAGTACAGGCCTCATGACTCCAGATTGATTCAGAGAAAAGCTCTACCCAGTGTCATGTGTTGGTCAGACAGTACCCCATGTAGAGAGTGATCTGTGGTAAGCAGAGCCTATCTCTTCACTCCTTGTGATTAAGCATGAGACCCAAGGGAGCAGAGTTGCCTGATCATTCTTGAACAACATGTACCTCACAGATCTTGTTTTGTTTGTTTGTTTGAAATGTCTTCAAAGAGGTTGGTACGAGCCTTTCCAATGGAGAGAATACACCATAGGATCCTAGAGTTTACTGGAGGCTTCTGAAGGACTGAAGCCAGTAGGCAGTGTTCCTTTCTTCCTGGTACAGGTGATCAATCTCTGGCTGGCTGTTTCTCATGGTTTTGACCCTGCAGGTACTTTGCCTTAGTTTCCTCATACTTTTCTGTATTGTTCAAATGCGCTACTTAGCAATGGCATGATTAACTGAGGTAAAAGAAGTGAATGTTTAGTTTTATTACTTTGTATTTTAGATTAATGAGGTAATGCATTTAACTGAAACAATTGCACTCAAAACTTGCCCCTGCAACCTATAGCAAATCTTGCAGATTTCTGAAAGCAGTACATTGAAGAGGTTTGGTGATTGGGTGTGCTGAGAAACATGATTTAGGAAAGGCTGGCTTGCAGGCAGGATGGGTGGAATTTTCTTAAGGTATTTCTTGGCATTTTTCCTGCCCCTTAATTACACAGATAGTTAAAAAATGTCCCAGCAGTAACAGAATTGCTAGTATTGTAGCTTTGTTTCAATAAAGAAAACAAGTTCTTTGGATAGCTGTTTAGTACTCTTGTAATTATTAAGGTGGGTGGAAGCAAAAGTTGAGTCCTGACTTGAAGTAGGATACTTTGGCACAAATCCATCCTAACTTGCCAGTATGCACTATTCTTTGTATGTTGTAAATTAGAGTGGGGAGAATTAGTTAAGTGAGGCTTTTCTCTGTAAGAAGTTAAATCAGGCTGTTTACAGAGAGGTCTAGGCAGGAGGATTTCCAGTTTGAGGCCAGCAGCTCTCTCTCTGTCTCTGTCTCTGTCTCTGTCTCTGTCTCTGTCTCTGTCTCTGTCTCTGTCTGTAACAGCCCTGAAACTCACTTTGTAGACCAGGCTGCCCTGGAACTCATTGTGATCTACCTGCCTCTGCCTCCCAAGTGCTGGGATTAAAGGTGTGCACTGCCACTGCCTGGCTTTCTGTTGGTGCTGTTTCTTTCAGGGCTGCCCCAATTCCTTCATTTGCAAAATGGAGGGAATATCTTCATTTGGGGTTTTAATTGGGGTTTTAACTAATGTATAAAGTAGAAATAATAGTAGCTTCAAAATTATAAGCCCATGAATTTTTATTATTTTTAATTAAGTATTAAGTTGAGTTTTCAAACCAGTAGGTAGTTTACTGTGGCCTACTCATTTTGTTAAGGACAGTGAGAGTTTAGTTTTGGTGTATACAAAAGTGAATATCAAATTTCTTCTCTCATTTGAACAAATAAGTTGTAAAAAGAGTTAAGGATCATTCTGGGAAAGATCTAGACTCATAGACTGGTGGTATATCAGTTGGCAGTGATTAGGCTACACAACCTGGGGGCCAAAAATTGTTAACATCGTCATTACTCATTAGGTTAAATGTGGTATGAATTGATTGGTCAAGATTTAGCCTCTGCCCAACAGTCATGCAGTGTGGTGTGGTGGTGTTTGCTGAGCATGTCTTTCAGGACCCAGGTATATGGTCCCTAGAAGGTATTTTTGGGACTCTATCTTAGTAAACTACTCAGATGATGTTATACATGTTAATTTGATTAAATGTTGACAGAAACTATTTCTGTTATTTGGGACCCTAATGTTATTGTTTTTCTAGGTAAAATGTTCCTTAGTACCCATGTGAAAAATAAACATAAAAAAAGTGTAACATTTGTACCTTCCAGATGTTTGAAAAAGGCTTAAGATATCTGGCAGAGATGTGATCCAAACAAACTACAGAAAGCTGGTGCCCAGGGTTTATAGCCCTGAGCAGGCAAGTGAAATGCATGCCCTGACTTCCTTGTTCAAAAACATGCCCCATTCTACCAAAGAAATTCCTTTCAATGAAGATATTTCTTCTTCTAAATGTGGTCTTGAAAGAATTAAATTAGATATTATAATAATCTGTTAGATATTTTATTGCATTTTACTTATCTCAGACAAGGCAATTCAGAAATAGATACATTGATTGAAATGTGTCAGATTTGGAATTTGGGCTTTTGGATAGAAAGTAGGTTAACTGTGGGTGTGGTATGTCTTTTGGGAAAAAGCCATTTTGTAGCATAAGGACCATAAGGACATTTACTTGAGAAGAAAATCATGTAAAGGGGTTTAAATTTAAAGTCAGTGAAAATGGATAAAAAACAAACTTTATATACTTTTTACTTCTTGGTGCTTCTCTGTCACTTAAATGTTTCTCAGTTCTGTGACCAACAGGACCTCTAAATTCAATCAGATTTAAATTTTGATTTGTTTTTTGAGTCAGGGTCTTATCCTGTAGCTCTGACTGTCATAGAACTCACTCTGTAGACCAGGCTGTCCTTGAACTCACAGAGTCCTGCCTGCCCCTGCCTTCCAAGTGATGAGAGTAAAGGTGTGCACCATCTTGCCTGGGAGACTTTTTTTTTTTAACCTTTTATGTGAATGGGTGTTTTGCTTGCATGTGTGCCTGCTGCTCACAAAAACCAGAAGAGAATGTCAGATCCCCTGGGACTGAGTTACAGATGACTGCGAGCTGCTGTGTGGGTTCTATGAACTGAACCTAGGTTCTTTCTAAGAGCAGCCAGTGCTCTTGCTGCTAAGCTGTCTCTGTTGGCCTGAGTCAGATCTTTTATTTTAACAGCAGACCTTTAAATTGGGGACAGTTCCTGGAAAAACCAAAAGTGTGGTTGAAATAAGCAGAGGCTACTGCAAGTGTGTTCTGGTAAACAACACACCAAGCCCTTGGTTCCCTGTAAATTGGGCATTTCTGTTGGAGGAACCCATTGTTTTTGTGCTTGTCTTCACCAAGGAATATAATGTTAGTATGTAGGTGTAAATACTCAGAATATAAGGTATGCATTTTATTTTGAAAATTTATTTTTCTAGGTTAATAATTTTGGTAATTATAAATTTTCTTTGTAATTTAGATTTTTATTTAAAGTGTGATATCTAATAAAAGCCTAAACCTTATATAAAGGAATACAAATCTAGATTTGAGATCTGGTACTCATTTTACTTATGACAGTGTTTGTGTGAACCTGACTTGAGTTTTATTGTGTATCTGTTAGCTATTCATATGTACAGTAAGAAAAATAGCACCCAATTTATAGTCATTTATGCAGACTTAAGCCTGACTGTAGTATTGCTCTGGGATGTGTTTGTACTACATTTTCATTCATTGATTCAGATCTGTTTTAGAATTTAGTTTAGAAAGATGGGCTGGTAGACCATTCAGTAGAAGAGAACCCTTCCCGTGCAGCAGTGAGGACGTGAGTTCAGATCCCAATCACCCATGTAGAAAGGCCCATGTGCATCTCTAACCCAGTGTTAGGTGTGTGTGATGGGGGCTGCAGTGGCAGAAGGACATCTTCAGCTTTCTGTCTGCCAGCCTAGTTGAAAACAACCAAGGGAATAGGGTAGAGGAGTATAGAGGACAGCACTTCATGTCCTCTGACAAAGGGTGCTCACATGTACATACGTGCATATGGCACCCTCCTCAACACCCCCCCGCCCCACCAAAGCATGAAAGCAAGCAAGCTTATTCCACATTCAATACAGTTTATGCAAAACGGCAGGGAAGGTCTGAGGCAGTGCTCCTGCTTCAGCAAATGCTGAAGTGTGAAAAAGCAGCAAGTAGCCAGATTTTACTGCTAACATAAGTACAGACAGCAGGTAAGAGAAAGGGACATTCAATCTTAGGGCTTTTTATTTGAGTAACAAGTTGTGATTTTACTATATTTAAGCTTGGTAAAGATTATATTCCCTAGGAACTGAGTTTTAGCTTTTTAATTGGTTACATAATTTTGAAAATTTCTGTTTTGTTTTCTAATTTTCTCTAAGAGTGAAGAGTATTTAATAAGTTATATCTTACTCTGTGCTTTAAAATATATTGCATATAAAGTAATATTGCATATCTATTATTTGACTAACTCTGAATTACTTTGAAATTGTTTTGTTTGTATTTTGCTATTGTTTGTTTTCAGCAGGATTTGCCACGCAGTCCAAGCTGGCCTTGATCTCACTTTTACCTACTAAGCATTGCCTATATTCTTAACTCTAGAAAAAGTTTCTTCATTTCCTAGGGTTATTGTTAGCACCAAAAAGGTAAAACAGCTTCATGGTGGTGACTTCATTTTTCAGATAAAAAAGAAACAGGTTAAATACATACAAGTAGGAGAGGTGAAGTTAGACTTAGGTCTTTCTGACTTGAAAACTGTTTTTTTTTGTGTTAACTTATCCCCAGCTTGCTCTTCTGAAACTAAAAATTTTAAAAAGTCACTTTGGAATTTGAGATTAGGAAATATCCATGGCTATGAAAATGGTGATAAATTAGAATTTGTAATATATTTAGAAATAATCAAATATTCTAGGGGAATTTAGCTTTGGTCGTGATAGCCTAGGGTCCATTGCAACATGGAAGAGTAACCCTTTTCAGCGGGAGTGGGTTTGGTGGATATTCAGGGCTTTGTGTCCTGAGTCTCTTCATCTGCATGTGAGCTCCTCTTCAACTCCAAGTCTTCATGACTGCTCTCTGCTGCTTCATGCAGTTGACCCTCTGTATCAGTAGGTCCTGCACTCAGAGATTCAAGCAACCTTGTACTGAAAATATTTGAGAAAAAATTTCCTGTGTGTGTTGAATATATTCATGACTCCCCCTCATCTTTTATTTTCAGAACAATTACAGTGCAATGTATTTTAGATAGGATTTACATTGTGTTATTTAAGTAATCTGCAAGTGACTAGAGTGTA
The DNA here is from genome assembly GCA_030556225.1 of Cricetiscus sungorus. Classification (NCBI taxonomy): domain Eukaryota; kingdom Metazoa; phylum Chordata; class Mammalia; order Rodentia; family Cricetidae; genus Cricetiscus; species Cricetiscus sungorus. The sequence goes on from JANBXA010000734.1 coordinate 33,088,744, forward strand.
TGGGAGGCTGTGTGTATTTTTATACAAATATTGTACCATTCCATTTAGTTGACACCACATCTGTTGGATACAGGTATTCCCTACGGGTACCCAAGAATAATAGTGTTTAGGCATTACTTTCTGTGTGTTAGCTGGGACTCAGTCTCAGAGTCTGAACTAAAATTTAATGTATTTAGTCTTGAATAGTAGTTTTTAAATTGATACCATGCAGCATTTGAGTAGGAAATTTGTTTTCTACAGTGATCGATAAGGCAAGAGAAAAAATTACTAAATACACATTTTCCAATTCTGAAGATAATATTGCATATTATAAGATAATGAGAAATAGCACATTAGGAAAAAAGGAAGTACCTAGCTTCCAGTGCTGAGCACCATTCAGGTGTAATCCTTTGTTGATATAACTGAAGCTTAGTGCCAGTGTTTTTCAGACCAAAAAGAAAAAAGGAAAAAAAAAAAAAAAAAAAGAAGACTGGGAGCTCAGCACTGGAGGCTGAAGTAGGACTGCTGAGTTTTGAAGAGCTTAAGACCCCAGGGCAAAAAAAAAAAAAAAAGAAAGAAAGAAAAGACCCCCCCCAATATGAATCACTTCTTAAATTAAGTATAGGAGAAACTGTTAGGCATAGCATACTGAATTGAAGTTTTTAATGATGATCGTGTGGGTAGATTGGTCAGGGAAGGAGGTCAGTGTCGGCATGGCCACCAGTCTTGGGTTTTTATTAGTCTAGGGTTTTTAACCTCTTTGGGCTAAAGGCTGGAAGGGTTGCTGCTGGATTTGAGAATGCTTTCCTTTCTGACAAATGTTTTTAGTTAAAAAAAAAAAAAAGTATGCACACTTTTTATTTCCTTTCTTAGAAAAGAGTTAAGCTATTTTCTTTTGGAGAAATTGATAACAAAAAATGTAACATTTTTTAGGCACCATTTTTATGGTGCAATATCACCATCTTGTGGTGTTTTAGAATATTGTTTTCAAAGTTTTCCAAACAGGAACTAAATTACGTATTTGATGTCTTGATGTTAGCCAAGGATTATACCAGATGTGTATTTGACAGTTCTTGTAAATGGATTGTGGAGTTAAAAATAAAAAGTGTGATTGATGAAAATAATAGTATAAAATGAAAGTTATGAGTTAGAGTTTATTAGTGATTTGCTAATATTTATTATTTTATGATATAAGTAGTTTCAGTGAAATAATTCCAAACTTAAAAAAAAAATCCTTGTTTTATTATGCATTTATTATTTAAGAAGAAACTAAGACACAGGGTAATTTAAGTACTATGTTTTAGATATTTAATGGGGATTTAAAATTTATTTTATTGTAAAATAGTGCTTTCTAGGCTGATGACTCTTAGAAGAGATTTTTTTTGCATTAATTTGTATACTTTATAAGATAGTATGATGATAATTCAATTCTTCCCCTTGATGTAGTGTCTCATTTTGCCAAGGCTGCATTTGAACTCCTTTCTGGGCTCAAGTGACCCTTCTAACTCAATGGGAGGGAGATGGAAGGTGATTTTCATGATAGTTTTGAGGGAAAGAAAAAAAGAGACCAAAAAGCAAAAACAACAAAAAGACAACACTATTATACAAAAACCTAGAAGGCTTCTGGAAATGTACATACAAGTAAAGGCTTGATGGCACTGCCACTGTTGTTGGAAAAAGAAGACCAAGAGGGTCTGAGAAGAAAAGTGGGCAGAGTGGTAGGGCCCATCACATCAGGATGAGAGTCATTTGTGCTAATGGAAAGGTTGAAGACTGACACACTGCAAGATGGCGAGGGACCAGTGTGACTATGAAGGCCTTACCTTGTCAAGGGGCCATGCCATAGGAATGAAGGCTTGGGGTGGGAAGAACAGATGGATTGAGTGGTAAGAAGTTTATGCAGGAATCTGGATGGATCTCTAGGAGTCAAGGAAGTGATGATCTAGAGTTTGTTAAAAATGTTTCTGAGAGCTAAGAGCACATTTGGGTGTTTCTTTTTTCCCCTGTGTCTCTCATATGCAGTCTCCATGGTGTTTTGAGCCCTGCTTTGTTCTGCAAATAACTGATCCGGGTTTCTTTCTATAGTTTTAAGAAACAGAGAAATAGGCTGGGCATTGGTGGCGCATGCTTTTAGTCCCAGCACTCGGGAGGCAGAGGGAGGCAGAGGCAGAGGCAGGCAGATCTCTGTGAGTTCCAGGCCAGCCTGGTCTACAGAGCTAGTTCCAGGAAAAAAAAAAAAAAAGTAACAGAGAAATAGGAAATTGCTTTGTAGCAGGACTCTGTTACTTGAAATTCATAAAAAAGCTAATGCAAATGTAGCATTACCTTGGTCACTAAGACTATTGAATGCCCCACTTTCACATAATCGAGGAGTTTCCAAGGATAGAAAATTAGAATGTGGATGGTCCTGGAAAAGCAAGGCTACCTTCCTGTCATTGTCATGTATTATACATTTATTAAAATACCAACAATATCTTTTTATAATTTATCTTTTATGTAGAAGTAACACTCTTGTTTTATTTTAATTCTCACATAGTATAGTTTACATTTTTATGAAGTAAATTTTTGTTGCTAAATTGGGTATTAGGGAGGCTGATAGATTCATCATCCACTTTTATTATTTTTACTTCCGCTGAGTTTCAAATTTTGTGCTGTTGATACAATAACTGCCTTGATTCAGGATTTGTAACTTTTTCCCTGCTTTTGGACCAAGCTTCTCAAGCACTTGATGCTCTCTGCCCTATCTTGTTACTGGGTTGTTTCCTTTCTTCCAATATGGTCTCCAATACTAGTCCCTGTTGTTGAATCTGGACTCTTGTCATCTGTTATTTTCTATCTGTGCCGTTCTTTACAGATTAGACAATCAATGCATATATTTATTGATTGACCCAGGCCTAAGGAGCTGTGACAGTATTTCACCGGCCTTCAAAGCCTTAATACTATGCTGAGTATATGTGGAATGTACAGACAGTTATTCTAAGCAGTTTTTGTTTTGTTTTGTTTTGTTTTTTGTTTTTGTTTTTTGTTTTGTTTTTTTGCTAGGGGAATGTTGTTTATTATTTTATTTTATTGTTTTGACTTTACAGTGGCACCCTGAAAGAAGCAGGCAGTTAGATACATCTTCTAGAGCTGGCAGTACATGCTATAATTTGAGCACTCAGGATCTGAGCTGAGCACTCAGTCTGGGCTACTTAGTGACCTAGTGAGACTCATTCTCAGAAACAACAAACAACCCCTTTCCTATTTCTGCCCCCTCCCTCTTCTTTTTGCTGTTGTTTTTTGAGACAGGGTCTCACTGTGTAGCTTTGGCTGTCCTAGAACTTAATATTTTGCCTAGGCTGACCTTGAACTAACAAAGATCCATCTGCCTCTGCCTCATGGGTGCTGGGATTAAAGGTGTGCACCACACCTAGCTTCCTTCCCCCAGTTTCTAAATGAGGGTTTGATAGGTCTCTAATTTTAGAGTTATTAGAAATACAGTGTATTGCCTATAGTTAGGATCCCCCGCATGTTCTCTGCAGTTGATTTAAAAAACCCTGTGGTATTTTCAAAGAGTTGGACTGGACAAAATTGGCTTAGATGTACATGCCTTCTCCTCTACACATTGATTTTAACCCAGTCTTATTTGGCCGAATATCCACTTTGTTGAAAAGTTTGGTGAAAGTCAGACTTTCCTATTTCTCTTGCCTCACACTCTCCGAGTTCCTGAATCTGAATTGATCCTACAGTCTTTCTCTGTCCTTATATGCTGGGTATCAAGTACTACTAGGAAGAAGTCATACCAACATGCAGATTGTTGTTCCTGTGGGCTTATGATAAACACCGTATTCTGTGTTTGATCAGCACCTTTTCTTAGTCCTCTAGGAAATTGTTCCAGAATATCTTCTCCATGAACAAGCCTGTTATCTTCTATATTTAATATCTATGATGAACTTACTCCAAATATGTCTTCTACATTGACTTACGCCTAGTTATCTCTGATATGGGGATGTTCACAGATTTACTTTGAACATCATACTCCCAATGAAAACTGTCTAATTTCTCAAAAGTTGAGTAGCAGCTGGCTCTTGAGAGGTATTTGTTTTGTACCACAAAACCCAAATGCTAAGGTCTGTGTGTTCTGTGTCAATCCTCCTTGTAGCATGAGGTGATGGCTCTGCTCTTTTTGTTCTGCTAATAGAGATAGCTTAGAACACAGCTCAAGAGGCAAGACTGGAAATGAAGTCCTCATTGTTCAACTGCAGAACTGTCTCTTGAAAACCTTGTGATGTAATGTGTCCCTACATTTGCTCCTCTTCTCCCTCTGCTGCTATGACACCATTGTCTACCCACACTGAAACAGAATATCTTAGTTTCGGACTTAGTTACATTTTTTTATTATTAACTCTCAGCTGTGACATAGTCCTCCTTTACCCCAGGACTTTTTTTCATGTTGCCAGTGTGCTTGTTTAGTTAAACTTACTCCTTTGAATCTAGCTTCATAGCTGTCAAATTATTAGTTTGTGCACAATATAATTATGGGTGCTCTTCTAGGTTTTATTCCTAGAACCTACATGGTAGTTCATAGTTTTCTGTAACTCCAATTTCAGAGGACCCTCTTCTAAACTCCACAAGCACTGGGATTGTATGCTGTGCACAGATATGCATTCAGGCTGTCTTAGGGTTTCTTTTCTGTGAAGAGACACCAGGACCATGGTAACTTTTCATTGTGGGTGGCTTACAGTTTCATAGATTTAGTCTATTGTCATCATGGTGGAAAACATGGCAGCCTGAAAGCAGACACTGTGCTGGAGGAGCTGATTTTGATTCGTAGAAATCAGAAGAAGAGTATTACACTAGGTTAGCCTGAGCAAGTAAGACCTCCAAGTCTGCCTCCACAATGATACACTTCCTCCAATAAGGCCACACATTTTTCTAATGCCACTCCCTGTGGGCCAAGTTTTCAAATACAAATCTATGGGTGCCAGTTCTAATTAAGCCACCGCACAGGCAAAACACTCATACACATTTCTTTTTTTTTTTTTTAAAGACAGGGTAGAATCACAATCATAGAGATCTGCTTGCCTCTGCCTCCTGAGTCCCGGGATTAATGGTGTGTGCCACTATGTCTGGCACAAGTCTTCTTAAATACTAACTAACTAACTAACTAACTAACTAACTAACCAACCAAAAAAATAAATAAATAAATAAATAAATAAATAAGTAAATAAATAAATAAATGTTACTGTTGAAGTTACATGTGCAAGTTATCTTCTCTGTGATGCCTCTGCCTTTTTACTAAAGGTTATCTGTTTTCTTTATGTGCTCTGCAGGAAAAGCTTGTCATTCTGTGTCACACTGAAAACTGTTTGTTTGCAGGGTTATCTCCTCACCAGACTATGAGCTCCTTGACAGAAGAAATCGTGTCTTACTCTTCTTTGTATCCTCAGTGTCTGGCACAATTCCTGATACACAGTAAGTGTTTGACCCCTTTTGTTTTAAGTGAAAATTATGTAGCTAGTAGTCAAACATAAGTATATGTTGATTGTTAATATTTATTTATACCTATAAATCAATTAATACATTTTTATAAAAATAAAACTTTTACAGGGTGTATATCTTTAGTTCCAGCACTTGAAAGGTAGAGGTAGGTGGATCTCTCCAAATTTGAGTATAATCTGGTCTACATAACAAGTTCTAGGATAGCCAGGACTACATTTGAGGGACCCGGTCTCAAAAGAAATAAAAAATTTGCAAAGTGAAGCTGTGCACTTTAAACACTTTCTAAAGTTCAAGTTCTGAATCCTTTAGTCATGTTTTCCAGTCTTGAGTCTAAGGATTGGAATGTATAGGGAGTTTATCTAAAACAAAGAATAAATAGACAAAGTAATCAGTACAGAGAAACTGTACAGAAAATTAATCAGTACAGACAAGTCCCCATCTGTGTAGTGTTTAAACTTACAAATTTCTTCTCAGAGAACTAATCTGATGCTTGCTTGTCTTTAGTCTCAGCAAAGATCTGTCTAATGCAATAATGATGTCCTTTGATTTTTTTTTGTTGTTGTTGTTGCTTATTTTTAAGTCCACCTCTAAATAAAAAGTACTTTTTAACCTCTATGTTATTTAATGCCTAGAGAAAGAATTATCTTTATTGGAAGACTGATTAAGTGGGTAAAAGCTGTACCTTTCCCTTTGTTTCCATCATAGACTATGGAAAGCACTCTTGATGGATTAGTGGTTTACCCTCTCCTCTGTCTACTTTATTGGCTTCATTGTTTAAATTACTGGGGCTGTGGTAATAGCTCAGTAAATAAAGTATTTGATGTCTAAGATCCCCAGAACCGATGTAAAAGCTGGGCAGACTTGGTAGCTGCCTATAATGCTAACATTAGGGAGGTAGAGATGGGATTATTGAGGACAAACTGGCTAGTTAGATTACCAAGAATAGGTCAGCTTGTGTTCCAGTGAGAAAACTGCCAGAAAATAAAAGGAGTGCAATTGAGGAAGATAGTTGAAGTCAACTTCAGTCTGATATATATATATCTCCACCTCAAATATGAATGTACATTACATACACATGCTTCTGTATACCATCTACACACACATGCAAAAAAGGAACAGCATACAATTTGAACATGTCAGATTATGTGTCACATAAGGAAGGCCAGTAGTTGTGAGTCAATCATTTCAAAGTTAAAACTAGATTACTACTAACAGAGTTAAGGAGCTAACTGTGACTGATTCCCACATTCCTTTCTTTTTCCAACTCTGATGAAGCTACCATCTTGAGTTGGATTTTGCTACTCCCCACCCCCTCCCAACAAAGTCTGGCTTTGTGGTTCTGGCTGGCCTGGAATTTGAACTCAGGCTCTCACTGCTGCTTCTTCTCCTGTGCTGAGATTAGAGAGAGGTATGTGCCACTGTGCCTGGCTTTGTCCCTTTTTCAATACAGAAAGAAAATTTAATATACCTGTCTTGGTCATTTTTCTATTGCTGTGATAAAGCACTATGACCAGGGTATCATGTAAAAGAAAGTTTAATTGGGGTTGTGGTTCAGGAGGGGTAGCATATGTGTTGGTGGAGCAAAGGCATAGTGGTAGCTGAGTGGCAGCTGAGAGCTCATATTCTGACCTACAAGCAGGAGACAGGGAGTAGAATGGTGTGAGTCTTTTGAAACTTCAAAGCCTGCCTGTAGTAACACACCTCCTCTAACAAGGCCTCCAATCCTTCCTAAGCAGTTCCACCAACTGGAGGTCAAGTGCTCAAACACATGAGCCTGTGGGGTCATTCTCATTCAAACCACCACAGTATTCATTCACTGTGTTTTCTAAAGCTTGCCCAAAGAGGGTTATATTTTAGAACATCAAATTTACAAATATTTATATATTTCAAGTAAATATGGGAAGATGAAAGGCCATATAGAAGCATTACACTATGTAAATGATGTAAATTCAGACTTATATTCAAAAATTAGTTGCAAAGAGTCAAGTGACAGCTTGCCATTTGTATTTGGAGGTGCCTTAGTAATCTCCAAATGCACTTCGTTTAGTTTTATGTTTGCTCTACAGGATTTTGAAGTCCATCATTCACAATTACTTACATTTTTGGTTTTCTTTTTCAGCCATGGAATCATGGCATTTTCAGAGGAAATTAAGAGCAAAATATGAGGCCACAGTAACTGCCAAACAAACAAAACCCATTTTCTTTCTTTGCCATTAGGATTGGGAGAATTTCTTGCGACAAAGTGCTAAGTACTGGTGTAGGGATGAGTGAGAAGAAGATGTTACTTACCACTTGGAAGTCTTGTCTCTCCCCAGCTCATTGTTACATTTCTTAGTTCATTCACTTTCACTACTGTATAGTGCTCTATTATGTGAACTAGCCACTAGCCCAATTATGTACATTTTTTTCTTTTTGCCAGTGGATATTTGAATAGATTTTGTTTTTTTATTATGTGGAATGGGTCTACTTAAAATGCAAGTATAAAAGCATTTTTATTCAAAAATTGAGAATTGCCCATAGAAGAGCATATGAATGAATGTTCAAATTCACATGGTATTAAGTTATTTTTTAGTGGGATATTACCAGAATTTTATACCTATGTGACATCTATTAGATATGTCCCCATTCTGTGTTTCTTGCCAATATTTTATGCCAACTTTTCTAGTTTTTACTATTCTAAAAACTTTAAAATGGCATCCTGTGTTCTGAAGTTGTATTTTTTTTTATAGACAATGGTTTCCTGTATTTCTTCATATATTTGTCCATTTTATAAGTTTCCTTGTCTGTGAAATTCAAGTCAAGAGTTTGCCAGTTTGCTTGCTGAATTATCTTTTTCTTATTACTTGTAGTGTTTGTGTCTTATTTGTACATGTATATGTATTAGCAATCTTGTATATGGTATGTGTGCATGAATGGAAACCAGAGGACAACTTAAGCTGTTGTCTTTAGGTGCTGCCTTCTCATCCAACCCCTACCCACCATTTATGGGTCTTGTTCTGTTTTGAGGTAGACCTCTCACTTGCCCAGAACTCACCATGTAGTTAGACTAGGCTGTGCCTCCATATTTGACTTTTTTTTTTTTTTTTTTTTTTTAACTTAGGATCTAGGCTAGGGTTCAGGTCCTTGTTCTTGCAAGGCAAGTACTTTATTGACTGACATATCTTCCCAGAACTTGTAAGAATCCTTACATAGTTTAGATACTAATCTTTAGATTTTTGTTTTATAGCATTTCCCAGCTCATAGCTCATCTTTTGATTTTCATTATACTCTTAGTGGGGACTTTTTATTACATTTTTCATGTGTGTGTATATACACACCAGGATATGTGTCCAGGCCTGTGTGTAGGTCAGAGGACAACTTGCAGGAATTAATCTTTTCTTTACATCATGTAGATCTCAGAGATTAAACTTAAGTCATCAGGTTTGAGAAGACCCTCCTATCTGCTGAACTATCTCCCCAGCCCTGAAAAATTAGTTACTGTAGTTTTCTTTATGTTTTGTGATAAATAGAAGTTCTCAGCTTGCATATAATCAAAATTCTGTTTTCTCTTTTGGTTAGTAAGACTCATCTGTTTTGTTTAAGAAGCCCTTCTGCTCGGCAGTTGTATGTTACTACATCTGTCACATTCTCTTACACACATTGTTCTTTTTCAGGTAGGGCTGTCTGTTTCTTCATCATTCTTGCTAGCCATTTATTTACTAGTGTTCTGTTCGTTTCCTTGAGAGATGTGAACAAACATCCATTCTTTCCAGATAGAGCACTGACAATAGACCAAAGAAACAATCACATCTAAGTCTAGCTTGGTGAACCGGTGAGTTCAATGAGGCTATTTTCAAGAGCATGGTTGAAGAACATTATGTCACCCTAGCATGGGTGACAATTCACAAAAACTGCATTCCTAGAGCTAGCTCCCTGATCAATTTTCAGGTAGTTCTCTTCCTCAGCAATTGTTTACTGATTGTATAATCTTCGGGAGAGATCTTGTGAATATTAAAAATGTCTGAAGTTGTGAGTCTTGTTTTCTAAGTCTACCTTTTCTTACCTTCTGGAGTCTTATGAACCTCCCACTTCCTTCCAGTAGGCAATAGTTCAATTCAGAGGAAATAGCTAAGCAGTAGGATTTTTTCCTCTCCCCCCCCTAAGAAATAGGTTTTGGAGCTGGGCATGGTGGCACATGCTTTTAATCCCAGCACTTGAGAGGCAGAGGCAGAGGCAGGTAAATCTTTGTGAATTCGAGGCTTGCCTGTTCTACAAATCCAGTTCCAGGACAGCCAGGGCTGTTAATACAGTCTTGAAAAACAAAGCGGGGGTGGGGGGGTGGGGGGTGGGGGAGGAGGAGCACTTTGCCTTTATTTAAAGGTCCTTTTGATCACTATTTTTTTCTAACTCATTATCATCTCCTTACTGTTTTCTTCAGGTATATTATGCCTAATTATCTCATGACTTCTGTTTTCCTAGGATACTTCATAAGGCTATATATACTTGCTTGTAAGCATAACTGTTTGGTATTCCACAAACTTTAAAAAGAATTTTTTATTATTATTTTACATATTGATCCCAGTTCCCTCTTCATCCCTCTCTCCTCCCTCTCTCCCACCCTCTCACGAACCCCCACCCCCATCCTCTTATCCCATTCCCCCCACTTCACATATAGGGTACTGTCTTCCTGGAGGGGTCATCTAAATCTGTGAAGTCATTTGGAGTAGGGACTAGGCCCTCCTTCCTGCGTCTAGGTTAAGGGAGTATCCCTCCATGGGGAATGTGCTCCCAAAGTCCTTTTGTGCACCAGGGATACATTCTGGTTTCACTGTCAGAGGTCCCTTAGACTGCCCAGGCCTTCTAACTGAGACCCATGTTCAGGGGGGTCTGAGTCAGTCCAAAGCTGGTTTCCCATCTGTCAGTCTGGGGGCCAATTAGCTCCCCCTTGTTCAGGTCAGCTGTCTCTGTGGGTTTCTGTAGATTGGTCTTGTCCTCCCTCTCTGCATTTGGATTCCAGTTTGGCTCAGTGTTTAGCTGTAGGTGTCTGCTTCTGTTTCTATCAGCTACTAGATGAGGGCTCTATGATGGTGGATAAGTTAGTCATTAATCTCATTATCAGGGAAGGGCATTTATGGCATCTCTGTTGCTCAAATTGTTAGTTAGGGTCAGACTTGTAGATCTATGGACATTTCTCTAGAGTTAGTTTTATCTTGAAACTTATAATGGCTCCCTCTTTTATGGTATCTCTGTCTCTGTCTGTCTCTGTCTGTCTGTCTCTCTCTCTCTCTCTCTCTCTCTCTCTGCCTCTCTCTCTCTGTCTCTCTCTACTTTTCTCTCATCTATTCCTCCCCTGACTCAGTCTTCCTAGTCCCATGTGCTTTCCTTTCCTCCCCTTCTCTTTCTCCTAGCCCCCTCTCCACTCACTGCCTCCCCCCACCCACTTCCAATATGCTCAGGACATCTTGTTTCTTTCCCCTTCTGAGAAGAAACTTGTATGAATCTCTTAGAATCCTCCTTGTATCCTAGTTTCTCTGGCCGTGTGAATTATAGGCTGGTGATCCTTTGCTCTATGTCTAAAATCCATATATGAGTGAGTACATACCATGTTCCTCTTTTTGTGACTGGGTTACCTCATTCAGGATGGTTTCTTCAAGTTCCATCCATTTGCCTACAAATTTCAAGATTCCATTGTTTTTTTTTTTCCTGCAGAGTAATATTCCATTGTGTAAATGTGCCACATCTTCTTTATTCATTCTTCAGATGAGGGGCATCTAGGTTGCTTCCAGGTTCTTGCTATTACAAATAATGCTGCAACGAACATAGTTGAATAGAGTCTTTGTTGCATGGATTCCACAAACTTTTATATGTAATATTTTTGTGGTATTTAGTTCTTTTTCATTTGAAAATTGTTCCAATGGTTTATTAAATGAATAATTTTTAAAAATTTTTAGAAGTGGCTTTTAATTGTTTGCATTAGAAATTACCTTTTGATAATGACTTTTAGTTGAACTTATGGTCAGAGAACAAGAAACTACATTATTTTAAATTACATGAGACTTTGATTATTGTATTGTCATTTTATACTTCCTTTGAGTCCTTTAGAATGTTTATTTACTAAGAATTAGAACAGATATAAACTTCTGGTTTTGTTCATTAACTCCTCCCCATTTTTTGGTTCTTCACATCACTAATACATGATGAGTTTTGACTTGTGATTAGAGACTTGTGATTAGAGAAAGGGGGGGGAGGAGGGAGAGATTAGGGAAAAGCACGGGTGTTGACATCTGTTTAGCAGGGTTTTCTCTTTGCCGTCAGCCTAGAGAACAGCGTATGCCTGTGCAGAGCTTTCAGTTGGATGTCCTTCAGCTTTCTTTGACTGAGTTATAGATCTGGAATCTTGATCTTTCTTTCTTTCAGGATCCCCTTGCTGTCTTCATTCATTCTACAAATGAATGGAGGGCTGCTGTTTCTCATTCTCTTAGTTGATTCTTCCAGAGAAGTTGAGCTGTGTGTGCTGTTTGAGCAGTAAGATCAGATAGAGAGTTAACACTTGGCTTATCCAGATGTTCTTTTTTGGAGAGGCCATTCAGCTTTTAGATGCTATAAAGGTATCTTAGTTGTGTTTCTAGTGCCATAATAAGACAACAAAAGAAAGGATTTGTTTGGGGCTTAGTGTTCAAGAGAGATAACAGATATGATGGCAGTGTGGAGTTAGGCTGCTGGAGTAGCTGAATCCTCACATTGAGGTCCACAAACAGACAGCATCGAGAGCTAAGTTGAAGTGATACTAGTCTTTTGAAACCATATTTCATATTTGTTTCAGCAAGGCCATACCCGTTGACTCTCCCCAAATAGTCCATTAACTGGGGACCAAGTGTTCAAGTGCCTGAGACTTGTGGGGGACACCTCATTCAAATCACCACATATGGTTTGGAGACTTAGAAGTTGGAGAGTATTGAGTATTTTTCCTCATTCTCCTTCATGCATCCTGGTCTGACTCCTCAGAAAAGTGGACAAGACCCCAGTCTCAGATGACTCATTACCTGTCTTTGTTTATTTTGATTTCTGTATTTCTTTACTTTGTCAATTTGGACACCATCATTCTAATGGATCACCTAACTGATATTTCAGTTTTTCCTGCTTTCTATAATTGCTCTTCTACTTCTCACTCTCCACTTAGTCATTAGGTGTTGTCTTTCACATATAAAAGTTGTTGGGCTGAATTGGGAGGTGTCAGCAGGAGTGGAGTTATTTTACTTAAAAGAAATCTGAAGCTTCGTATTTGAGTTTTTGGAAGGGGTGTCTATTACTGATTCATGTTCTGGATCTTTGTAGATAGTAAGGGGAAAGGGCCCATTGTGAGAACTGGAAGTAGTTCATTTGTGTTGCAATGAAAAATAGAGCTGTGGTTATAAAGAAAGAGGGCAAGTGTTAAAACAGTTGAAGCAGAAACAAGAGCTAAGAAATGAAGAGCTTAGCACTAAGTATGAGATAGCCTAGCAGACATAAGAGAAAAACAGATAGGCCAGTGTTGGTAGTCTGGCTGTCTGCCTTCTGTGAAACTCATCCCTACACCTGAGAATGTATGTTAGCCACTATTGTTGTTTTACATTTTCTCGCTTCTAGTGCAGCCAGTTATAATTGACTAAAAATAGTTTCTAAGAAAACTTCTATCTACTCTAGAAAAGAGACCCAAGCCATTTTGTAAATCAATAGTTAATAAGAACTATTGTAGCTACTTTCTGGTGGCTCTGAGGAACAAAGAGAGCTTAGTATAATTAACACCACAGAGAGACCTACAAGATTATAGGTAGCAACACTAGCCAGTAAGTAATAATTAATAGCTAGCAGACAGTCAAGGTCAACAACTTACAAAGCTGGAGTCAGAGATGGACAAAGCAGACTTTGGGGGGTTCAACTATACATAAATGGTGAACATGTGAACAGAACACAGCCATCTTTTTGTTTGGGACAAGGGAGATGCGTAGAGCATGTGAGCCCTCCAGTGGCTCAGCCCATGATAGCCTAGAGGACTAGCCAATCTCATAGTGATTATCTCCACCTTTAGCCAGTTTTTGATACAGTTCTATAAAACCACTAGTCAAAGAAGTTCAAGGCGTTTTTCTTAGGATCTTTCCCACTCTTGGGAATTTCTCTTATTTTCCCTTATGTTCTTAATTTCCTTCAATATGTTCTAATAAAGCTTGCTTTTGCTTTGCTTTCTCCTATTGACTATCAGGAGCAATTGTTCCAGGTTGGTTTTTGGTAACAGTGAGTATCTGCCATCCTATTTGCATCAAGAACAACTCTGTGGTGAGAACTCTTGTTGCTATAAATGAAACTCTGAAATGTTACCATTCCTGTAATCACCCCATGGGTCACTGTCTTTACAGTTTCACAATTGATTGTGCTATATGCCATAGGCACTTCAATGGTCTACACTTAAAACATAATCCCTCTTTCTACAGGAGATAACTGCCAAGTGCTTTTCCTGGAATTAACCCCAGTATCTTAGTATTTACAGCCTCAGTCAAAGCAGTCTCTATATCTGTTGTTTCTGTGACAATCATATTTGCCTTCTAAGTTTTGAGATCATTGCCTCTTTTAGGTTATGTTTTGCAAAATAGACTGCCCATTCTGTATCTGTTTAATCGTTATCCTGAATTCAATATTGACCAAAAAGAACAATTACTTGCTCCTGTCTTTGTCCTGTATATGATCAGCAATATCAACTTAATCTCTTTCTTAAAAACTCTTCATTGATGCTAAGGGCAGTGAGGATAGAATCCTGGTCTTTAAATTTAATGGATTCAGTCCCAGCACTCGGAAAGCAGAGGCAGATGGAACTCTTGAATTTGAGGCCCGGACAGCCAGGGCTGGCCAATGTAACCCTGTCTCACAAAAGAAAAAGTTGAAGTAATCAAAGCCTTCTGATTTCTCTTAAGTTGCTGGGCTTGTGTGGTTAATTGATTGATATTTAGTGCTCCAAAGGTTTCTTTAATGGAGGTTTTTATTACATCACAAATCACATTCCCTAGAGAGCAGTGCAAAATCTAAGTTTGTGAAGATGACACTGGCTAATATTGGATTATTAAACCTCCCAATCCTGTCTCCATCACTGTGCCAAGGAGCTAAGACGTCCATTCTGTTACTTCAGTAGGTTAGTTTGAAGCATTTTTAGCATGACATCCATCAAAAAGTTGGATTTCCTTTGGTTTATTTGAGTTTATGGGAGTTTGCTTGTTTTTAAAGCATGGCAGTTTGGTTTTATGTCTTCTAACTGAACAGAACCTTGTATCATTTTCCTTAATAGTGATATTTTCTTTCTTTCTGGATTCCCAACTTTATTTGTACGATTATTTTTCCTTTCATTTAATCAGTGTCTTTATTTTATATTTCTTATCTGCTTCTATGTATTGTTCTTATATTTAAATTCTTAATTTGTGCTTTCTAACCTTTTTGATTAGTTATTTTTTATTCTGTATTTTCCTTTATAATTTGGAAGCTATCCTCCTGCCTCCTTATGACCAACCATGAAAATCTGCCAAGAAATCTTTATAATGTTCAGCCAGATGAAGCCTAGTTGATTTTTTTTTTTTTGATGTGTTCTTGGATTTTTCTAGTATGTATTGACTCCTTCTGCATCTATGTTCATGAAGGAAATTGGTCAGTAATTCAAGAGACTTTGTTGAGAATTTGTGAGTTTGGGTATCAGAGTGACTAAGGCCTCATAGAATTTGGCAGTGTTCCTTCTGTTTCTATTTTGTGGAATAATTTGAAGAGTATGACTTTTAGCTCTTCATTGAAAGTCTGGTAGAATTCTGTGCTAAAACAGTCTAGTGCTGAGATTTTTTGGTTAAGAGACTTTCAATGACTGCTTCTATTTTCTTAAGGCTTATAGGTTTATTTAAATTGTTTATCTGATCTTTAATTTTGGTAAGTGATATCTATCAAGAAATTTGGCCGTTTCTTTTAGATTTTCCAATTTTGTGGAGTATGGGTTTTTTAAGGTTGATGTAATCATTTTCTGGATTTCTTCAGTGTCTGTTGTTTGCTGTATACTCCTTCTTACTACTGATTTTGTTAAATTGAATATTCTTTTTGTGTCTTTTAGTTTGAATTTTGGTGTGTCTACATTGATTTTTCCTCAAACAACCTACTCTTTGTTTCATCGATTTTTTGTGTTCTCTTTGTTTCCATCTTATTGATTTCAGCCCTGAGTTTGATTATTTCCTGCTTTTTACTCCTCTTGTGTATGTTTGCTTCTTTTTGTTCTAGAGCTTTCAGGTGTGCTATTAAGTTGCTAGTGTGAGATCTCTCTGCTTTTTTTTTGTTTTGTTTTGTTTTGTTTTGTTTTTTTATGTAGGCACTGCTTGCATTGTGTCCATAACTTTAGATATGCTGTGTACTTATTTTTATTGAATTCTAGGAAGTTTTTTCCTTTATTTCTTCCTTGATTCAGGAGTCATTCAGCAGAGAGTTGTTCTTTTTCTATGAATTTGTAGGCTTTCTGTAGTTTCTGTTATTGTTAAAATCCAGTTTTAGTCCATGGTGATCTGATAGGATACATGGGGTTACTTCAGTCTTTTTTGTATCTGTCTTGACTTGCTTTGTGACAGAGTATGTGATAAATTTTGGATAAGGATTTACAAAGTGCTGAGAAGAAGGTATATTTTTTTTTTTGTTTTTGGGTGAAATGTTCTATAAATATATATTATGTTCATTTGAATCATTATATCTGTTAGTACTGTTATTTCTCTGTTTAGTTTCTGTCTGGACAACCTGTACATTGGTGAGAGTAGGGTGTTGAAGTCTGTCACTATTAATGTGTGTGTGGGCTTAGTCATGTGATTTAAACTTTAGTAATGTTTCTTTTACAAATGTGGGTCCTTACATTTGGGTCATAGATGTTCAGAACTGAGACATCATCATTGTGGACTTTTTATTTAATGAGCTTGAAATGTCCTTCTCCATCTTTTTTTTATTAATTTTGGTTTGACGTTTATTTTGTGAGATACTAGGATAGCTATACCAGCTTGCTTCTTGGGTCCATTGCTTGGAAAATCTTTTTTCTTACATTTTTCTTTGAGGTAATGTCTGTTTTTGATGTTTGAGGTGTATTTCTTGGATCCTGCTTTCATTTCCGTTCTGCTAGCTTGTGGAATTGAGTTCATTGATATACTAATGATTGAGAGATACTAATGATTAGTGATTGTTAATTGTTATGATTTGGTGGTGGTGATAGTATGTGTGTGTGTCTTTTTTGGGTTTTGCTAGTGTGCATTTATTTATTGCTTGTGTTTTCATGGCAGTATTTAACTTCCTTGGAGTAGTTTCCTTCTAGTATCTTCTGTAGGGTTGGATTTGTGGATCAATATTGTTTGAATTTGACTTTGTCATGAACTATCTTGTTTTCTCCGTCTATGTTGATTGAAAATTTTGCTGGATATAATAGTCTGTCTGGCAACATTTTCATGTATGATTTTGTTAAATATATTCCCTGAATATTTGAGCTGGGATTCTTTTCCTTCTATTCCTGTTATTCTTAGATGTCCTGGATGTTTTGTGATAGGAAACTTTTAGATTTAACATTTTTTTTTTTTGGCTAATCAATTTATTTCTTTTATTGTATTTTCAATGCCTAAGATTATTTCTGTCGGTGACGCTTGCTTCTGTAGTTCCTAGATTTTCCATATTTTGATTTTCTGGTCTTGAATAGCTTTTTTTTTCCACCTGTTTGTTTTTTCTTGGTTTTCTTGGCATTTTTTAAATGATGTGTTGATTTCCACCCCCCCTTTTTTTGGTTGCCCTTTAAAAAATTTCTTTAAGGAAGTTTTCATTTCCTCTTTAAGGGCCTCATCTTCTTAAAATTGTTTCAATATGTTTCTTGTGCTTCAGCTGTAATATTCAGGTCCTGCTGTCATAGGATGGCTGCACTCTGGTGGTGCCATGTTGCCCTGCATGTTGTTGATTATATGCTTACACTGGTTTTTAGATATCTGGTTTTGTGATGATTATAAATCTAGGTCCTGATTTCCGAGTTTGTCTTTGTTAGGTGGGTATTTGTACCTTGATTTCTGCTTCCTTTTTGGTCTTCTGGTCTTTATGGCCTGGTTTTGTGGTGGCCAGCATGATTTCTGATCTAATAGGGAGTCTCTTTCCAAGTTGGGAACTGGCCTTGTGGTAGTTAGCTTGGCCTTTGGTATAGCAGGCCTTTGTTGTTTTGACTGCTTTGGCCTGTACCTGTTCTTCCAACTGGTGTGGTCTGTACCTGAGCCTCTGAAGTCTGCTCTTCACACTGGTGTGGTGTGCACTAGTGGATTTTGCAGATGCTGAAAATAAGGTGGGAGTGATCTTGTGTGATGGATCATGAGGATCAGAATCTGAGGAGTGGATCAGCTTGGCTGGCAGGCAGATAGGTCACTCATGTCTTCTTCTGACTGGTATGGACTGTACCTGAGCCAATAAAGTCTACTGGAGTTGGAAGGAAGGGTTAGTCATGGAGAGGATGATGAGGTCGGAAGGCTTGAGCAACAGAATGAGTCTTGGGGGAACAGAATCCAGGGAGTGGGGTTGTACAACCTGTAGGTGGGTCACTCACCCCCTCCTCTGACTGGTGTCCATATATTACCTTTTTATAAGTTTTTTTTTTTTTAATTATTGATCGGTCACCCTTTATTTAATTATTCATAGATGAAACTAGAATTTTAAAGAATTTTGAAAGTTCTTTACAGTCAGAAACTATTGTATTGGATTTCTACTGACTCTTACTTGTAGGTACAGATTAGGCTCTTCTTCATTTTGGGTAAACCCCATGGCTAAGTTTGGGTGTTATCCTAAGGGTATATGTCAATGGGTTGCTGGTGCTCTGATGCAATTTTGTGACGGGTCCTCACAATGAAGTCTCAGATCCATCATCGTTCAGCAGGCCCCGTTTTGTTTCTTGACTATACACTCAACTATCAGCATGCACACCCAGGATAACATGTTGTTTGTTTGTCTATACTAGTTATTATTCATTTTATTTGTTTATGTGGAATAAATAAAATGTGGAAGTTAGTGGACAAATTGTGTGATATATGATTTTTTTAAGGCTACCATTATATAAGTATATAGATTTGATATATCCACATTGAAGAACATAACAGAACTTGGAAAATAGACAGTTGGTTTTGAATTATGCAGGAAGTGTTTTATGTTAAAGCAGGAAGGAATATCTAGTAGGCCAGACTGCTAGAAATTGGAAAAACCTTTAATTTCCATTGACTTTATTCCCTTTGTTGATGATTTAAGTGTTCCATTTCAATTGATTCCCTTAAAAAATCATTTTATATATATATTTTTTTGAGGTTAATATTATTTCTACCTTCCCTTTCCTCCTGCCAGCCCCTTCCCCTTATATGTACCTCCTTACTCTCTTTCAAATTCATGGCCTTGTTTTTCACTAATTTGTTAGTGCATGCATATATGTATAGGTATATGCTTATATATTTCTAATTATAATTTGTTCAGTCCATACAATGTTACTTGTATCTAAGTTTTTAGGGCTGACTGATTGGTTTCTTATATGAACATGATAGCTGATTGTTCTTAAGTAGATATCATTTGTAAAACTGTTTCCTCTTCTGTAGAATAAGAGTAGTGACCTGAATGTGGTCTTGATAATAGATTAAGCAACTCTTGTTGTGTGTGTGTCTGCATATGCACGTGTATATACCAACACATAATTTATGCAAATCTAAGGAAGTGAAGAGAGTGTAATGATTTCAGAATATTGGTCCCTAAATGTAGGGAAAGGATCTAAATAGAGGACAGAAAAGACAATAAATTAAGGAAAAATCAAGATGACATTAGTGTTTCTCAATTTTTCTCAGAATATCCCACTGTAATATTTAGTGTATTAAAGGTGGATAGAAGTTGAGACTTGAGATAGTTGATCTGTAGAAGAAAGCTATAGTTAGCTCTGCCTTTTAATTTTTTTTAACAAAATTTAGGTTTTTAATTAAGTGTACAGTTTAAATTGTTGTACTGTGATTATTTGGGAGAATGTTTTTATTCTTAGGAAATACACACTGAAGTATTCAAGAATAAAAGGGCTATATATACTCAGGAGATTTCAATAATACATAAATATATAGCATTTGCATATTCATGTATATTGTGGTTTAATAAGACTCAGGAAAATCAGATAGGCTGAATAGATGTTTATTTAGGAAGAAATAACTTACAACAGAGACAGACGAATGCCAGCAGGTTCCTGGTCCCAAGCATGCCTCCAGATGCTCTCCTCAGACCTAGTTCCCCCAGGTTATGTATGCCCCTGTCTCCAACCCCCAATGGGCATGGTCAATGCCATAGGTGCGGACAAAGTGAATAACTCACTACATCTGTATATATTCATTTTTAAGTGAACATATGATCCTGAATTCTTAGTATTATCATTTGTTTTGTTGCTCAAGTTCACTCAGGTATGGTTAAATGGTCATACTCTTATATAATGTTTCTATACTGTCTTAATTTTAACTGAAAAAGACAACTGAGAACTTGTGATGAGTGTGAATTTTCATTGATTTAAATGAACAGTTTAATTATCTTGAAAATTGAAATATCCTCTTTGACATGTAAACAAATTATATATATATATATATATATATATATATTTTTTTTTTTTTATAGAGTCAAGGTGAATTTTGGGACATGGCCACTGCTTCACCAAGGTCTGATACTAGTGATAACCACAGTGAAAGGTTACAGCTAAAGGTAACTGGTAAGTGATTTTAATAATAATGTAGTATTTTGATTGGTAGATGAAACTGGATTTTACATACCTAATTAGGCAAATATATTCTATAAGTGATGCCCTTGAGACACCCACATTGAAGTCAGATTGATGTTAGGCAGCACTAGGTTTTAATGTCTTGTCTTCATGTTCTATCCTTTTGTCTTTCCTTGACTTTATCATTTTGTTCATCTTGATTTCTCAATAGGTTGAGTAATAAAAACTATCACTTCTGCCATAAAGCAGGAGACTGAGGGTCAGAAGAACCACTACCTTTTCTTAAGAATGAGGATGCCAATTGGGTTCTTAGGACTCTAGTCTGTTCCTTTTATCACAAACCATGTTCTTTGTATAGGTCTGCTTGCCTGTCAGCCTGCCTTCCTTACCCCTTCCCTTCCCTTCCCTTCCCTTCCCTTCCCTTCCCTTCCCTTCCCTTCCCTTCCCTTCCCTTCCCTTCCCTTCCCTTCCCTTCCCTTCCCTTCCCACTCCCTCCCTTCCCTCCCTTCCCCTCCCCTCCTTTCCCCTCCCCTCCTCTCCCCTCTCTTTATTTTCCTTTTCCTGGAAATTGAAGCCAGTGCCTTGTGTGTGCTAGTCAAGCATTTTACCACTGAACTACATCCTCGGTTCAGCATCCTCCTTTAATCCTTTTATTTCAAACAATGAGGCACCATCATGCAAAGCCCCCTCTATTATTCGAGTCTGGCAGTTGTTTATCTGTAAACTGGGAGACTCCATAACCCCTTTGCGCTTGAATGTTCATTCCTCCAAAGCTAGCAGCTTGTGCATGATCAGACTGCCAGCTTGGGATGGACACCATGTCATTAGGCGCAGAGCTTTTCTTCTGTTGCTTTCTAGGAGCAGGGAATGCCTTATATGCTTTCACCAGTTGGAAGCTTAATTGGGTGAGTTCTTGCTCTGGTCACCCTGTCTTGCCTTGCTAAGCTGGAAGCTTCTTCTTAATGATGTTAATCTCCCTATCTCTTTCAATACAAACTTTGGCTGTGTCATTAGATCTCCTGTTCTTTTCTTCTCCAAACTATACATTTCGCATTTATTTCTGCCCAATGTACTCTTTTTCATTGTAGACCCGAATAAGCATTTTTAATAATAAACAGATCGCAAATTCATTATTATGTTGCTTTTTGTTGTTGTTAGTTTTTTTACTGCTTTACTCTTTTTGCTTTTTGGGGGAGCCCATCACTAATATCCCAAATAAATACATGGAGACTTATTCTTAGTTATGAAAGCCCATCTTTAGCTTGGCTTGTTCTTGCCAGCTTTTCTTAAATTATCCTAGCTTCCTTTTGCCTCTGGGCTTTTTTTGTTCTTTCTTCTGTATATCTTACTTTTAATTTTACTCACACTGTTACTCAGTGGCTGGCTGGGTGGCTGGGTAGCTGGCCCCTGGTGTCCTCCTCTCCTTGTTCTCTCTTGTTCCAGCTTTCTCCTTCTGTTAATACTCTCTGTCTGCCAGCCCAGCCTTTTCTTTCTCTTGCTTTGCTATTGTTTGTTCAGCGCTTTATTAGACAATCAGGTGTTCTAGATAGGCAAAGCATCACAGCTTCACAGAGTTCAGCAAATGCAGCATAAACAAACAAAAGGAACACATCTTGACATTGTTAAATGAATGTTCCAGAGCATAAACAAATGTACCATACTTTAAAACAATATTCTATAACGGCTTTGAAATTGCCTCAAAAGAAATTAGTCAATTACGTTTTAATGTTTGCCTCAGGCAAGTTCTTAGGACAAGAGCAAAAAAGCAGTTAAATTCATTGCCAAAATTTCACACAAATGGCCATAAGTCCAGTTGCTAATGCTGTTCCCCTCTGAAACACTTTTTGAGCTGGTCTTCCATGACATGCATTGCTCTCTGCAATACTGTTTCCTTGGTCTTGCTAGGATGGCTCATTAGCTCTGCTTATAGTCTTCAACTGCGTTTCTAGTTCAAAATTTCAAACTTTTTCACATTCTTTCAAAAACCACTTGGTTAGGTTCTTCCCAGCAACAGTGTATTCTTTGGTAGCAACTTCTGTATCACTTTTCTATTGCTGTGATAAAAACATCATGGCTAATGCAACTTACAGAAGAAACAGTTTATTTGGGCTTACAGTTAATAAGAGGCAAGAATCCGTTGCAGTGAGAAAAGGTGGCATTAGGAGCAGGAAGCCCATAGCTTATATCTTCAAATGTAAGTACAAAGCAGAGAGAACTAGTTTAGTGTAGGTTTTTTGTCTCTTTTTAGTCAAGTTTTTATTGTTCTGGAACTGTGTAGCCAGGGCTAGTGTTCACTTTATGTTCTTCCTGTTTTAGTTTCCCAAGTACTGAGACTACAGTCATGTACTAATATCATGTTCATCATAAATTTTTCCCTTTCTTTTCTTTTTTGTTTGTTTTGTTTTGAGTCAGAAATCTCTCTGTAGGGCCTAGGGTGACTTCAGCCCCCTTTAGCCCCCTAAGCACTGGAATTACACGTGTGTGCCACTGTGCCCATTTCTCTTCTTTATATCTGCTTTTTATCTATAACTGATTGAAGGGAACAAACATACAAGAACAGTGTTCTGTGTGTGTAGCTTCATGATATAGGGTTTTCCTGGTGTGTCTGAGGCTTTGAGTTTCATCTCAGCTTTTAAAAAAACCAACCACTTAGTCAACCAGTAAATATCCTAGAAATAGGAAAACTATGATCTAAAAGTCAAACAGAAGGTAACCCACTGTAATGTAATAATTTACTATACCACAAAAATAAGTATAATAGCATGCAGAGATAAACAATTTTCAGTGTTGTAGATTTTAAGATTTGCAACATGAAAGGATCAGAAGCAAAGTTTGCAAGGAATATATAGTGTCTTATGGTACCTCAGTTATACTTTAAACATATGTTGATTTTTACATTTATGTATGTGCACATATATGAGCCATGGCACATGTATATGTCAGAGAATTAACTTTCAGGAATCTCTACTATTTGGGTTCCAGGGATTGAACTCAGGTCATTAGGCTTGGTAGCAAGTGCCTTTACTCACAGAGCCTCCTTAGCAGCCCTTAATTTCACTTAAATTTTGAGTGTCTTTAGAGTTTGTGATGTACGCTATAGGTGATTTTTCTTAAGCATTTAATTATTTATGGGATAACAATTCTTTTTCTCGATTTTAATTGTTACTATCCTACTTACTCTTCCTATTTCTTTCATTTTATAGTACATAAATTTGGAGACGTCTTTAATTAGCTCCTATTTTATGCATGTTTGTCTCTGTTCTCTATATTCTTTTGCCCCTTATTGGAGTTTAAGCCCCCATTTTTTTCTGTTTACCCCAAACACTCAAACTCAATAATTTGATATTTTTGTTTTAAAATGATAGATTAAATTGGAGATGCTTTAAAACTTTTATGTTAAAAATACCAGATGAAATTATTTTCTTCCTCTTTGTTTCCATTGTTTAAGTTTTATGGTAATTTTCATGTGGACATTGTTACTAAATGTTTTTAGGGGTGTTACTGTTACTGGACCTTTTTGATTAAAGACCCCCGCCCGATGTCTGCTAATTTCCAATATTTACATAGTTTACTGTGAAGGGCATTTTGAATATAATACCAAAAGTAAACCAACAAATGGGGAAATGTAATTTATCCTGTTTCCACTAATTAGAACTCCTGTTTAAGATAGTAGCATTCACTTTATTAAAAACTATTAATTTTATATGTACGTACTATTGAGCCACCATGTTACAAATTTTCATGAGATTAAAAAAAGATATTTTTAAAAATCTTTGTGTGTGTGGGGTCTGTTAGTAGTAGTAGCTTTTAGTACTGTCAAGTACTTTGCCAAATAAAGATGCACAGTGGGCATATTTTGAGTGGGTCTGCAGTTAATGCATTAGTAATAGCATAGGTAAAGTCACCATACTAGATGTGGGGAATTTATTGATGATCATGCTTTTGCATGCCTTCACTCACCAATCCTAAGAATTGGGTATTATTGTTCCCCTGTTTTTCAGGTGAGAAAATGGAGGGGCAGAGCCGTTAATTGACCTCCTTCAGGTCAGGATTCTAGTAATGGCAAAGTTAAAACCTGAATCCAGATAAATTACACCTGTATGCTTTTAATATGATCCTGTATTGCATTCTCTTTACTTACAATGTGGGGAAAGATAGAACCTGTATGTATCAAAGAAATAACTTATTTGGAATAAACCTATATGGGTAGTTTCTTGAGAAGTAACAAGTCTGGCCCCTTACGTCAGTCCCTTGGTAGTAAACTTAGAACAACTTGCAACATCGAAGGATGAGAATGAGTCTTACTAAGACCTCATATAGTAGCACTTCAGACTTAATGTTAAACATTGTTTGCATTCCGATGTCAGTATTTTAATAAACATTTGTTTAAAAAGTCTTTTTTGTTATTCTTTATGTTTTAATAGAGAGGTAACTATTTCACACACTTCACCCCATCCCATCACTTTCACTTTGTATTTTATCGGCTTGTTTGATTAATTTCTCTCAGCAGAGTGGAAGCTTATGTGTATTGTTTTATTTCTTAGCAATGTATGGGTGTGACATGGGTGCTTTTCTTTTGTCATCTCAGACCCAGGATAGTGAATTGCTTACAGAGGTGATCATATGTGCTGTTTTCACTGGTTGGTAATCAGTATTTTGTCCTGGAATACTGGACAGTTCTGTGTTTGTATTAATAGTTGCAATCATTAAAGACACATGTCTAAACTAAGTTAATTCCTTACTGTTTTGGGTAAATTAAAAATTCTGTAAAAGGTTTTGGTTAATTTTTTTTTAAATAGATAAGTTTTCGATTGAAACATTTTTTTCCAGGTAAAACATTCAGTAATTTGTAATAAATGGGCCACAGTTATATAGTGAATACCACCTTGATGAAGGCATTTACTTTTCTCACAGTCCTTGGTACAGTTTGAAATTATATGTAAATAGCAGGTGAAGATAGAAACCATTCAGGTATGCTAGTGCACACTGATGGCTCTTTGAACTTGGGAGACAGAGGAGAGGATCGTGAATTCAAGTCCAGGTTGGGTTACATTGGGAGAACTTTATCTCAAATGTATATCAATATATAATATATATCAGTAGAGATACAGATATCCTGTTCTGTGACAGGAGTGTAAAATGATGAAACCTCTTTGGAAAAATAGTCTGGCATTTATTCAGTGGAGACTTACTGTGCTAGCCAGCAGTTCTAATTTATCTAAGGCAAATGAAAACACATCCACAGCAAAACTTTCAGAGAATGTTTATAGAAGTTTTAGACACAATAGCTACAAAGTAATTTAAATACCTTTCAAGTAATAGATAAAATGTGGTATATCAATAATGGAATGGTATTTAGCAGAGAAAAAAAAAGAATGAAGTATTGATGAATGCTGCAACAGTGGTGGAACTTGAAAGCATGTTAAGTAAAAGAAGGCAGTCATGAAAGATTATGTATATGATCCCACAACCTGGAATTTTCAGGCAATCTATAGAGACAGGTTTGGGGATACTGGCAGAAGATAGGAATATTACTACTTAATAATCAGTTGGTCTTTGGAAGAATTAACAAAATTGTTTTAAAATTAACTTGTATATTTGTACAAGTCTGAATCTATCCTATTCAAATGGATGAATTATTTCAATAAATTGATTACTGAGAAATTCAGATGGCTTTCAGACATTAGTAGCTTCTTTTGCCAGTGAGACAGGTACTAGAGGTGGAAGACTTCTGTTTTTATTGGTTTACTAGTTGGCAATGCTGTGATATTTTTGGTTACATAGTAATTATTGTTTTCTATTAGTTTCTAGTGCCAAACTAAAAAGAAAAAAAAACTGGTTCGGAACAGCAATATATACTGAAGTCATTGTAGATGGAGAAATTAAGAAAACAGCAAAATCCAGTAGTAGTTCTAATCCAAAATGGGATGAGCAGCTGACTGTGTGAGTATCTTATATAAAGGATATAAAATCTTCAAATCACATGTCCCATGTTTTGTATTTTGCAGAATGACTTCAAGTATCGAGTTTTTTTCTTTATCTAAGAAAGAATTTAACAGATGAAATTTTTAATTTCACTTTTCTCAAAGAGGAAGCACAACCATTGTGTTTTTGTTTTATAGAAAGTTATTTCTACATGGCCCTGTTTTCTCTGAACGTTTGATATAGAAATCAAATAGAAGCATTTTACCACTACTAGTCATTCTGTACAGCTCTAAAAATATGTTCCCACAGGAGAGGTTTTTCTGAGGTCTCAGTAAGACCTCACACCTCAGTGCTGTGCTGCTCAGTGGGTTGCTAACTACAAAAATCCCAAAGTAGTTTTAAAAGTCATAATGTATTTATAAATATTTGTTATATTCAATTCTGATCCAATCACTTTACTGTTTCATATAGTATTAAACTGAATTCATGGTTTTAGAAAACCATTGAAATAGATGACTTTAAAAGAATTAGCACACACAATGATGTCATGTTTATTTTTGTTATAATGTTATTCATGCAGAAATGTGACCCCACAGACCACCTTGGAGTTTCGAGTTTGGAGTCACCACACTTTAAAAGCAGATGCTCTGTTAGGAAGAGCAACAGTGGAATTGAAACAAGTGCTGTTAACACACAACAGGAAATGTAAGTGGCTTCTAACCTTCATTTCTTTATACATTATTTTAGAGACCTTAAACATATCCTTCTAAAGTCTAGAAATGAGGTGTAGTGTTGTGTTTATAAAGAACTTAAAATTGCCAGTGGTTGCTTTCAGAACTGTGTCATAATGTACAGTGGGCAGTATTTCCCCATCCCTTTTCCACACTGTAGATCATCTACCAGTTGTCTGATACCAGTTACCAATAATTTCTTATTTACTTGTGAACTTTAAGACCTAGTTCAAGCATGGTGGTATATGCCCATAATTCCAAGTTTCAGTAGGCCGAGACAGAAGAATTGTGAAGTCAAGGTTAGCCTAGGGTGAATAGATAAATAGCATGTCCTCTCCCTCCCCTCCGAGTGCTGGGGATCAAACACAGGCCCTTGTACATAATAGGCAGGGGCTTTGCCTCTTCACTGTGTCCCTGGCCCTTGATCATATCCTTATTTTCCTTGACAGTGACAACTTTATTTAGATCGAATATTTTAGCATTATACTTTTTCTGTGATAACCAGTTCATTCTAAAAAGTATGGAAATGAAAAATCAAAGAGGAGTGCCTGGGCAACACAGTAGAGCTGGCCCTCATGGTATGGGTGCAGGAGAACCACCCCTAGGGCCTGCGAGCAGGAGAACAAGACCCTGCTTGTTGCTTCTTGCTGCATAGGATGTCTAGTTGGGGCAGTGCTGGAAAGCTCTCCCTGGTGGTTAGGATGGGGAAGAGCTGGTGGGCTGATGAACCCAGCTACCACCCAGGCCCAGAACCAGGGCTCTGAGTTGGCCCACAGCACCATCCACCCTATCTATGAACTGCTGGAGCATTTGAAGGGGCCAGTCCTGCAGCTTTCTGCAGGATCTACCTGCATGTCAACAACAGGATGTCCAAGAGGAGCCCCAGTGAGGGCCCAGTATCGATAATGTAGCAGAAGCCAGAGGCCTCTAACCAGACCAATGACTCATTGCAATGAACATTTGCAAGTAAAGATGTATGGACTAAAGGGTATACTGTGTCATGTTACAGCTTCTATGGTGTGATTTTTTTTCTTTTAAACTTTCTTTCATTTTTGTGGAAAGAGCAGAGGGTAGATATGAAGGGACAGGGAGATGAATGGGATCGGGATGCATGATGTGAAATTCACGAAGAACCAATAAAAAGTTTTTTAAAAAAGGAAAAAAATCACAGTGGAGTATAGAAATTATAATTCTACCTAAAAATAACCACTCAATAATTTGGTCTTTTTTGTTCTTCTTAGATATACTTTTCCCCTGAACTTATCATCTACTTCTCTTTAAAAACAATTAACATTGTACTATAAGTACCATAGTTCCATGATTGACATTTTTTTGGCATTGGGTTTCTTAAAGCAGTTCAGACTACAATAACGTTAAGCCTTTTGTCAGTATATACACAATGTTCGGTGTATATACATAGATTTATAGTTCTTAAGAGTTTGTGGGTTTTAATCTAATCTTAAATTAGTACTTCATTGAAGATTTAAAAACCAGAATTCTAGTTCATGACATATTTTGAGGAAACATTTCATAAGTTTGAAATTTCACAGGGCCCACTCATATTCTCTGAATTGTGCCACAAGCACTGCTGCTGAAGGGGACATTAGTTCGGATTTTTAAAAATTATTTTATTTTTAAATTCTATGTATGTGTGTCTTTGTAATGAGAATATGTACATGTAAATGCAGGTGCCCAAGGAGGCTGGAGGCACTGGATTCCCCTGGAGGTGGAATTACAGGCAGCTGTGAGACCTGATATAGATGCTCAGGTCCTCTCAAGAGCAGTCCACACACTTATTGCTGACCTTCTCTCCAGTGCAGGAGCTGCAGAGTGATTTTCACATTTGTCATCCCTGATATCAGGCAGTTTTCAACAGTCCACTTGAAGTAATGCCTCTTGTTGACATTTGTGGGTCTTTGTTCTCTTTACCTCATTTTCTTCACTAATTCCTTAAAGTTGGGGCTAAGGATATCTCTTAGTAGTGGAATACTTGCCTAGTGTGTGCAAGGTCTTGGCTCAGTTCCAGTACTGTGGCAAAAACAAAAACCCCTAAACATTGGTTTGCTAGGTTGAATGTAAAATGTTAGTACTTAAAATAGTAAGTTGATTTTTTTTTCTTTTCTTTTCTTTTCTTTTCTTTTCTTTTCTTTTCTTTTCTTTTCTTTTTTTTTCAAGTTCCTTCACAAAGTCAGGTTAGTCATTGCCCCAGCTTGTGATAACCTCTTTAGAAAAATGAAGGATAGGAACAGTGGCTAGGCCGTTGAGGATAAAGACACCTCACACCCCCTCAAGATAACCTGTTTCTCTTGAGTAAAAGCCAGAACTCTCCTTGAGCTTCCTAGTAGTGTCATTTTTGCCGAAGGCCAGAGATGCCAAAAGTGTTTAGGGACTCTGGATCCCTGATCTGGTGCCCAGGTAGTTTTACGGTTTCCTCTTCAGAGGGGGAAGAGGTGTGAGAATAGCAATGGGAAACATTTCTGATTAGTAGAATCAGAGACACAACTATCAGTTGGGCAGGTCAACCACTTGGCCAAGGTACCACCCCTCAGGAAGGAGTGATTACCTCTAAGAAGACTGGCTCACTTTAAGGAATTATTACCTCTTTAATAAAAGTATTGTACTTTAATTATTACAGTACTTTCCCTTCCTAGAATTCCTGATCCCACATAGCCTCTCCAAGCTAACATGAAGTTGCCATGTCTTTGAGTCTGCCCACTTTTACAGCTTTTCCTTCTTTCTATTTCGTTATTTTGGATGCTGGTCAGCACCCAAAAGAATGCTTTTCTGATGTCTTGGACATCCTTATTCTTTTGCTAAAACTCCCTACCCACCACTTGGCTGCCTGATGGCCTTAGCAGAGACCTCCATGCTGATAATGCAAACAATATGACTCTTTCTTCTAGCCGATATTCTTCTCTTGTGAGCAACTGCTGAAATTTACAGCTTGCTTGCCCTGGGATGTTAAACTCTAGTAATATTGTTCCCTAGCATCAAAAGAAAAGAAAAAGTTCCTTCTGAAAATTTACTTGTAATTGAAAGTTTTTTAACACTGGAGTTTTAAAGAAGAAAATATATTATTTATAGTTTATGTTAATTTAATTATATGCTATTGCTTGACTTATTTTGGTCATATTATTTGTCTTGGCACAGAAATTAATAGCCTTTGTAAGTGTATAGTATCTTACCTGGATTCTTACATCATCATCTGTGTTCCTATTGCTCTACATTTAGATTGTGTCTAACTTTGTTCTGAAGGTTAGACTGTACTCAGCCCCAATATTAATATTTAATCACCTAACCCCTATGTAAAGGTATCTATCTTATGCAGTAATCTTTGAGGAAACTTGTAATGTCAATATACTTTGAGAAGAAATCCTCATAAATTGTATAAACTTAGGTATTTGATCTCCTTGAGCAGAATGTGTTTAGGTGAAAAATCCTTTATAAACATTTGTACAGTAAGCCGAGGGCTTCAGAAAAATAGCAGTGGTATCCTACGTATCTGTCATTAAATTTTTGTTGTTTTGTTTGGAGTCAGGGTCTTATTATGTAGCCAAGCTGTCCTTAAACTCATGATTTTCCTGTCTGGGCCTCTTGAGTGCTAAAAACACAGTCATGTTCTATCATACTCAGATCTTGAACAACTGGAGGCTTTTCTTACTTGAGTCTGATCAAGGTGATAGTAGGATTGTTTTCTTCTAATACTTCTTACATTGACTTGTACATAACCATCTTTTCCCTGTGTGTTCATATAGTTTCTCTGGTATATATGTCTATGTCAGTAAATTTCTACTGTTAGGGCAGCATTTGGGAGGCAGAGGCAGGCAACTCTCTATGAATTTGAGACCAGCTGTGGATATAGTGAGTTTCAGGACAACCAGTGTTACACAAACCAAAAAACAACCACAAAAAAGAAAATCAGATTATCTCCATATTAGGTAATAAAATGATCACTGATGAGCTTTAAGGAGAATTATTTTTCTAAATTATTAACTGACAAATATGGAATAAGAAGTCATTTTATGGTTTATGTATAAAAGTGAGTAACCAAATCAAGCTAATTAATATATCTGTTCAAGTGTCCGTGCTTGTGATACATGTTTAAACTTTCAGTGATTTTTGAACTTTATAGTACATAATTACTTGCTAATTCACCACACCATAGTGTATTTCAAGTGGGAAAACCCATATTCCTTTTATATACTTGAAGTTTTATACTCTTCCATTGTTGCCTTTACAAAATCTTCTCATTTCCAAGTAAATTTAATATATATTCTGTGGGATGGAAGTTGAATAAAAATGGCTTTGCATTTAAATCAGAATAGATTTAATGGGAGGGAAGTATGTGGTCTTCCATAAGAAACCCCAAGCTGTCTTCACAGTATGTAGCATATTGAACAACTGTGTTAGGTGTGGGTCTCCTAACTTTTCTGTGCAGCTTTGAAGTAGGTCTTTATGACTCTTGGCTGGGCTTGAAGTTCCTTTTACTTCCTTTTTGTTTTTTTTTTTTGGTTTTGTTTGTTTGGTTTGGTTTAATTTTTTGTTTTTTGAGACAGGGTTTCTCTGTCGAACAGTCCTGACCATCCTAGAACTCACTTAGTAGACCACGGTGGCCTGGAACTCACAGAGATCTGCCTGCCTCTGTCTCCTGAGTGCTGGGATTAAGGGTGCGTATTCTTTTGATTGTTCCATTTTGTAGTGAAAAGTGAGGAAACCGAGGCTAAATAAAGCTTGAATAACAGTGTTGTATTGGCTAGTATGAAATTGTACCTCATCCGTGGGTCTTAACAGCTTTACACAGCTGTTGTGCTTATTGTGTAAATAATATTAGCCTATCCTCTGTAGGTTATACTGTGCACAGATGCAGTTAAAGTTAATGTCACAAGTGTGGAGCTTGGGAAGCAGAATCACTGAACTGTCCATGAACCGAGTTATTCGTGTTGTAGTTTATGCAAGGTCTATAGATACATATGTAAAGAATTACTTCCTAAGGTAGCAGTCAAGTTCTGAAATACAGCAGTTCTTGAATTGAGGTATAAACATGCTTTTGTATATGGAAAATGTTTTTAAATTAGAATCTTCTTTTTTTTTCTAGTAGAAAAAGTGAAAGAAATATTAAAACTTTCCTTGGAAAACAAGAATGGCATAGTGCAAACTGGTGAATTAACAGTTGTGCTCGATGGATTAGTGATTGAGCAAGAAAATCTAACAAACTACAACTCTTCTCCAACCAGTAAGCTGTGCTCATGTGCTTTTAAATTTAAGTAAACAAAGTTGACAAGAAATAATGTAAAAACTGAGCTGCTTTCCTTCCTGATGTTTAGTAGAAATACAGCAGAATGGTGATGCCTTACATGAAGATGGAGACCCTTCAGTACAGACAACTGCCAGGTAGAGTTCTTCCTTTTATTATTTGTGCCACCATGTTACACTATTTCCCAGGCATGAAGTTTGCTTTTAATTTACTTTATTTTCTGCTAGCTCCCAAGTCATGACCTTCCTACTTTAGTTTCTTGATTGTTAGTATTATATTATGGGGTGGAGTTGGGGGTGCTCAGGATCTTATGTAGACCAGGATGACTTCAAACTTACTGTGCAGTTGAAGATAACCTCTAATGTCTGATCCCCTTGCTTCTGCCCTTCAGGTACTGGGGTTAAAGGTACATAACTCACCCGATTTAGAAATTTAACCTTTTTTTTTCTTTTGGTGTTTTCAGTCCTGGCTGGCCTAGAACTCATTCTGTAGACCAGGCTGGCCTTGAACTGAGAGATCATTTGCCTATGCCTCCCAAGTGTTGACATTAAAGGCATGCACCGACCTCAATTTAGTATTTGTCATATAATTTAAAAGCCTAGCCAGGGCTACATTAAAAGAACATATATGAAAAACTACCAAAAATATATTAATAAATACAAATTTAAAAACTTAAATATAAAGATGCTATTTGTCCAGTACCTGGGAAAGAAGTTTTAAAATAACAGCTTATTAAGATCTGACATATAAGAAGATCACTGTTCTGTCCATTTTCTGTAAACAAATACTTCTCTCATGTAGCATAATGTCTCAACTATTTACTTACACTGTGGAATGTGGTCATGCTTCCTTTAATATTGAAAATATCTTTTCACAATCAGTATTTACAGTTTGTTGGTTACTAGAGTGAGTAGTAGGGAGGAAGACCTTATTGATTTGGTATTCTCCTGTAGCTCACAAGATAAATGCTCGACAGATTATGACCACAGAATTCATTCCGCTATTCACATTTTGTGATTATTAAAAGATGATTTTAAAACATGTAAATGGAATGAAAGTATATAATAGTTCAAATATGGTGGAATTTAATTCCAGAAATATAAAAATATGTTCTTATATAATTGACTTGGTACATGTAGGAAAATATGCCAGTAAGGGGCAAATATGACCTTTTGGACACTGCACAGTTACTGATAACATCATTCTTAATTACTGTTGGATGCTTGCTTCTTATCAAAAGCACTTGGACATGTTAGATGTGTGGCATACTCCTGCAGTTTGAGATACTTGGGAGGTTGAAGCAAGAGGATAGCAGGTTCGAGGCAAACAATAGCTGTGAAAAAGGGTCAGGAATATAATTCCTTGATAGAGCATTTGCTTACAGACACTTGGGTTTAAATCTCAGTCAGTACTGGCTTTTTTTTTTTTTTTTTTTTGGTTGGGAGCCTAGCAGTTGAGCCATCTCTGCAGCCCACCCAATACTCTTTAAAAAGAGCATTGAAACTGTTTTCAGATTGTGTATTTGCCTTACGTAAACAGTCTCCAGTTATAATTTGCACTGAGAAAAATTAATGACTGAAACAATGTAACAGTTTGTAGATTTAAAAAGCATTAGTGTGTGACATGTCTTTAAACTCTTTAAAGTACAATTTTAGACTTTAAAGGAGTTTAAATTACTACCTGTACCGGCCTGTCCTTGGAGCTCTGACAGGATACACCCTCAGCTGCAGACACAAAGAGCACCGCCTGTGTATATTCACTATGTTCCCTTTTAAAAGGATCTTGTCTACCTCCAGTCCTCTCTCTCTCTCTCTCTCTCTCACCTCCTCCCTCTCTCCTTCTCTCTGTCTGCCTTCCCCACCCCCGTGCCAGCCCCTCTTTCTTCTCTCCTGCTGCTCCCATCCCTGTAGGCCAGTCTCCTCCCTCCCTTTCCCCTTTTTATGATCCTTTCCCCCTAATTAAAAAAAAAAAAAAAAAAAAAAAAAAAAAACTCTCTACCTGATCCCTCACACATTTTGTCTTTCTCTGGAGCTACTTTTCTTAAATTACAACAACTACCACCTAAAAGGTAATCCTGCATTGTACATAGTTGCTCATGCCTGTAATGCCAGCACTTGAGAGGCAAAGGCAAAGAGATTTGCTGCAAGTTCAAGCAGGGCTGGCTATAGTTACATAGCAAGTTCTAAGCTAGCCTGATCCTTCTAGGAAGACCCGTCTTAAGACAAAACCTCCAAAACTGTTATTGTTTTATTTTATGATGACACATCTTTTTGAAACTGAGCCCTGTAGTGTCAGGGGAACTTCCAAGGATAGACTTCTAGATCACTGATTCTGATACGAAATCAGAATTATCTAAATACAATCCCAAGGTTAGAATTAGTTTTGAGACATTTATTATAGTTCTATGAGCCTTTGAAG
This sequence comes from Cricetiscus sungorus, assembly GCA_030556225.1. NCBI lineage: Eukaryota > Metazoa > Chordata > Mammalia > Rodentia > Cricetidae > Cricetiscus > Cricetiscus sungorus. Next base: position 33,123,287 of record JANBXA010000734.1, read on the forward strand.
CTACTCTCAGAGTACTTTAAGTAGCCTAACATTCTAATTTAAAATACACAATTTGAACAGTTCTTGAAGGCCTAGATACACTTGGCATAGTCTTCCAGTGTGGACACTTATAGCTGAAGGTAGTGTAGTTGCCTGTGGTGACTGCAGGCTGAATCTTTTTCTCTGCTCTATCTAGCACTCCACCTGAATGTTAGAAAGTCAGGAAATTTTTTATGTAAACTCTACTGTCAGATTGTTTTATTGTACTTAACTCATTGAAGTTAGAATTTGTTTTTTGCTTTTTTTTAAGGTTGGCTGTTGAAGGTACTGTTGGAGTAGATAATCATGTACCAACAAATACTGTTGTTCCCAACTCATGCTGTTCACATGTAGTTAATGGAGAAAACACAGCTTCATCCCCGTCTCAGGTTGCTACCAGACCCAAAAATAGTCCACCTCCAAAACCACTCACATCTGAGCCTGCCAGTAACACAGGTAACCTACTGAAACTTAAAGACGTTTATGTATTTGTGTCTCCATTTCTTTTATGTTATCATTCTTAATACTCTGTAATATGAAGTATAAAGTTATAATACTTTAAGTTTTTTCTAAATTTAAAGTCTTCTGGATTATTTAAGAAGGTATTCCAAAAACAGTTAAGAAATCGCAACACTTTACTAAGCAAGTGCTAATATGATATCAAATTCTTGGTCTTTAGGCCACAAGATAATATTTAATTAGTGATAAAAAAGTATTTTTTTTTTAACAAACTTGAGTGAATTCATTGATTTGTTAGCAATAGTTAGTAATGAATGTTTTTTTTAATGTGTCTTCAGCATGTGGGTTCCTCCTTAGTAGCTAACTTGTTAGCTTGTGATTTGATACATCTATCAGAAAGCTTTGTATTTCCCCAAGGGAAGAATTACACTGCTGTACAAGAAATTCCCCTGGAAGACTTTATAGTAATTTTGGATTTATCTGAAAATATACCATGATATGAACAGCACAAAGTTCGTCATGCTTCCAAGAAGGCAGATACAACAGTGAACTTAGTTGTTTCTTATTCAGAAAAGTGGAAGGACATGATAGTATAGGCCAAGTAAGACCCATCTTATGAAGGGACAGGGCCCTGTGAACTCCTAGTCCTAAAGAATTAATGCCAGGTGATAACTTTGAGAGTCAATTTTCAAGGGGTTGGCCCCACACTCATGAGTATTTGAGAAGCACAAATTGGACTCAGTGGTTTATTTTTAAAAAGAAAAAAATAGAGGGCATAAAGTTGGAGAGTATGCAGAGAGGGATTTGGGAAGAGTAGGGGGTAGATATGGTCATATATTATATAATTCTTGAGGAATTAGTATTATATTTTAAACACTCATCCTATTGCTGGACAAAATAACCCATTCTGAACACATCAGCCTCCCTTTGGACCAATTTAGAATGTGCACTCTTAAATGTATGGTCTGAAGAAGTAGATACAGAGAGAATAATGGTAGTGTTATATCAAAATAGAAGAGAGGTTTACTCAGTGCCAGAATTCTTTACATGGTCTAATGCTTTTTAGCTTAAAGGGCGTTTTAGTTAACTAGATAGTAAGTCATAGGAAAAAACAGGAGAAAGCAAAAATATAGTAAAAATCTTTTTTAAAGTTATATTTTAACAGTTATTTCCTTATAAACCCTTCCAATAGGTTATAAAAGTAAGATAACAACCAAAAAGCCAAAACTTGTTCACTCACATATTACCAAAGTTTGTTTTATGTGGCTGTGTTGGATTCAGGAGTTGAAGGAGTTGCATCATATCTTGCAGTAATTAGATGTCATGACCAATAATTAAGTCAATTCTTTTTTATGAAAATAATCAGATGATAAAAAATGTCACTTCAGAAAGTAAGTTAAATGTATGGAATTTGAAGAGTTTTGTCTTATTTCTGAAACATCTGTGAGTAGATTAGTGAAAGTATTTACTGCCTTTCATTATTATGTGTTTTAACTTCGAGTATATTGAGGTGTTGATGAAATGTGAATTGCTTTGTACAGTTAGCATTGTAGAATTTCTTGTGCATACCTTATAGCTTGTTGAATATTTTATATACTCTCTCCATTGGGGAGAAATTAATTTTTCACATTCTTCCAACCTGTCTGTACCTGAAATTTCAGGGTGAAAATAAAACACACACATGAGGAATTAGCAATGCAAATTCCATCATAAATAATGCCCTGGCATTTGTGAAATCATAAAGAAAGCTAAGGCAGTCTTAACAGCTGCCTGATGGGGGATGTCCTTCTGTATGCTGTGAATTTATATTTCTCTCATTGATTGATGAATAAAGCTGTTTTGGTCAATGGACGGCAGGATGTATGCAAGCAGGAAGTATAGGCAGGGCTACCAACTAGGAGAATTCTGGGAAGAGAAAGCAGAGAGGGAGTGGCAGTGGCGACGCCATGTAGCAGGCAAGAAAGGAAGAGGCTGGGGGGGGGGTCACCGGTAAGCCAAGACCATGTAGAAATACACAGATTAATATAAATAATTAAGAGACAGCTAGCCAAGAAGAATCCTGAGCCATCAGCCAAACAGTTTATAATTAATAGAAGCTTCTGTGTGTTTATTTGAGACTAAATAGCTGTGGGACCAGCATGATGGAAACTCTATCTACAGCTACCATCTGCTATGCATGTGCTAAATGCTCAGTATCTATTTACCAGCTACTCTCCAAATCATTGTTTGGGATATGTACTAGTATTTTCTGTTTGCTCTGAAGGAATTGAAGTATAGAGGGGTCACAGGAATTAATATTCAGCTCTGTGGCTTTCAGCTTTATACTACCTACTGTTCACATTTAGTTACATAGAGCTTATCAAAAGGCTGATGTTTATCTTTTATATTGAGATAGACTTCACCGACTGTTCTTCCAACCTTTTCACCTGTTGTGATTGTCTTAAAAATAGTGTAACTGTCCTTATTCCATTTAGTTTAAAGAGCTTCTAAACCTTTTGTGTTGGCAGCAACTTAGGTGATATCTTTGTGTGATAGCTCATTCCTTACTGGTAGAATTAATTCCCTTATCTTTTCAAGAAGTGGGCATTTCCTGTTCCTTTAAGGTGTAGGTGCCAAGTAGCATTCCCCAGGCCTCTTTGAGGAGGTGGGTGCTGGAAGTTGCCACAAGTTCTTATAGATAAGAGGCAAGTACTTTATTATTGAACTTCATCGCCAATATTCCTTTTGTCAGTTCAGGACTCTGAGCCAGCTTTTGTTATTGGAATTGTGATAGTGAGTGTGGAACTCCATATGCTCTCCCATTCACTACCAAGTCCTTGCTAGATCCAGCTAATACTGGTGTATATTATTGAAGATCTTGAACAGTGAGCACAGTAAACCTCTTTTCTCCAATAAGTTATTGTAATATACCAAGGTTTCTGCCAGCACTCCACAGGCAGAGGAAGGGTGAACTCTGTGAGTTTGAAGCCAGCCTAGTGTACAGAATGAGTTCCAGGACAACCAGTTCTACACAGAGGAACCTTGTCCAGAAAACGAGAGAGAGAGAGAGAGAGAGAGAGAGAGAGAGAGAGAGAGAGAGAGAGAGAGAGAGAGAGAGAGAGAGAGGAGAGAATATAACTGTGGTGTGTGTGTGTGTGTGTGTGGTGTATGTGTGGTATGTGGGATGTGTGTGTATGTGTGATGTGTGTGTGTGGTACGCATGGTGTGTGTGCGTGTGTGTGTGTGTGTGTGTGTGTGTGTGTGCTTTGTAGATTCATTTGAACTGGCACAAGGCTATTAAAAGTTTCTGCTATGATTGGTTTCTAACCTGCTCGGGTATTGGTGTAATATATAATAATGCATACACCACATTACTGTTCTAAATTCTAAAACATGTATTCTGGAATACGTTTGTCTCCAAGGGTTTCAGTTAGTGGGTGTGGGGTAATACTAAGGAGTTCTGAGAAATAACTTCCCACAAGAGGTAGTATTGCACATGAAGGCTTTTTCTCCCTCTTGATTAAGAAGATTAATTTGATAAGTTTAGTTTCCATAAATATTTATTCTAGATTGCAATGAGAAGATGAGATAGTGAGGAATAGAGTAAATCCAAAAAGAGTAGACTTAACCTGATAAAAAGTGACAAAAATATCCGCACAGTTAGCATCTCTAATGTACAGTGGTGACTGATAGTCTCTATTGCCTTATAACTCATTTGTAAAAGCTAAATGAAATATTAAATCAAAAATGTCTGCCATAGTTCTTGGAAAGTGGTATTTAGGAAAGTACTATATTCTTTTCCACTTTAATCCTCTAACTTCTAGGATGAGATAACTTTTGCTAATATATAATTAGTACTCTATATAATATATGTATAATAGATAAGTGTGATATGGTATCAGACAAACAGGTATAATGTCCTCCATTTTTTATTAAGAATTATAAATGCTGAGAAAACTGCAGAGAAATGTTTGGAAGGTCCTATGTACTGGCTTCTACCGACACTAAGTATGCCGGTGACTATAGTAAGTTACCAGTCAGTAAACTGATGATAATCAAGCTCAGAGTTTGTCACTGTGAGCAGTTCTACCTGCTTGCTTTGTGTCTGAGTGCTTAATTGGTTCACGGTGTGTTTCATCTAACTACCATTAGGTACAGAGCTAGCCTGTTTCTACATGGCTGCCTCACAGGCTTTCCCTTTGCAGGCATCGCCACTCTAAAATGATTTACCTGTAAGGAAATTGCATAAGCAAGCAACCAGTTTTCATGCCATAGTTTGAAAAGTAGTAAAATGGTACAATATATATAGAGTGTGTGTGTGTGTGTGTGTGTGTGTGTGTGTAAATATTCAAAGACTGTGTAATTTACAAATAAAGAGATATTTAATTCTAGCACTTGGGAGACAGAGGCAGGCTGCCTTAGTAATTTTAAGGCCAGCTTTATCTATATAGTAAATTCCAGACCAGTAAGGGATATATAGTGATATTCTGTCATTTGGGGACTAGAGAGTTGCTTAGAGATACTTAGTTAACTGTATTCTAGTCTCAAAGTTCACAATCATTCAGTTTCTTTGGAACTCTGGTGAGGACCTTATGTTGGATGTCCTCATGGCTGGAATATATGTAAATGAGAAAGATGACCTGGTAAGACAGAAAGTCAGAGAATGACTAGGAGTAAGACTTAATCTTTCATAACAGCTCACTCCCTTAGGAACTAACTTAATGTGTATGAGAACTACTTCAGTCCTTCTAAGGGCAACAGCTCCAATAGCCTACTTATTTCTCTCCCACTCAAAAAATTACACACACACACACACACACACACACACACACACACACACACACACACACACAGAGAGAGAGACACACACCATAACAAAATCATAACAAGTGGAATTTAAATACCCAAGTATTTTATATTTTTTTTTAAAAAAAACTTTATTTGAAAGAATTATAACTCCAAGGTAGTGATTAAGACTGTTTGTTAAGGCAAATTGGGGGCAGGTATCACATGACTATAGACCTGTCTACTTGAATGTGGACAACGTAGGAGGATCTTTTGAGTCTAGAACTTTAGGGCCTGAACAACTTAGATACTGATGGAGAGCTCATATATCTGCCTTTCCTTTTGTATTTAAAGTTTCCCAGTGACATTTTGCATATGGTACATTTGTTGTATGCAGCAAATAGTTATGAATAGATTGTTAGTGACCAAAATGTGTGGGTGGGTTTTTGTTCGTTTGTTTGGGTTTTTTGTTTTTGATTTTTGCAAAACCAAACTGTAATTTAGTAATGAAGAAGAGGGATCATGAATTATAAACATGTATAATCAGAAAGTATGGAACAATATCACTTTTGTAAGAAGTATCAGATAGAAATACTGGATAGAAATGTATAATTTAAGTTTCATTTCTTGAGGTGTACTATTAGGTGGGTGTTAAGAAGTGCATATTGCCATAGTACTGAAAAAGTTGCCTACTCTAAAATTTTTTTGCACTTTATCGACTCTTCCCCACTCCCCAAGAATCACTGACCTTTGTGTTGTCTGCATAGTTTTGTCATTTCTAGAAGCTCTTATGCTAGAATTGTGGAGTATGCAACTATCCCATATTGACTCTCTTCACTTAGGAATGTACATACATCTCAGGTTCTTCTGTGTCTATGAATTTTATTGTTTTCCTTTATTGTGGTATTACCACTACTTTATCCAGTCACCTGTTTCTAGGAAACAGGAAAATGCAGACTTGTTTCACCAAGTAGAAAGCTCACAAGCTACCTTTTCAATATAAGTCTCCTTTCTGTAGCGTGAGAGATATGTGCTAGGAAGTGCATGCAACTCTTGTGTATCCACCTGCCTTCAGATCTCACAACTGTCTACACTGCTGTTTGTCTTTGCCACGCGTGTTACTAAGCATACTTTCCTCATTCTCTGTTCCATTTTACATGTCTGTCCTCTGTTGTCCTTCAGTGTTTTAAGTGTTTTGATTCACCATCAGAGAGAGGCAAAAAAGTGCTTATAGACTATTCCATCATCTTGAATTTTCTTCTTTGCAGGTTTGACTCGATTTTATGTGTACATATAGTTTAAATGGATCAGTTACACTTGAAATAACATTTTAAAAAAAAGTGTAAGTGAGTCTCAGCAGTGGCTTCTTTCTTATGTATGTGCCTGTAATCCTACCTACTCAGGTGGCTGAGGCAGTAAGATTTTATGTTCAAGAACTACCTAGATAACCAAGTGAGACATCTCAAAAAGTTAAAAAAAAAAAAAAAAAAAGTGTAGACTGTTGGATTTTTTATATATAGTTCTCTATGATATCTTTTTTTTTTTTTTTTAAAGACATATGTCGTTCTGTCTGCATGTATCCATGCAGGCCAGAAGATGGCACTAAATCTCATTATGGATGGTTATGAGCCATCATGTGGGTTCTGGGAATTGTACTCAGGACCTCTGTGAGAACGGCCAGTGCTCTTAACCTCTGAGCCATCTCTCCAGCCCTATGATACTATCTTAAAAATTAATGCAATCATATATTTCTTATTTGATGAAAGAGTTTTTTCTTTAGTTTTTTTTCTTTTGAGACTAACTACCACTTACATATAATAGGTTTAAAGTTGATAATTTGAAAGAAAAACATTTATTTTCTTAATGTTGGTGTGTTGCCCTAAGTTAAAGTTATTAATGTATATATACTTAAACTTTTATCATTTACCACATCATTCTTAAAATTCCTAAAATTTTTATTATTTACTCATTTTATTCCTAAAACTTGATTCCAAAAAACATCTTTTTTTATTTTATGTTCCTTGGTATCTGGTATATTGCTCAGTTTGAATAGGCATTGATGAAGTGTAATAAATTGACTAGGTAATTGGGTTATAGATCACTTTGCTATTTTTCCCTCGTAGTTAATGGAGAATCATCTTCATCTGTCCTAGCTGATAATACTTCTACCATGGGTACTCCACTACCATCTGAAGAAACCACCTCGACTTCCAATTGCACTAACACCACCATCCAAGAGCCTCCTGTCCAAGAACCCCCAGCATCCTCAGAGCACAGTGAATGTATTCCTTCTACCAGTGCCGAAATGGGACCAGAAGCTCAGAACCTCATAGGCCCTGACTCTGATTCCAGAAACAATTCTGTTTTTGACAAAGTAAGGCAGCCAGAAGGGTTTGCAGAACCTCTGCGGCCACGGTCTAGAAATGCCAACCCAGAAACTTTGCCATCAGGGTATGTCAAGAAAATACTTTTAATATTTCACTTCTATTTAAGTAGGAATTTTATAATGAAGTATGACTATTGAATATGTATATGAAATGTTCCTTTTGTTAAAAACAAACAAAAAACACCTCTAGGGTCTGGAGAGATGGTTCAGCAGTTAAAAGTACATACTGTTCTTGCAGAGAGCTCAAGTTCAGTTCCCAATATCCATGTCAGGAAGTTCAAAATTCACCTCCAGGACACTGCCTCTGGCCTCTGTGGGTGCCTGCACTCGTGTGCATACGTACCCTACATCCATATGCTGACACACACATAATTAAGTGTAATAAAAATAAATCCTTTAAAAAGTTAACTATAAGTTGGAGCATTCATACTATTTATTTGCTCCAGTGGAACTACTTTTTAGAGTTAAACACCATCACTTATCTCATCAAAATAGGTTTTGTATGAAATGGACATACAAACCTGATGTGAATCTGCAAGACCTTTTGACTTTGTTTTCACTTGACCACGACACACTTGTCATAACTTCAGTTCTCTAGCTCTCTGTGTGATCTTGATAATAGCTAGCCATCCATTTCCAGTCCTAGTGAATACTGGTGACAGTCTCCAAAGGGCTCTATTATAAGCCTCGATTTTCCTAATCTTAGTTTTTCCTAATGTTCTTTAAGTTTCCTAATTTCCTTTAAATATGATTATTTAACTCCCTATGATTTTCTTTAAAGAATGATTCATCATCCTTATTTAAATGTTACTTCCTTCTTACTTATTAATATCCTTTTGGTAATGATGATACTCATACTAATTATTCATTTATTTTTGTACTTCAAGACACAGGTTTAGACTTAGGCTTGATACCATGTATGCCCAATATACTTTGAAAGTACTGTGATAAAAAATATGACATCTTAGTTATTGTTCTATTACTGTGAAAAGACACCATGACCAACACAACTTATAAAGAAAGCATTTAACAGGGGGCTTCCTTACAGTTTCTGATTAATTTATGACTATCATGGTGGAGAGCATGGCAATAGGCATACATTGCCCTGGAGTAGTAGTTGAGAGCTTACATCTGACTCATAAGCAGTGGGCAAAAAAGTGATCCTGAGCCTGGTGTGAGCTTTTGAAACCTCAAAGCCTACCCCCAGTGACCTCCTCCAATAAGATGGTACTTTCTAATCATTCCTAAACAGTCCACTGGAAACCATGTATTCAAATATATGAGTGGACAGGGGCCATTTTCATTCAAATCACCACATCAGTGTTCAACACAGCCTGCAGTAATTAGAGTGTTGACTTGTAGCCTTTGAAACTGCTCTAGATGGCACTCATTTTCCTTATTCATTTGATTGCTCATCACAGTACTGTGTTCAGACTTCTTTTTCTCAGTGCTTTTTACTGGTTGATTTGGCTTTAACATTGTGTAATTGTGATTTCAGACTATGATCTGTGTGTGCTTCCCCAGTAGATCTTATCATTTTAGTTTTTGTACCTTTATGTACAGGTCAGAACTTGCTTTCAGTTTTGTTTGTACCTTCTGCACAGTCCTCTCATGTTTCTTACAGACATTATTCTCCACCTCTCCTTCAGAAAGCTTTGTCATTTGTCTCCTAACTTTGGTAATTTACTATTTGTGTTGCCCAAGTTGACCTTGAACACACAGCTCTCCTCCCTCAGCCTTCTAAGCTGAGGATATGGATGGATGGGGATATATATATGTGGCCTGTGTCTCACTGGAGAGGGGGAAGCAGCAGAAGGGCATGGCCTGTGTATTCTCACTGTAGTCCATCTTCCTTAAACTATTTTGTTTGCCACACAAAACAAGAACAACTACATTTGAATGTTTTCTTTATTATTTCTTTATAATTTTCTACATTCTATGCATCAGGGCAAACTGGTACGTGCTAAATAGTAAATAGTTTCAGATTTGTGTGCCAGGAGGAATAATTAAGAATATTATTTAGGTACTGACATAAAAAGAGATAAAATACCCTACACCGCTTCAACTGTTCTGCCTCAGGTATAACACTGCATATTGTGGGTATATTGGATATCAGTTCCCTTTTTGCCCTTTTCAGATGATATTCTGAGGTTAGAGAGCTCCTGACCCATAGGGGAGCCAGTCCAATTTCACTAACTTCCCAGGGCATCCTAAGTCCTAGTATGCTCCTTTTCCCTCACCTCTCAGTGGGTCCAAGGAGAAGCAACTTGCTCAGCTGCCATTTTAGGGGTGAGATTATACCAGTGGGACCTGAGAGTTGCCCAGAGTGATCTCTGCAGCTGGGAACCAGCATAGGTGCTTAGCAATAAAAAAGAAGGTACTTAGGGTAGGATAAGGTAATGAAGGATGCCTTAGCTTTGTCTACATGACTTACAGTGGTAGTTGAATAGAGTTATACTCATGTACTCTATACAAAAGTGGTAAAGTGCTGGTGGGGAAGATGGCATGGTGGGTAAAGGCATGAATACATGCATGCATAACCACACCCACAAATAAATGTAAAAAGTAAATTAAAAGTTTTTTTGGAGGATGTTAGAGACATGGTTCAGTGATTATGAACACTTGTGTTCTTCCAGAGGCTCAAAGTTCAGTTTTCAGTGCCCATATCAGGCATCTAACAACCACCTATAACTCTAGCTTCAGATCATCAACATAATTGTTCTGTCACTTCGGGTACCTGCACACAGGTGCACATATATGCATACAGACACAAACATACACATTTTAGTAAGTAATAGTAAAACCTTTTTTAAAAAGAATGGTAGGGTGGAGCTGACCAGACTTAATAAACTCTTTCATTTCATGAAGATTACCCCTTCACATTACCATTAATTATTATTATCATTACCAATCATTTCTTCAAATATACCTTTACCATGGTGTTTAAATGTAGTATTATTTTGGGGCAAGAAAAGATCCAGAACTTAGTTTTAATATCTCTGGAGAAGTAATAAAAATACTAGCATGCTTGCCAAACTTCCCAGATCAAAGCATAGGTCAACTATTTATCTGTACATAAAGTGATCCAAAGTTAAGACAATGGAGAGTAAAACATATTTTACAGAAGCACTTAAAGTGGTGTTCTAGAGCTGGCTGTAAATCATAAGTACTTCAAAATTTGGCAGTTTAAAGCTACAAACATGTTATCTTGAGATGTCTTATGATCAGAGATCAGGAAATGGCCTATCAGGGTCCTTCTCCTTAGAGTCCTTCTGTGACATTGAAGTCTTTAGTGGGGGCTGATGCATAAATGTGCCTGACTTCCACCTCAACACCACTCAACTCAGGGCTGCCTGTGAGTAAGCACCATGTACACACATGCTCTTGCAGAAGGCTCAGCAGATAGTGTCACCACGATACATTGTGCTGTAGATGACATTATAAACAGTAAGACTGAGTTAAGTCAGTTTACAGTTGGATTTTGTGGCATAAGCTTGCTGGTCCCATCTTCTTGGACAGCTGAGGCAGGGAGATTGGAAGTTATGATGTGTCTGGGCAACTTAGATTCTATCTATCTCAAAATATAAAATTTTAAAGGGGTTGGAGATATACATATACATATATATATATGTACATACATACATACATACATACATACATACATACATAGTTCAATGACAGCACTTGTGTTGCTAGGCTCTAGGTTAAATCCCTATACTACAAAAGGTAAAGAGAAAAAAAAGTTAAAGAAGAAAATCTGTAGCTCCCTGTAGCTAGGTCTGCTGCTCTGTTGAGGGGCTTCTTTTCTGGCAACACAAGTTACATTGAAAAAGTAAGGATGGACATTTCTCTAGAGTCAGTTATCTCTTCAGACCTATAACGGCTCCCTCTATTATGGTGTCTCTTTTTTTGTTCTTGTCTGTTTTTCCCCCAACTCAACCTTCCTGGTCCCACATGTTCTCCTCTCCTCTCCTCTTCTAACTCCCTTTCCACTCACTGCCCGCCCCACTCCCAATATGCTCAGGAAATCTTGCCCCTTTCCCCTTCTGTGAGAGACCTTGTATGAATCTCTTAGGTTCCTCCTTGT